>CM076573.1:161531842-161849991 GCA_034641835.2 Pinus albicaulis | reverse complement strand
TCATCTCCTAAGTGCAAATGTCAAAAATTAATATTCCACAAAATTTTGGAATATTATAGTCCTCCCCTCTCAAAGATTGCTTGTCCTCAAGCAAGTACAAGGATAGACTTATTTATTTCCCCTTAATTTCACTTTATCATCCATGCATGATAAACTCCTCCAAGAAAAGGATGCCATATCATCAATCAAGTGTCCAAGTTGTCCCTCCAACATATGCAATCTAGCCTTTGGTGAATATTCCCAAATAGCTGTCATGTAAAAACAAATATTCATGAAGGAAAAAATGGGTTGTCTAAGGGCCTCCTTGAGGCATGATATCTGATATATAATGGGACTCATCATCCCCATTTGAATCTCCCATCCCCAAGCAATCATCCATGCAACATAAGTTTCCTCCCAACATGGCAACTTATAGAAATCTCCCTCCACCTTGAGCTCCAGAAATGAAGGTGGCTGTAATTCTGAATATGGCAAGCTTCATAGCTTACCCCATTCTGTCCTCCCCTCCACTTATTATTGGTGTGGAGTGTGTGTTGATCAAGGGTTGCAAATTTATTGCCTCCAAGTGACAACATGAAGAGCCATCCTCCAAGGATTTCTCCTCCATCAATAAGAATCCGGCTGGCCCAAGACATTTCATCCATGATGAGTAGGACATGATCATCATAGAATACCCCAATGACATGTTTGTTTTAGGTTATACCATGTGCAACAAGTTACAAACAATGACTCATAGGGTTACAATGCAACCTCATCCACTACAGTTGCAAAAAATAACATGGAAAGCATTGTACAAAAAATATCACCTCTACTACTAAATAGTAAATAGATGAGTGAATCAGCAATACAAAATCAAATACATGCCCATATACATACAATGGATGGATATCAACATCAAACTCATGGCCCACCTCCCAATAAGGCAAATAAGTGGCTGTAGTGGCCATGTCTCTCCTCATGTTCCCATTAGAACATGCCATGCATAAACTGTAGGAATCATCTCCCCTCAGAGACACATTCAACCCATGTGTCAATTTACCAATCATGCTCCCAATGATAATATGGACAATATCATTAATTGAAAACATGCTCCTCATCAAAATGGAGGAAGTACTGATGGTTTTACATGATGCGGGAAAGTACCAACAGTCTCCCAAGTGTGCATAATGCAGTTTTGCAAACTGTTGCTCAAGAAATGTACAAGGAAAAATGTCTTTAAATACAATGCTAATCATATGAATTAGCTGAACATGTGTAGAATTGAAAAAAATTTGCCCAAGGCCATGTAAAAGATGGTTGTCTCCACCATATGGTTTGGCCCAACTTTTCTCATGGAGCAACATGAAAAATCTGCCCCTTTGAGGAGCCATGCACTACAACATAATGACAAGAGGATGCAAATCAGAAAATGAAAATACAATGCTCTTACCATAGGCTGGAATTAAAATGATAGATGGATCCATGTGTGTGATCCTGCTCCCAAGTGACAGTGTTGTGAGCTCATGCAAAAAGGCTCTTGCCCATGCCAATCTTTGTTTCTTGACATGCTCCTTGTCAAGAACACCTCTGGTCATGCTACTGCAAATGTGAAGCTTTTCCCATGATGGAAATTCCTCCTTATCAATCCAAGCTAAGGAGTAATCCCTTTTCACTATGAGAGTGCCATCCTCTACTCCTGCAACATCATACATCATAGGAGAGCAAATCTGCTTGTGCTCTCTCCAAGATAGCTCAAGCAACCCAAGTGCTTGCTGCTCCATTCTCCTGGAGAAAGTGGATGATGTAATGTGCAATGTATGTATGTTCTCCATGAGAAATTTCCTCCCCATCTCCTCTTAGGGATTTATCATCCATAATGGAATTATGTAGACCATAAAATCTAGAAGGAAGAGTAATCCTTCTTCGAGCAAATCCCTACACATATGTGGTTAAGAGATGCATATATATAGACAAATCATCATGCAAATCAACAATACTCTCACCATATGTTTTTCCCATATCAATGGAGTGGCTCATATATGAGTCTTCCCTCATGCTCAAAGGGAAAAGAGTTGATTGTGCTAACTCCTCCATCTCCTCATGATCCATGGAGTGCCTCCTCAAAGTCTTCAAGTGGTTTTTCCCACAAGAAGAAAATAAATGCAATGTGGCCTTCGTGGTTGGCCCATAGTTTCTCGTGAAATGTACAACATGTATAGTAAGGAGAATCATGCTCCCAATGGGCATCCTCAATCTCAAGCCCACTCTCCAATCAAAGCTTCCCATGAACATATACATATCAGCAATACATGGAGGAAAAAACCAATAGAAACAAGTTGTCACATGACAACCGGAAAGTGGATCAAGGCCCCATACAAGGAACCAGTGCAGTGCATGCCCTGCCCGCATCAAATAAAAAAAAAAAGTGCTTCTATAGCCACTTGTTTGCTGCCACAATCATCCTACAAGATGTGAACATGAAAGTACAAAAGGGTGTCAATGGTGCACACAAAAAATCATGTGGCTTTCCCCACAAACCACCAATGAGATAGCCAATCTCATTGCTACAAATGGCTTCAAGTACATCATAATACAAAATGTAAGAAGGAACGATCCTCCTTGGTAGAATATGTTGCTCATAAAAAGACAAGAAGTACAAAACATAAAGTGAAATTGTACATTCTCCATTATGTACTCGAAGACTTGAGTTGAAATGGCTCAACTGAAAAATCTCCCTTACTCTCAATGAGTAGGAAGGTGGCTGTGACATCCTCACCATCATCATCTGGGCTCTGCATCTCTCCATATGCTGATGTATGTCCTGCTAGATGCCCTCCCAAATGAACTTCTCTGCCAAGGCAAGATATGCATCAAAATGCATGGAAAAGAAGTCCTCCTGTGCTGCATGCAATAGCTTCTTCTTGAGACTAGAATCTCTAGGCAATAAGACTTTGTCATATGAATGGATGACCATACCATCTACCATGTATCATCTTTCTCCAGGCCATCTAGAATCATGCATGCACCAAGATCCTTGGGGTACTCAACTAAGTGTTGATATCTCCAGTAAGGATCAATCCTCCTCAGGGATAGCATTGGTGATCTGGCATGTGTAGCTCTCCTCAAGATGTTGTCTGCTACTTTGAAATCCCTCATGCCAAATTTCTCCTCCAAACTCTTCACCTCTCCAAAATACAAGAGCAGTGAATTTAAAGACAAAATTTCTCTCATAAATGACAGATCTGTTGGCCTCCCTGGTGGAATGCCTCTATGCAGTGAGACATTAATGTCAAGAGTGGACTATATATATGGTTAAGCAACCTTTCCCTTGCTTTCACAGCGCAATACAGTCTTCCTCCTCTTTGCACTAGCTCTCTGAAATAGAGAAGGGTGTGGGCCTCTCATCACCTGATGCTACTCTTCCTCCCTTCCTCCTTCTTCCAACTGCAGTGCTGCACAATCATGTTGCTCATTGATTGTGCTTGGACCTCCATGTATGAGATCCTAGGGACTTCCTTGAAAAGCTACAAGAATCCCTCTAGTTGGAGCAAGAGCTCATCCTTCCTCTACATGAGGTTCTAGATCAACTCTAGAAATGACAGCGCTGTTTCCCTCAGCTCTCTCAACACGAGTGGGAAACCCTCCAATGATTTGATCCTCTTTTGAAAAAGGGATCTCTTTGCCCCTTTGTGCTAAAAATGAAGATCTTGCCTCCAAATAAGCATCATGAAATATATCAGCCTCCTTCATAGCTTTCTATAGTGATCCTGAGTCTATGGTTTTCTTCATTACATGCAAAGGTTTTGTTTGTTTGAATGTGTTTGTTTCCTTCACATGTGCTTCAAAATTACCAAATCTCTCTATCAAAGTTCTAATGAACATTCCATAGGAAGAGGTATTTACATTTTTCAAAGTAAATGACTCAAATAACCACCATGCATAGACCTTACCTCCCAAGTGCAGCGCTGCTACTCTGATGGCTTCATCTTCGGTAATCTGATGCTGCTACAAAAAGGTGTCTAGCTCTTCTATCCAAGCCTGGGCTGAACAATTAGGGGAACCATCAAAGATAGATAGAGAAGATCTATCCTCATCATGCTGCTTGCTCCTCCTCACCATGATCTTGCAGAACTCCGGAAAAGTGATATGATCTCTAAACCACTGGGTTTGAGATTCATACTCATGTAAGAAACCTCTAAGAGTTCCTCTCTTTGGCATTTATTCTTCTTCTTCTTCTCTCATGGCAAGACTGGCCATGTGACTGCATCTTCGGCATTTATTATTCTTCTTCTTCTCTCTAAGAGGTCCTCTTGGAGATCCTGTACCAATCTCCCTCATTAGCTTCTCAAATTCTTCATGAATGCTCTGTACAGATTTTGGAAGAATCTTTGTAAGCTCTTCTTCCCTCTTTTCTCCATATAATGGAGTCTTCATATTCTCTCTTTTTTATAGCATGATGGCTGAGATCCACTAGCTGGACCAGAGATCATGCTTTGATACCACTGTAATATTAATTTTTTCTGAAATATCACAATCTATTCCAGATATTTACTATAGGGGAATTTACTGGATATGTCACCTTATAGAAAGGATGAGATCCAGAGGCTACCTGGCCCTCTACAGACTTTGTCTATAGATCATGTAATATTCCTGCTACAGGAATTTCCCAAGAATGGGGCTTCAATGATGTATGAACATACAATGGATTCTCTGTGTTATTTATTTGAGCCTTCTTATAAAAAGAATTAAACATCCAATATATATGGTTATAGCAGAAAAAGGAATGCAATGACTTGAGGGATCAGTCATTCAATCAAGATAATACAAGCCTCTCATTACATGCATGATAAACATGAAGAACAATGCTATATGGAACAAGCCCTAGGTTGTGACTGCGTTTTTTATACAGGTACTGCTGCATAAAATATAATGATACAAGGATATAGCAATATGAAGCTCAAATAAAGTGGGGGAGCATGATCTCAACCCCTGAAAATACAATACATCAATCCTCTAAAAGGATTGGCTGGAATACAAGAAAAATGGCACTTTGCAGAAATGTCGAAGTTGTTGGGCAGCAGCAACTCAAGAACTGGAAATAGATGGAGAAGGCTGAAATGGCTACAAAAAATGAAGAACCCTCCTCCAATGGAAATCTGAAGTGAAAGGTTGATCCCTTCACCTAAGATTTCACCCTCCAACTATCTGCTAATCCCTCACAGCAAATGCTCTCCAAGGATAACGATGTCTAAGAGAGGGACTATGCTGCATATGGTGGAAAGTGGTTGGGCTGATGCCAAAGATGGTGGAATAAGCTCATGAACCTCCTTTTCTAATCTCCCAAAGGGATGGAAGCTCCCTCCTCTGAAAAACTAGCCAAGGATGGTGTTGTAGAAAACCTCCCCAGCAACACCCAGAAACACTGCACAATCTCTAGCTAAAACTGCGCTAATGATGAAGGATAATGCTTGACCTCAATTTCTGAATATGTGGAAAATAGTGCAATCCTCCAAGAGCTACTCAAGAAGGAGAGAAAATCCTAAACAGGAATTCCCTCGGCAATTCTTGCTAACCAGTAAGATGTTGCTGCAAGTCCACTAGACCAAAGATGAATAATACTCAAGATAATTTGCAATGGCTACCTTGCCCTCCTTTTAAACAATTCATCTTTCTCTCAATGGACCCCACTCATTACGGTTTCCTTCCTCTAGAAGCTTCCCTCCTTATCCCACTGCGCTGGCCCACAATGTTCTCTCCACCTCATGCTACAGCGCAGTTTGACTTGGTCAAACTTGACCTAGCCTTCTTGAAAAAGCCCCCTTTCACACATGGAAGTGTGAAATAAAGCTCCAAAAGTGATCCCCCTTCATGCTAAGAGGATTTTTATTCCCTATAGATAAAATGAATGGGTCTCCTACCAATTTTATTCATCTCCTAAGTGCAAATGTCAAAAATTAATATTCCACAAAATTTTGGAATATTACACATCCAATTAGCAGGCTAATGTGGGAAAGGGGTCTGCTTCAATTGGTCCCAATACTTGTGCGATGATTTTTTGGCCAATTTTCCGAGGAGCAGGGACAAGCCTTTTGTTATTCCTAGTTGTTTCTTCTCATTGCGTTGGTCACCTGGGAAGCACCTAAGGAATCAGTCCTCCCTGAGCTCACCCAAGGCATGTGCGAAGGGGCTCGTTATACCAACTTGTGGGACTCTAAGGATGCGCAGCGCATCAATGACAACCAAGTATTCTAGGTATTACTTCAGAGTGGGCTTACAACAGCTATCAACTCCCGGTCGCGTCTGTCGCCAACCATTTATGATAAATATAAAATCATTGTTGCTTTCCAATTGACCATGCATAACTTCCAAATCCAAGGCCACAAGGATCCTGCATGGGTTTCGATCCCCTATATGGCTGCCAATGAAGAGATTGATCGTTTAGTTGCGTAGTGGCATCCTCATTAGAAGCTTGGCTTCAAAGCAAGTGCGAAGGGCATAGAAGGAACAAGGACCCCAAAAGTTACCCCACCTACCATTATCAAAGAAACTGGAGGATTGAGCAAAAGCACTGGGAAGGGCACCAAAGCAGTGTCGCAGAAAGGTTCACATCCCAGTAAGAGTATAGGGCAAGGCACAGATGCAGCAATGCAGAAGGATGTGCAGCAGGATCTCGGTACCAAAGGACAGGAGGTGGGAGGTGCTGACTCCCCTCGAGGAACAAAGAAAACAGGTGACCCTGCTAAGGGGCCACAAAAGATGCAGTGCTCCCAATGACTCGAACATGACAAAGCGGTTAAAATAAGTGAAGGGGACCTCGAGAAAGTTGCAGATGCGGTTACCTTGGCCACCGAAGAAAAATGGTTGACTTTGTAAGAGCAGTAGAAAGCCGTAGTCGACACACTTCAGGTCGAGCTCCGAGCTCTACATCTGAAGACGAACATGCTTCAAACCAGCATGGTTTAGGTATGAACGGCCTCAACTACTAGAAGTGAAGCACTTATTACAGCAGAAAGTTGCCTCTGTTCCTTTCCAGGTGTAGCCCTCGTGATAATTCCACCCAACTTAGGAGCGCAAGTTTAGGCATGTGCAGAGGTACAACTGGATCTGGCCAGGTTACCACATGAAGCAATGTAGGTTCTCCAAACCTCCTTGTTCGAATAAATCCAACATAGGGATCATCGAGTGCACTAGCAGCTCAACATCGTTGAGCAGAAAATTGAGGAAAAGAACGTTGAATTTTCCTAGGTACATGATGCCTGTATCCTCGCCACCGCGCAACAAATGGAGCTGGAACACTTAATTATTAGACTCTGCGTGGATGTTACAGAAGAAATCCCGCCCACGGCCACCCCCCAGGCCAAGATTGAGGGGTTGGTCGCAACATTAAAGGCCTCTAGGATAGAGATTCAGGTGGTCAAAATGTAGATGGAACAGTAGATCACAGACTTGCAGGCAAAGTTGCAGCCAGAGACATCGTTGGAGGTTTGGGCCCAACAAGTTGCATTGGTTACTACAACTACAAATGTGATTACATGACAGATTGCTCAGGGTGCCCAATTGCTGGATACAGCCATGTAGTTATGGACCAAGGTACAACGCAACCCGATCTTGTGTGAAATCAACCAGGACCTACAACAGAAGGAATAATTGTTTGAGTAGCTAGACACCACGATGCCTACTCTGGTTCCTGCTCAATTATTGGCATGAATATGAACTAGCCATGCCCTTCAGGATGATATCGACGAACTCTGCCAGAAGAAGAATACTCTCAATGACCATCTTAAGCCATGGGTTGATAAAGCCCTCAAGCTCTCCCAGGAAATTGATGTCACTGTCAAACAACTAAACCAGACTCTGGAGAGTGTCATTGCTGCAACCGAAGGCCCAGCTTCACAGAAGTTGGTGGACATTGCGCAAAATGTTGCTGCTCAGAGTGAAGGTGTGCTACCCCCACTGTTTGAGGAAATCAGGCTACTGCAGGCGCAGGTGGAAACCCCACCATCATAGTGACTCGGGACAAGTCACAAGATTGTGTTGGGGGACCGTTGGAATAGGGTCCCCTAAAAGCTGCGAATTTTGTATAATTTTGTATATTTTTTGTATTATTTACTCTAACGCAGGGGTTTTGGGGTGGGTCAAAGCCCCAAATGCATTGCACTAGGTCAAGGGTAGACCAAGAGTCCACAAACCATGGTTTTCAGACCATTGGAAGCGTAGGGTAAGTCGATATAAATAGATGAACATTTTTGAGTCTTTAGGTAGAAAATAATTAAGTCAGATGCTAAGTGCGAATTGTTAGATATGTTATTGGGTTGTTTGGGTAAGGACTCCTATTGGCTATGTGCGTGGAGATCCTCAGTTCAGCTGTGTGTGAACCCTGTTGGCTGTGTGCATAGGCTGTGTCAGATTGTATTGGGTTTTGGATGCTAATATATGCGGATATAGTTAAATTACTCTGTGTTATTTGATCTGATGTATTGTTGTTGATGCAAACTAGTTGGGATCTGTTACAAATACTGTTGTGTTATCTGTCTATGCTGCGAATCTGTCTACGTTATGGTATAATTGTGATATGCTAATGATGCTTTGTGATAATGTGTGTTGATAACTATTGATACACAAGTGGATGCAGAGTTATTAACTAGATCTGTGCATGATAATAGCTCTGTATATTTCAATTATACTGTTAACAACCCTGCGAATAGATTTTTTTGTTGTGAACCTGACAAGTTGCGAAAGTGGATCTATTTGAATTACCTACTCTCTCTCAGGGTGTGGAAACCTGGTTCCAGCACCCTCCCATACTGCTTCGGGTGAGACTTTGGCCTGTGCAAGTAGGCCAGTAGTATAGGGGTTTTTTGGCAAACCTTAACCTCCAAACCTGGGTCAGTACCCCTCGAGCCAACAGTAGCAAACCACCCTGCAACTCCTCCTACAAAAATAACACAGATCTGGAATTAAATTGCACTGTAGGGATCAAAATAAGGTTGGCCTGATGCCAAGATCTAAAAATGAGTTCAAAGCCCTCCAATACTGTCCTCCCAATGAATTGGAAACCTCCTCCAATGAAAAGGAGCACTGAAATGGCCTAGATCTTTAGATCTAGTCTCCACTTGCTGCAACTTGCAAAAAAACCAAACCCTCAACAGGATCTATGTTGTATTTGAAAGAATAAGCTTGGCCTTAAGCCAGATAGTGGACAATATAGTGCAAGACTCCTCCGAGAGCTACTAAATGGAAGAGGTGGGATTCTCGATCAGGAACACCCTGTGCTAAACAACACTCTATCTCAGCTAAACAACAAGAGAAAGATATATGTCTAAACAGACCACATATTCAGAAATATCATATACATCAACAACCCCCAAATGGCTGGCATCCTCTTCCTTAAATAGAATATGAGCTTGCAAACCCTAAGCCCCATCCAAAAATATCACTACATTCACACAATGCATCTCCATCTAAAACTGCGTTGTACCTCATTGATGGCCACTCCTCCATGATAGTGATGTAGATTTGGTCAAGGTTGACTCAGTCAAAGTGATCCAGTCCGTCTCACACCAAGGGTGCTTCAATTAAGCTGCCAATATTTGTCTCTTTCACATTTTTCATTGATTTATTCATGATTAATGATAAATATGGACCTCCTTTTCCATCTTATTCTTTAAACAAAGAAATAAAACAAAAAATAATATTCCAATTAGCCCATGACTAATTGGGAATATTACAGTCCTCCCTTCCCAAATGTTGCTTGTCCTCAAGAAACTGACAAAGTGAGTGCTACAACTCTTTCCTTCCTCCATTGGTGACACCAACATGTGATATGCTTCCCTCATAAGCTAAGTGTTCACCAATCCATCCCTCCATGAAATTCTCCTCCAAAGTTCTCATGAGATGCAAATAATCCATCCCATAAGGAGACAATAGTTCAAATGAAACAAACATGGTTTTCCCAATGTTCTCCATGATACATGTAGCATAGTGAACATGGAGAATCTCCATCCCATAGGGCACATACATACCTCCCATCCTCCCTCCATACATTTTCATAAAAAGTACAAGTACATCATCAATGTATGGGATCAAAAATACATACATACAAATAGAAATTTGTGCATATGGAGGTGGGTCAAGTCCCACATGTGGAACCAGCGCAGTGCATCTCCTGACTGCATCAAATCATGATCTAGTAAGTGGTTTCCCCACCACTTACATGCTACCCAAGTCATATCACTATGGTTTAAAGTGTGAGATATGTTTGGTGCTTTAGGAATGCACCCATAATGATACAATATCTCCCTTTGATCTCCAAGGGAGTGGCCATGTTCAGAAATTTTCGTGGCCCAAAGTTGACCATGAATTTTTTATGGTATAGTGCTCCTCCTTAGAGCTATGGCCTGCATAAACATAGTAAAAGAATGCATGTGTTCATGAAATAAAACATTAGGTACACAAGCATATATTTCACCAAGGACATTTTCTTGAACAAATAGACTAAATCTGGTGCCCCCATGCATCGTCTAAGTGAAGCACTTTCTGAGTGAGGTGCTTATGTATGCATGGGTCTTTGACTTTAGGAAACTCCCTTGCATCTTGGTGTAAGCATTTTTGAATGTGGTTCTTAGTGATGCATGGGTCTTTGACTAAATGGCAGAGCTCCAGTGGTTATAAAGTACGATACCACCCTGACATGAAAACTAGTGTTGGTGTCGAATGCCAGGGGGACCAATGACATCAATGGGAAATGTCGATTCCCATTGTGCCACTAGGACGTTCTTTAAATGGGGAACACATCCAAGGTACAACCCCAATCTTGGAATATGAGTGGTGAAGTCGACAGGAAAGAAGCATCAACCGTACAAGAAGTGTTGATACATGGAATCAAGAGATCTGGTGAATCATATTGTAATATGTTGGGTCAAAAAGGCATGCTAACGAAATGTGACTATAGTAATGGTTATGGACCACTAGCTCGAGGTCGGAGTTGTAATGAAAGTGGCGGAAGTCAAAACAATTTCTGGTAGGGTTAGCCTTGGAGTCGGTAGGACATCTAAGGTATGTGTAAATATGCACTGGCTGACATGATGGGGATAAGTGGATAATTTGTGAGATCTGACTATGGGTGACTAGAAACTGTTGTTGGGTATTAGACATAAAAATATGGGTGGAAGCCTTTTTCCTAAAAAAAAATTGTACACTTTCCAAAATAATGTAAAGGTGGTTTGGATGCACAAACACATATACAGGTGCCCCAAAACACATGTTTACCTACATAATGATGTAGGGACAATTTTTGTTTGTTGAGGTTTGGGGCCCCATTGGCTGGTCTCTGTGTGAGGTTTATGAGGAAGATGAAGTGATGAAAATGGGCTATGTAATTAGGGGGATGATAGGCCACATGTGGAAGGAGGTAGTGCGTCCTGCTTGATTCATCATAAAATATTAGGGGTGGCCTAGAAATGGGTTTGATGAGAAATGAGTGAACTAGAATGAGGCTGATCTTCAAGGTGTGCAAGTGGAGTGGTTCACGGGCCTAAGTAGGTGGTCATGGATCCCGACAGTGAATGGGGGTCTATGAACATGAAGTGAGCCATGAGTGGGAAGGCTCTATCGACTGGCAGGGATGTTTATCATATGCAAGGTGAGGTCATGATAAACATGGTCGAGATGATGGACCCTATGGTGAATTTTTAAGAAATGATGTCAGGATATTCAAAGCTTAAGAGGAATCCTATTATGTTGAGTGGTGAATGATAACTGCTTTGTTTTTTTTTTTTTTTTTCTGGGGTGTTGGTCAAAGCGGGTTGTGTTATCACCCAAGTAATTCTTAGGTCGTGGGATTTTGGTTTATAGTTAAAGAAAACCAGGGGTAACCAAGAACCTCTTTTAGATTTCAGGATCTAGCCTTCCTGAATTCCGGAGAGGAATCTCTCCTTATGATTTAACTTTGTTTTAGATTTAAATTTTAGGCTAGGTATGATTGGGTAGTTGTTTTGTTTGAAAATTTTGGTGGGAAATAAGATTACTTGGAGACAAATTAAAGAGGGATCTACCAGTCCATTGGGCTATGGAGTCAAAATGTAGCAAGCAAGACTGAAAGGCAAGGCCAAAAGGATGCTAATGTACTCAGGGCAAGGTAGATAACCCTCTGAGATTTGGATAGTTTGATTGGATGGGATGGCTTGCTTTTGGGATAAAGGGCAGTGAAGGATCCTTTGATCCGGAAATTAAGAGGAGGAGGTAGAGGTCAAACGGGACTCAGGAGCAACTAAGAATTCCTAGGTCCGAAAATCAGCAGAAAACATTGAAATGATTACTTAGTTAAGACAGGGATATTTTTACACTTATCCTGAAATAATACTCCTAATTAATCATTCAGATTTGAACACATATATGAAATTGAATGGAACTTTAGAAAAGGAAAAAATGACATAAAGAAATCACTTTACTCATTAATTTATCGCAAGAATCCTGAGTTATGAAGTCTAGTTAGTTGTATTCTAGTCTACTATTATGCAATCAACACATTAGCCCCCAAATCACTAGCAAAATATCTATAATAATCTCAACAATTTTTATTCCACCCTTCATACTTCAAAAAGAGAAGTATTTATACAAAAATTATTACAAAATATCTGAGAGACATGTACGAATATCTCTACGCAAAAATAAAGATTATTACATAGAAAGAGGGACAACTGCAAAAAAAACTAGCAAGTTGTTCTCTTATCAATAAAAAACAGGACTAATTATCTTAACTTATTGCTTTGTTGTAGTTGCTTGCTGATAATTGGAAACAATATCTTGTTAAAAGATAACTTGGAAGACACTCTTTCCAATTCGCATTCTTTAACCTGTGAGATTTATCTCTAATACTCTTTACACTGCTTTCTTACTGCCTTACTGCTGTAAAATAATGAATAACCTGCAGTAAAATGTTTTGACTGATACTCTTTGACCCTGATACACTTTAAATGCAAATCTTACCCTTTAGGCAACAGTAATATTCCTCTTTACCTTTATATTAAATCAGTGAATTCCTGCCATTGTTCTACATTGGGAATTCTCATGTTCTTCAGTTTCCTGTAGCTCTCATATGCCTCTGTATACTTAGCAAAATTGGACTTGAAAATGAAGATGTGTTTAATCTCATTTTGTAGAAAGAACAGGTTCTCAAAATATTCCAAAATAAATTTTCCGGTAGGGGAACCTTGTGGCAGAGGCTTATTTACCTGTTCTTTGGCATATTCTCATATCTTCTTGTCATACTCTATCTGAACCATTAGATTTTCATTGAAGCAATGAATGTCTGGAAGTTCAGCTTGTGTTAAAATAGTATATTTGGCCATGAACTTTGTTATGGAAAAGCTCATGTCTTTTCATCTATCCTCCAAATTTTTCATCATATTTATTTTGTTCGGGACTTTCTTGATTTGTATTATGCTCTTAGTCCTATCCTAAATCTTTAGCTCTTCAATTTCTTGTCTGTTTTTGCTGTTAAAAAATGTAATTAGTTTCAAAGCTTGAGAGGGTTTGTCAGCCAATTCTTCATTTGTCTTCTGAATTTCTATTTGTGAAACCTTGAGTAAATCCTTCTGTTCATAAATAATGTGGATTGAAGGCCACTGTAAATGTATGCCTTGAATGATGTTGTTCCAAAGATAGTTCTTGATATATGACACCTGTTCACTGAGGTTAACCTGTTGTTGTAGAATCTTTACCTGCTACTGCAATCTGTTGGCTCTCTGCTCTTGTCCCTTGGATGTAATAAATGCATCTTTATTTGATGTTTCAAGATTTTGGATGGTGCATTTTAAGTTTATTATCTCTTTATTCTTTATGGACATGTCTTCAATAGCCTTTACTATGTCAGCTGTTTCACCTGTTTTATTTTCTTGTGATGTAGATGATGAAGTGGCAGAAATATCTTTAGATGTAATTGACAGTGCAGTTTCAAATACTCCTTTTGGTGATAAATGTTCTGCCAATGTGGAAGAAACAACAGTACTAACAGTTAGAATGATTGTAGGAATGGAGACTTCATGAGCTTTTTTCAATATTTCATTTTCTTTCATTAGAATTTCTATTTGATTCTCCATTTCTTTAATCTGAGTTGTCATCTTCAAAAATTGTTGCATTAATTCATCTTTTTCAGTTTTCTCCAGAATAATTTATTTAGCTTGTGGGTGCTCACTCTATGGAAGTTTGAGTTGATTTCTCAAGGCAACAATATCTTCATTCTTTTGCCTTATGAAAGTTTTAGAAACTTCAATATTGGAGGGATCCACTCCAATTTCTATCACCAAGTCTTCTAAGGATTTGATCCTCAAATCCTTAGCATGTAAAGATGCTTTATCTAATTTCATTTGGGTTTGTAAATTAGATATTGTCTTTTGAAGCATAGTAGCATTCATAGTTTTGTTGACTACCTTTGAATACAACATTTCTGAAGCACTTCTATGAAACTCTATTTGGTCGAGTTCATGTATGGTATCTGCATTTACTTAAAACTCTGTTTTCCTGTCATCTGTAGCTGACCTTGGGTCTGTAATCATTGGCTAGAGAAAATACATAATCATCTTATTTGTTGAATAATCAAATGTCGTTACAAGTCTGTCTTTGTCTCCTAGTTTTTCTTTAAGAAGTTTAGAATAGACCTCATTCTTAATCTCCTCATTCTTTTCTCTAATCTGTTTGAACTTTTTCTGAATATCAAAATCATTTTCTTCTGCTGCTCTGGAAGAGGAGGGAGCTTCTGTATTTATCTTTGTTTCAATCATTTCATTGTCTTTTCCCTATAATAGTACCTGCTCATTCTGAATTTCTTTCAGTGTTTCAATGACAATTATTGTGGCCTCATCATCTATTTGTTGATCATTTTTGTTTGATTGATATTCATTGTCACCTATCTCTATGTACTTTTCAGCAATCATTCTGGCCTTCTTGCTGCAGATTGTGTTAAATTTACTTTCTATTATGGTTTCTGCTAGATAACCTTCTTCTTTTCTGGGCCTTTTATTAGACATTTCTGCTTTTTGGCCAACTGTAATCACCTGTGTGCTGTCTGTCTATTTTTCTTGCAAGCTAACTGTCTGCATCTCCTGAATATCATCAATCAAAGTGTTTGCAACCCATTCAATTTGATTAGCATATTTTTCAATTTGAGGCAATCATGGAGGAATGGAGTTAACTTACACTTGACCCTGAGGTTAATTATAACACCTTGAGGGTCATAATTCCAGTAGAAGCTTTCTTGGAATTTAAATTGTGATAATCTGTTGACTATGTCTCTCAAAGCATCTCTGCTATTGACTATAAATGGGCCCATTTAACTTTTCAGCTTGAATTTTGCTTTATTTTTGGAGCTGATGAAGTTCATTGCATCTACATTCAATATCTGTCTTAAGTATTCCAAAGCAAAAATCCTGGTGGTTAGAAACTTTGGTAATTTGTATGGAGCCAAGATTGCACCATACACTCTGATTTCTGTGTAATTTTCATATAAATACCAGTCTCCAACTTTATAGTTTTCAGACAACTGTAAAATTCTTTTGATTTTTTGATTAATTCTTGGGGGCTCTTCTTTATTCAACAAACTTATGGCAGGTTTTATAAACAAATCATTGAAATCCTTGTAGCTATATTCACTGTTGTTTTTCCTAAGTAGAGAAGTCCAGAATACCACTGAAAGAGGTTTACCTTCCACATACATTTTTTGTAATGCAATTGGGAATTTGTCTGCCTGAAAAAATATGAAGAGATGTAACAGATAGGATGAATATGTGAACACTCCTTCATCAGGTAATTTAATCAACTAATAATGAATATTATCAGAAATGAATTTGGAAAAGTTGAAAAATATTTCTGGATTTTTTCCTGGTGACAAGGTGGAGAGGAAACCTAGAATAGAGGCATCTATAAATTCATCGTTAGCATAGCCTAATATGAAGGAAAGCATTGAAATGATCTGTCTTGAGCTTTCAGGGAAATCAAAAGTATCATAAGGTGGATTTACCTTAGGAAGGCTAACATGATTGGGCATGAAGTTTTGAAGGATAATAAACTTCCTAGGGAAATCCAAGTCTAAATACATCTGAGTTAAATCTTCAATAGACAATGACACTGCTCATGGATCGTGGCTCAGCTGGAGCATATCATTGATGGCTTCAGCAGTTATGTAAAATAGGACCTCATTATCTTTGTTCACCATGCATCTTTGGTCAGGGATATAATGTAACTGACACAACCTAATGAAATCTTGGGTTGGATGTGTGATGGGAACCATGTATTTAGGCAAGTTGGAGTCCCATACAGGTATATCATTTTCCACTTTCTTCTCAAATTTCTCATGACACCAGCTCTGTACTTCAAGTAGATCAAATTCTAAGGTAGCATCAGCAATTATATAGTTGAAATCAATCAAGGGACTGCTCTCTTCAGAGGAGATAGGTGGCTGCAATGGTCTAACTACCTCAGTGGAATCAGCAGTTAGGGTAAGAGTAGGTTTATTGATGATTGAAGGTCTAGGGTTTAGAAGCTTGCTGGAGGCAGGATTCTGAGGTTTGGGACTTCTAGTCCTAGGAGTAACCTATTTTTTTGTCATTTTAAATGAAACTGAGAAATATTAGACTGTTTTGCTCAGCTCTTTTTGGAAACAGAAGGCCAATTAAGCTCTTTTTGGAAAAATTTAGAATCTGGGCAAGGGTTTTATGACGAAAACGCAAATTTTCAATGTTCATAGGACTTGAAAGGGATTTTAATGGTATTTTTGGTAATTCAAATGGATTTTAACCGTGTAAATGGCTTTTGGATGATCCAAACTCTTCAGGTGAAAGTGGCAAATTCGAAAATTTTGACAGGTTTTCCCCTATTTCTTCAATGTTTGAGTACTTTTAGATAAGTACTTTTTGGCTTTATATATTCAAATTATGTTTAATTTTGTTCTTCGAAACTAAGTATTTGCAGGTTGGATTATTGAAAAATACCTTGAACAGGTATGGTTGCGGTCGAAGAGGGTTTCCAGGTTGTACTAGTCTTCAAACTGGTCGCAGCTCTTTGGTAGAGGGCACTGAGAGTATTCGGAGTCGAATTTAAGAGGGGAAATCACTTTTAGAATGATGAACTAGTTCGTAAAGGCTCAACGATGGTGTCCGGAGTAGTTTTCTAAAGGTCTAAGGCGCAAATGATATGCGAATAATAAAAACCAAGGTCGAAACCTTAAGTTTTATCAATACACATCACATTTATTAAAGGTTGAAATTAATGGCAGGAGCGGTTTTCGTATTTGAAAACGAAACCATTAGTGGTTATCGCATTGCTCCTGAGCGGTAAATGGTTTTTCACTTTTGCAATGTGATCTAGTAGAATTGCGACACATAGTGTATGGTGGTTTTGGGAAACAAATTTTATCACAAAAAAATTTTCCAACTTCGCCTGATCACTTTTGTAATGCGATATGAGATCCGCGCCATCAGATTTGATTGAGTGATATGAACAACTGAGATGCATCGGGAAGCTACAGGGAAATAAGTTGGGACTAGGTTTTTTGATATGTTTTGTTGATTTGATAAGAGAAGATCGATGGTCATGTTTTAATGTGATAGGGAATGGTGGGGCATGAGGCCCAATGATCACGACGAGCGTAGATCGTCGGATTTGAATATAAGGATGATCGAAGGGTTGGGAATGAATGTTAAGGTGCATAGTTATTTGATGAATTATATGTATAAAATGGGTTTCTACGTAGAATGGGGTGGGTTTAAATGATTAACCAAGGTTGGATCTGTGGTAAGGGGATATATACCGAGGGAAAGGGGTGCGACGTTAAAACGTTAACCTTGGGTAAAGGTGAATGCGGGAACGGGAGTAACGGTATTTCTTTTCTGTACCTTTGTTTCATTTTAACTTTATTATATAGTTTTAGATTTATTTCAAGTTTTAAAACTATAAGGGAGCGGGAATATTTTTTATCGATATTTTTTTGTCAGAGGGGTAATTTCGGGATGTTATTTTGACATAAGATTAATATCTTTGACACAAAATCATATAATAAGGGGGTTTTTGGGTTATAAAATAAAAATAAGTTATATTAATAGGACTAGGATATTTAATAGGGAGTTAATAAAATATGTTAAGTCTTAATATGAAAAGGGACAATGAATACTCAAAAATTCATAAATAAAACTAAGGAAAGTGAAAATTAGAGTAAAGCTTTATTTTCATAACTCATTCACTTTTTACTTAGTATATCGTGTTTTTGAGAGTTTTATGTTTTGTAAACTGGAGGAGGTTAATCAAATGGGCCTTTATGTAACATTTAAGTAAGAAAATAATTCTCACTTATGAAGTTAAATGGTGATGAGTGCATGAAGGGGTAAATGATGAAAGTTTCTGGGATTAATATAGAAACTTAACATTTCAACTAATCAGTCATTAAGCCTTGGGTCCGGTCCTAACAGAAGTCAAGGAAATGCCTTGAGCCTCTTTGACTAACAGTCTAGAATATCAAATTTCTATGGGGAGGGGAAATTAGTTATTTGTAGCTCGGTGAAAAATATTTACAATGATGTTTCCCACCTTCTTCTACCTACCCAGTCATTATCTTCTAACATTTTTTCCTTCTATTTTAATCAGGTGCATTTGAGCTAGCAACCTCACAACATTTTTTTTTTTTAAGCAGTAAACTATCTAATTCTACACTTATTGCATCCAAGAATCCAAATTAAACTTTTGGATTCTTCTATTCTCTACCTAATTACTGAATTTTCATGATTAAACTATATGAAAATTCTTTATTCACTATCTACAACATTTGAAATTGAAAGATGACAAGTCAAGATTAATTTGTTCAACTCATCACAGATTATGGCATTTATTGACACTCTGCCATAATCAACTGCAAAAAGTTGTGGCACTTAGACTTGCACACTTTCATGTTTTATTGATCTTTTTTCTTTTGGGGTATGCTATTTTTTCTAAGTCCTTTGATTTTTCTTTTAGGACTTTTACCCTCTTTTTAATTTATTTATTTATTTTTTATTTTTTACAAAATATGGGAAAATAACTTGCAAAAAGAAAATTTTGTACATATTTACAAGACTACCATCATTCAAGTCAAAATTATGAATCCTATATTTATAGGTTACTAACATCAGCTTCACTTGGGGATGGAATTTCCTGGTGGAATGTTAAGAAATCTGAGATCAATAGCCTTCAACTTTAACTTTGGTGATCCTGTAATTTCCTTCTGATTTCTACAAAAATTCATACTTATGACATTTTGTACTACAAAGCTTAGGGCCTTCTCTTCGCGCTTCAACTTTGTAGATAAAATCTCCAATCCAATCTACACACTTGCAATGAATATTTACAATGATAAAAATAAATTAATCTAACTGATGACTGACTCGGAAGAATAGTAGTGTTTTAGAATCCTGCCATTCACTGGTCCTTCTTGTAGTTCAGTTCCATCCAAATTCTTGATGAAAAAATAATTGTTACCTCTGTAACCATATATCACATAAGGTCCTTGCCATAGAAAGTCAAACTTTCCATGTTTGCCTTTATCCTCTCTCCGTGAATCCCATTTCAAAACTTGATCTCCTCTGAAAAAATCATCTGCTTTAATCCTTTTATCAAAAAATATTTTTAATTTTATCTTGTAGAACTTGTGATCTTTCATAAACTTCTTCCCTTGTTTGTTGGAGATGTATAGTTTCATTAATTCTTCGTTGAATTTCATTGGTTTCCACCTGTGATTCCTGAATGATCTTCATGACTGGAACACCCAAGTAAGAGGGGAAAACTGCATCCATTCCATAAACAATCTGATAAGGTGAAGTTCCAATAGACTTCTTTGTGGTAAGTCTATCATCCCATAAGGCATAGACTAGATTTTTGTTCCAGGTCTTTTTGTTTTCTTGAAGTAATTTTTTGATGATATTGATTAAGCTTTTGTTTGATGATTCGGCTAAACCATTACCTTGGGGATAATATGCAGTGGAATGACCATAGGTAATATGGTATTTATGACAGAAATAAATCATTTTCTTGGAATTGAATGCAGTTGCATTGTCAGTGATAACCTTATGTGGGCATCCAAATCTTGACAAAATATTACTTTCTATAAATGAGATTATAACTCAATCAATGGCTTGCCTAGTAGGAATGGCTTCTATCGACTTGGTAAAGTAATCTGTAGCAGTTAAAATCCATTTATGTTGGCCTAAGGATGGATGGTGGATTTCACCAATGAATTCTAACCCCCATAGTTGAAATGGATTTTCAGTAGATATAGGCTTAAGAGGTAAGGGAAATAGTTTCTTTTTCCCTTCAAAAATTTGGCATTTGTGACAGGAGGTAACAAATTCTTTGACATCAGAAAATAAAGTTGGCTGGTAGAAACCAGCTCTCAGTATTTTGTCTACTGTAATCTTCTAGTATAGGTGGCCTCCACAGTCACCTGCATGAAATTCCTCAAGAATTTTGTTAGCCTCTGATTTTAATAAACAATTCATTAAAATCCCACTACTTTCTTTCCAATAAAGTGCATTGTTTAAGATACAGAACCTCTTTTCTTTCTGTTTGATGAATCTTTATTTGGTTTTAGTTAACCTAGGGGGAGCTTGTAAATGTGTGAGTATAAAGATAATATCAGAGTACCATGGTGAGTCTAGATAGGCCTCACTGATCAATGGAGTCGCCATCTCCTCCTGGTCATCTATTTGTGAAATGAAATTTATATCTAAAGCATTACAATTAGATACAGCCATCAATCTGGCTAAACCCTGTCCTTTAATGAGCTTTGTTAGTTTGAATTCCAGATCATGTTTAAGGATAGTGGCAATCCACTTTCCTCTCCTACTATCAGGTCCATCTTGTTTCAGAATATCTTTGATTACAACATTTGGGACATATGCAATGATGTGGGAATGGAGTATGTAAAATCTGAAGTCCTTTATGGCTTTAAACAGGGCTAAAGCCTGTTTTCCATTATATTGTATTTCAGAGGTGCATCTCTAAGGGCTTTACTAAAAAATGCAATTGGTTGTTTTTATGCAGAAGAACTGCAGCTATGGTATGTTCAGATGAAAAGGAAAAGATTATGAAATATTTTGTATAATCTGGGCTGATGAGGACCGGTGCTTTTGTCAAGGCCTGCCTTATGGATTCAAAAGATTATTTGGATTTTACAGTCCACTTTATTGCAGAGTCCTTTTTAAGCATATTGTTGAGTTCTTTTATGATTTCAGCCAGGTTAGAGATAAATCTTCTTAAAAAATTGATTTTACCCAAGAATGCTTGAAGTTATTTTATGTTTCTTGTTGGTTGAATGTTCAAAATAGCTTCAATTCTTGCAGGGTATATTCTAATGCCTTCCTTGGAGATTATGTGTCCTAATATTTTTCCTTCTTCTAGTTCGAAAAGAGTCTTTTTAGGGTTTAAGGATATACCATATTTTCTACATTTGATAAAGACTTGTCTCAGGTGATCCAAGTGGTCATCATTTGTTTTTGAAAAGATAGTAATATCATCAAGATAGATAACTAAAAATTCATGGATCTCCTTAGCAAAGGAAATATCAATGGCCCTCTAAAAATTAGCTTCTGCATTTTTCAATCCAAAAGGCATTTTCACATACATGAAAGTGCCCCAAGGAGTGGTAAATGAAGTTTTAGTTTGATCATCTTTATGAACTATAATTTGACTATAACCAGAGAAACCATCTAGTAAATAAATTCTTGAAGAACCTGCCACCCTCTGCAAAATATGATCCATTTTAGGCAAGGGGTAATTGTCTTTCAAGGAAGCTTTATTAAGATTTCTAAAGTCTATATACAATCGAATTTCTCATGTTTTCTTTCTGGTGGGCACTAAATTAGAAACCCAATCAGAATACCTGACTGGTGCAATTATTTATGCATCAAAAATTCATTTAACCTCTTTCTCAATTAAAGGTAACAAAATTGGATTAATCCTTCTTAATTTTTGTTGAAAAGGTTTTTGATTTTATTTCAAAGGAATCTTATGTTGAATTATGTCTTTGTTGTAAGTTTTTAGATCTTCGTAACCCCATGAAAAGACATCCTGGTATTCTTTCAAAAGTTCTATATATTTAAAATTTTCTTCTGATGATAAGGACTTTGATAATTTGATCATTTTTGGTTTTTCATTTTTTCCTATGTGACACTCCTCTATATCAGACTTTACTAGTTCCATTTCTGGCCTTTTGGGCACATCATTGGAATCAAACAAGTCTTCTAAGGGAGTTAAACCTCTGGGTAAAATGTTATGTTTTAAATCTATCAAATCTGATTCATCTTCCATCTTTTCCTCTATATCTACTTTTTCCAAGTCATCTATGTCATTTTGAGTAAATATAGTAGGTCTATTAAAAGTATGTACATCTAAATCATCTATTTGAAAAAAAATTGAATATATGTTACAAGGTGAATATATATTACAAACATTATCAATTTGACAATTTTGAAACTCTCCCTCGTTGTTCAAAAAGTGATAAATTTGTTGATCTTCTGAGAAAATTTGCCAGTATTTTACATTATCTAGAACAATAGGTCTGTGTTTGATTTCAGCAGTGTATTTTTGTATTGGTGAAAATGGAAGTGTGCAAGTGCTGGCAAAGGTTGCTAAAAAATGGGCTTGTAAATTCTATTTCCTAGGAATAATAGAAAACTTGCATTCTAACAAATCTTCAACCAAATCTGTTGTTGTGTCCCTGTATCTGGCCAATCTAGGATTGCAAATAGAGTATTCTGCATTTATTTGTTTGATAACTAACTCTGAATATCCCATGATCAATATTATTTGCCCTCCCAATTTTCTAATGATTTGAAAACCTAATATTAAATCCTCATATTCAGCCATGTTATTGGTACACTTGAAATTCAATCTAAAGGCATGCCCTTGGGAATGGCTAGTTTCAATGTTGGCAATCCATACACCAGCTCCAGCTCCTGATTTATTCATTGATCCATCAAAATCCAAATGCCATAAAGCTTCATGACCAATGTAATCATCCATTATTTTAGGCTTTATATTAGTGAGTTCAGTTTGGATATTATTATGATCAGAGTTATAGAGAATAAAGGAATCGAGATCAGTAGGAGTTGAATAGATTGGGTAATTTGTAGGTCTTTCAACACTGCTGATCATAAACTTCATTAAGGTTTCTCTGTAAAGCTTTTTGGGTTGTCCAAATACCGATATAGTGGCATAACTCATGTCAAGTTGTAGAGATCCCTACAACTTTGCTCCCCATGAGTGAGAAAGAAGCATGCCATACTTTGGCGGGATATCAGCTACCACAACATCCATGATCATGCTTTTATCAAGATATTGGACCAAGTTTACACACAAATCTTTAATCAATCCTATGCATTGGACTTTAGATGAATCAAATGAGAACAGGTCTTTATATGGCCGGGTTATGTCTACGTTCAGGGTTTCCATTATTGCTCTAGGCATTAGATTATGGGAAGCTCCAGTAGCATTGCATTGTGTAATATCTGATCATGTATAGTAAGACTTAAGTAAAATGGAGGTACTAACCCATCTGAATGCTTACCATCTACATTTAGACCAGAGATTAATTCAGGTCTATCATCACTCATATTAATTGTATCTTCATCTTCATTTACATTCAATGTTTCAGTAATAATATATCTATACAAGTCATTTTTAGCCAATTCAACTAAGGGAACAACTATCTTCAACTTAGATATTTCAGATTTAATGTTAAATGTTGACTGAGATTTGATAGCTTGAATTAATTCATCATTTGGAACTGTTGTTTGGGATGATTTTTCTTGAGTTTCAGTGATTTTACCTTTAGCTTGAGATTTTCTTTTATCTTCTGTTTGAGGTTCCTGATTTCTGCTATCTTTGATTATTTTTTCAGGAATAGTTTGAGTGTTAATAGATGCTTTGTCATATTTGGAATTCTCAACAGAAGATTTAGGATTTGATGATTTTGAGTCAACTGGATTCTTTTTTGGATCAGTAATTGTTTTTGAATTGGTGGTCTTTGTGGTTTTAACCTTTTGGGCATCTTTGGAGGATTGAGCCACCTCATCAGTGATATCTACAATCTTAGGACTAAGCTGCTTTTTAGGACTGGGTGGGTTTGAATTTGGTTTATTTTCTCTGGGAAGAATCTGCAAAATTTTAGTTTTGGGAGCCTCTATGTTCTTTTTATTTTGATTTTTTTGAGTTGGACCATTGTTTTTTGTAGTAGGCTCATTTGTTTTCTTGCTCCTAAGGTTATATTGACTATGAATTTCATTGATCGTGAAGTCACAACCTTGCTTATAGTCAAAGGATTCACCAGATTCTACTTTGAACTGTTGTAGTTCAAAGAGTTCTTGATCCTCCCGAGTGAGGAAAATTGTATTGCTTTCATTTATCCCCATTACTATGTTGATGTCTTCCTCATTCTCAACATTGTTCTGAGAACTTTCAGCAAAGTTCTCTTGGAATGGGGGCCTAATGTTTTGATCTGGGGAAGGTTCTTTACCTTTCCCGAGATTGTTGTTTTTTTTGTACTTGGGATTTCGGATTTGGGATTGATTATCCCATTGCGGTTTCCTCTCAATGTGGTCTAATCTCTCAACTAATTTTTCTAAAGTTTTGTTGATAAAATCAAATTTACCATCTAATTTTGAAGCCTCTACTTTGATGGTGACCCTCCTCTCATTTCTAAGTCTGGCCTTTTTGGCAAGGATGTTGATTTCTACACCAAAAACATTCTATTACATATGTTCTAGGGTATCTGCATCTCTTTCTCTAAGTTGGTAGGCCATGTCTACATCAAAAAAATCAAGTAATTTGAGCAGCACGGAATACGGAGTGGGTTTAAGGTCTACAGGAATATAATTGCAAATACTGTTGTATATAGTGCAAAAGTCTTGAACAGACTTAGTAGGAGATATTTTAACAGCGTCAAACTCAGATAGTATTTGTAGGGGATTCTTCTTATTTTCCCATTTATTCAAGAAAGCTCTATGAAAGGCAGCTAAGTATGCTATACTACCAACACCTAAATTTTTGAACCATGTTTTTACTTATCTAGTTAAGCTTTGTGCAAACAACCTCATTCGGACATCAGATTCATCTATCTCATAAATTTCCCCAAAATCATTCATTCTAGTGATATGTTGTTATGCAGTAATTTGTGAACAATTGTCAAATAATGGGATATCCTTTTGATAATTTTGGGGCATGTCATGGAGATTTTGAGGTAAGACCAGGGGAGCATATTTGGCTACCATGGCTTGGATTTTTGCTAAACTGAGAGGTACAGTAATAGTGGTAGGGATAGTGCTGGTTATAACAATATATGTGCTAAAGGCTGTACTTGAAGAGCTTGGAAAAGAGGATGGAAAATGAGTGGTATGGCTAGGAAATATAGATGAAGTGCTTATCAAGCTAGTGGGTGCAGTGGTAATGGATGTAGTGGAATGAGTAAATGATGGAAATACTACTTTAGGCTGCAAAGGTAGCTCAGGAATGAATGGTTCTGTGAATTGAGTTTATGATGAATATATGATCCTATGCTGCAGAGGCAACTCAAGACTTATAGGCTCTGTTAGCCACCTATGAAATTTGTTATACCAAAAGGTGGCTAAATAATTTTTTTTGGAGCCTTCAAGGAGAAAATTTTATTGCAAAAAAGTGTTATATCTTGAAGACTCTTGAAGGCCTCATGCCCCTTGGGCTAAGTCTTAAAACCACTTCCCCTCCATGTGCCCCAGCACTGGAACCAAGTGCTAAGGGTCCCAAGCGCTTATCGCATCGGAGCAAATCACAAAGCGCTGTTGTTTGCGTTAAACAAAAACTCCAATGCCAATTAGCCCTGTGTATTATATACCCTGATCATATTGCATTTCATATAGACCATGGCCCTGCAGACGGGCGCCAAGCCATATTATAAATATATATCTCACCCCCAAAACATTAAAACTTTGTATTATATTGAAATTTTGGGTTTTTCATATGGTTTGAAGAGTTTTCCGCCGATGCATTTCTCAAAACATCTCCACTGTCGATCTGATCTACAGATCAACGGCCCAAAATCAATCACCCTGGTCCCCACGGCCACGACGATAGTCAGTATTCCCAAAGAACCAGTGGTCCCCAATGCCTAGTCAGCATACACATCAGCACCCACATGGCAGCAACTGATTGGAGCGGGTCTTGTTTGGTTTCTCGCATAGTCGAGAAATTTAGACCCGAAATTGTTATAGGGAAGATTTCATAAAAATTTTAGGTCACGCTTGGGCTAACGTCAACAGGCCCCAAAACGAACCCGATACGCTTCATAGGGCGGATTTGATAAAAATTTCGGGTCACGCTTGGGCTGACGTCAGCGGGCACCTTTTGTCACCCAAAATGGTTTATGCAGCTTGGATTTATCAGGAGTTTTGAAGTCCAGGGTATGATAAAGGGTGATTAAAAGGTTTTTCCATTTATATTAAAGAGAAAGCCAGAAGAAATTTTGATCGCACCGCTTTTAGTATGGAAAGGAAACCACTCAATAGCAAGCGATCCTGTAAAAATCTGCCACGTCGATGGGACAATACTACCTCATCGCTCGTTAAATATCGAATGTGGGCTCAGCGTGATATTTCCGTGCACCATCTGATCTGAGGCTAGCTCATTGAACGGTGATCGCACTCAAAGGAGCTCGGGGGCTATTGAAACCCGTCAATTGTGTATTTGGGCCCATAACCCACAGGTCCCCGGATTAGCTTCAAACGCATTGATGCCTCACGAGCCCTGTGCAGCACTGCACATCAGCAAGACACAGTGAATAAAATCACAATCAAAGAGTATCAGTGTCGAAGACGGAGCGCACCAGAACAGGAGATTGAAGACAAATCTGTGGGGATTACGGCTAAGATTGATTATCAAAAGCCTAATCCTCCCAATTAAGACACAGCTTAAAGAAAATCATAAGTGTTTATCAGACAGAAATGCCTCCACTGCCACATCAGAGGAAAATTGATTCCTCCCAGCTACCACAAAGCCACCTATGCCTTAAAGAATCCAAACAGAGGCCGAAGTTATTGATCAAGATCAGATATTTGCCTCAGCACAGCCAGAGAGTTAATTATGCAAATAAACTTAAGGACAACATATCAGCAAAGTTACTTTAACATAACACAGCGCCTCAAAAGTCAATAAGAGCTCCCACTGAGCTTAATCTTAAATGAAAAACATTAATACAAACGGAAAACCTGTAAACTTCTTCATCGAGCCCCAAAAAGGCCAAGAAGCCATTAAGACTATATTAATTATCTTCGGATATCTTTTATCAGATCTCACCTCCTCATTCTTCTATAAATACTACTGGAGAAGATGAGAAAAGAGTTCGTTGCTGAACTTTGAAATATAATTGAGCTTGATACTTCTACTTGTAAATAGTGTTCACTAGATCTTGAAGCTCTGCTTGTGATAGATAAGTTAGTCTAGGAAGTGTATATGATTGTTAAGCTAGAGCATTGGACTTAAAGCAGTAACTAGTTTGGAGCATCAATACAAGCTAATTTATGGGATCCTGGTCTATGTCGACGGTGATGTTATTTCTTATTGTGAATTGTTATTTTATTTCTGTTTTCACTGTGTTCATCTTCTCTTATAAAGAACAACATGCATAGAGTTAAGACCTACTGTATATCAGTACCTTTCTCTAACTGAAAATATTTATCTACATGTTTTCTTCCGATTTGTGTTATTTAGGAATGATTTAATTTAGTTCTAAGTATAGGAATGTTGACGTTCCCTCGTCCTATTGCCTTATCTAATTTTTATTCTTAAATGTTATTTTTAGTATATGTTAAGTAGAGATGAACTAAGGAAGATATGGTGTGCCCTGGTCCTAGTTTTATCCCCAAAGACTGTCTGAATGTTTCCCTTGGAATGTGTTGAAAGTTGGCTAGTGTTGAATCACTTACCAGATCTTAGGCCATTCTTTTTGTGTTTTTCTTGAAATTTACCAATTGGAGCAGAGATAGGAGAGGATTTGTGGTGAGCCCGGCCCTCTAGTTTCTTCTCCAACAGTTTCCTTCAAGTTTCCCTTTGTTTTAAAATGTTTTTCTATTGAAAGTGCATCAAAAGTAGGCTATTTTAGAAGTACTTACCTGATCTTAGATTACTTTTATGTCTTTATTAAGTGTATGTCAAAATCAGGTTAGTTTTGAAGTACTTTCCTGATCTTAGGCTGCTCTTTGTTCTTCATCTGTTTAATTATCCTTCTTATTGTTTCATTTTGTTCCATAAATCAAACTTTGAAGAGATCATTGGACATAGATGACTTGCCCCATAGACCACTCTTGAAACTTGATTGTTTCAATTAAACCCTATTATGACTCCATAGCCCAATGGACCTAAACCTGCAACTATCTATCTTTCTGGCCAAATCTGGTTCTATTTGCTTGCAACTTCTCACCTTTGAAACTCTTTGCATTTAGAGCTTTCCACCTCAAATAATAATCATGCTCAACCATCCAAAAACAAAAAAAACCCTAGGCCTTCATAACCAGCCTAATATCATTACCTAAGACTTCAAAGAAAAATCCATATTTGCACTTATTGGAGAGATCCCTCTCCGGATTCAGGAGGGCTAGATCCTAGAATCCCAAAGTGGTTGAAATAATGTTCTCCCTGTAGTTGGACTTTTGCCAATCTTGCTAATTACAAGGTGCCAACATTTCTGGCGACTCCACTGGGGATAATTTTCTGAGTTAATAAAAGTTCAAATACAACTTAAAACTCTAGATAACCCCTGATTTAATGACAATTGTTCTGTTTTCCAGTTGAGCCACCAGCAACCAACATTTCTGGCAACTCCACTGGGGACTTGAGTCGAATTTTCATCTTAGGTTCCCTTATAACTTCATAAAACCTTGTGAGTAAAAATAAGCCTTCTCAAGCACTACCAAACACATGGTAATCATGATAAAAACTTGTTTGAATCAGTGACAAACTAGGAAAAACCTAGGATTCTCATAAGAGTTTATCTAACCTTGAAAGATCAGTTGGCCTAGCCATAAGAGTAGATTGTCTTTGTCTCATAACCATAGCTAAGTTTTGAAATAGATTTAGGACACTCTTAACAACTAATAGGACTGAAAAATAACTCAGAAAACCCAAAAATATTTCAGATTGGTATCCAATAAACATGGTAGTGGACCATAAAATATTTTACCTCTGAAAAAGAGCTAAAGACTTCCACTTGGCGACCACAATCCTGAACAGACTTTAAGACTCCACTAGGAAGAACCCTTATCATTATAATATCATTCAAACTCAGTTAGAAGACTGTAGGATTAAAATTTGTGTAAACTTATTAGTTGACCTTTTAAAAGACTGTCATAACTGGTCAAAATTTTCTGGTTTATTTGGGTCTGAAAAACACAGCATAGTGTCTCCTAGAAAGATTCACACTAGAGCCTATCCTGACCCTAATCCACCTGAGATAGTTGATAACCCAGAAAGTATCCTTAGGAAGTCTCCGAGGATTAAATTATCAACTGTTTTCATATCACCCTTGAGAGCTAATTCAGTTCCTGAAAATATTTCAGCTCTACAACAATCACAAGTTGACTTAGTAAATCCATTTAGAACTAGGTCATTTGATGATATAATTTAGCTAGATCCTGAGTCTTCACTTTCATCCCCTGAAACAAGTGAACATCCTGGTAGTAGGGAAACAACACCTCCTAATTTACATTTCCTTCACAATTTAGGTGTCTCTCATCCAATATCAGCTCAGCAATCTACTGTTGTTCCATCCACATCCCTTCATCCTCCATTCATTGTCCAAACCACTCCACTTTAGCCCACTTTTCCTTTTGTTAATCCACCTCTTGTGAATCCACCCCCACCACATATCATGGCAGCATGGTATGCTCCCTTAGTCCTTCCTGTACCATTATTCAATCTTCCACAGGACTATCAATCCAAAATTCCATTGTATGATGCTAGTAATGCTACGACTGCATCACAACATGTGGATAAGATGAATGACTACTTTGACAAAAATGAAATTGATGATGATTCTTTCAAGCTTAGATTGTTTGCTCAGAGTCTGGGGGGATAAGTTAGAAAATGGTTTAAAGGCTTAACCCCCCATAATATCAATGATCTCCAAGCCTTATATCAAACATTCTTAAACAAATGGGAAGTGAAGAAAAATCCTCTCCAAGTCCTTTCTGATTACAAGAACCTCCATAGAAACACTGGGGAAAGTGTGCAAGCTTATTGCACCAGATTTAACAGTGTGTATAATGCCATTTCCCCAGATCTAAAACCTCCACAAGGCTCAGCTTTAAACAAGTTTCCTGAAGGGTTCGACCCCGAGATGGCCTATCAGCTGAGAGAGAGAGATCCTGCAACTCTTGAAAAGATGAAAAAAGGCGCTCTTGTTATGGAAGTAAACTTAATGGAGAAGAGATAAAGAATGAAAAATGAGAAGAGAGTGTCTTTTAGAGAGGAAAACACACCTTCGACTTCCAACTCAAAGATGGAGAGAATGATGGAGGAGATGATGAAAGAGATGAGCATAATTAAGAGAGCACAAGCAAGCCAAAACCAAAACGCTCCTCAAAATAGAAATCAGGACCAAAATCAGAATTTTAGAAGGAACCAACCTCCAAACAGAGCTAGGGAAGATGATAAACAGATCACTCCTCCCTTTCATCAAAACTATGTAAGTGATGTTGAGGAAGTAGATGAAATAACAGAGGAAGATGATATCAACATGCTGGGGGTAGATAATGACTTTGAGATCCATTATGATAGAAAACAAGGTCTATACATACCTTATGAGGAAAAATGAGATGATGATGAAAATTATTATCAAGGCATGGAAAATGTCATCATATAATCTCAAAGATAATATGACCTTAGAAGCAAAACCAGTCAACAAACTCCCAACACCAAAACCTCTGACAAATCTTCACAAAAAGCACTGCAACCAAGCCTAAAGTCGTCAAACAAAAGGACAAAACAGTGGTTGTTAATTCTGATAAAGGTAGAGAGAAAGGCACTCAAAACAATGAAAAACAGAGTACAGACATTAGTAGTACTAACATTTCAGTTGGTACTCCTATTAAAACCATTTTGTCAAAATTAAAATACAACAAATCAGCAAGCTGACGTTGCTAATGGACTAGCAGCTAGTAAGGCTGAGACAAGTTCTTCAAAGAACCAAATTCCTTTCAGCCTAGAGCAGGAAATTTCAAAGATCAAAATCTCTGTTCCCCTGACTGAGTTAGCTGCCCAGAATGTATATAGAGCCCAAAATTTGAAGGCTTTAAACATAGAGGACCATAATGACACAGTCAATCTTAACGATGACCAGCAAGAGCTCATTTTTGGTCCTAATATTGAAGGTAGATATCAAGAGGGACCTGTTCCTCCCTTTTATGTAAGTTTAAATGTTCATGACAATATTTTACATAATTCTATGCATGATTCAAGCGCCTCTCATAATTTAATGCCCAAAGTTTTCATGGAGAGCCTAGGCCTTGAAATCACCAAACCTTACAAAGACCTTTACTCATTTGACTCAAGCAGAGTAAAATGTTTAGGATTAATTAAAGATCTGTGTGTTAACTTAGCTCAAATTCCAGCCAAATGTTTAGTCATGGATAATGTTGTGGCTGATGTGCCCCCAAAGTATGGAATGCTATTATCTAGTTCTTGGGGGGTTAAGTTACAAGGGACTATGCAGATGGATATGACCTATGCGACCATCCCTGTGTTTAATCAATCAAGAAGAATTTACAGGGAGTCCCATATGCAGTACATGGTTACTAGTCAAGACAGACTATAAAACTCTCCTTTATACTCTGTAAACACAGACCTTGATTAATTTATCCTTTTTAATCAAGAAATATTACATGAACAAGTAACTTTAACAGAGTTAATGGCCGATAGAGAGGAGGAGGCAAACACTACAGAAATGTCTAAACATTTTGCTGGACCCGTGAACTTTATCGAAGCAAACGTAGGTCTCAAACTACAAATCATACGTCCATCATGTTTCAGCCTTGACGGTCAAGAAAACATTCCTCAGCTTAATGAGAAACCAGAGGAATTAAGCAAATTCAACTAAGCGCTGATATTCAAAAACAAACCAAAAGCGCGCTTGTTGAGGAGGATAGTCAAATTGTTAAATCTGAGACTAATCCTTTGTGGAGTATGAACTTTGATGGATCCTGCACTAGGAACAATGCTGGTGCAGGGGTCTGGGTTCGCAACATTAAGAATAATCACACAGAAAGCCTTTCCTGTAGATTAAACTTCCAGTGTTCGAATAACATAGCGGAATATGAATCCCTTCTCTTAGGCTTACGATTGTTGAAGAAGTTAGGAGCCAAAAGAATCAATGTGTATGGGGATTCATAGTTAGTCATTAGGCAAGTTAATAGGGTGTATAACGCAAATCATCCCAGACTTAGGGCCTACCGAAACGATGTCATGGAACTTTTAAAAACTTTCGAGGAGTCCAAACTGATTTTTGTCCCAAGAAAAATAGATATTGCGGCCCACAATTTAGCTTTTGCAGCTAGAACATGCTTAATGCCATATGAAACCAAAGACTACACAACTCAGATAAAATTTAGACCAGTTGTTCCTGATAATAAAAAAATTTGGCAGGTGTTCGACGGAAACAAACAAGTAGAAGACTTCATGCAGTTCAAAAATGAATTCGAACTACCAAGTTCAGATTCAGATTATGAAATCGATTGCCCTAGTGAAGAAAAATTTCTTGATGACGAAGAAAGGTCTCCTGAACTTGCTAATGTAAACCTGTTATCTATCAAACTTGAAAATGAAATAGAGATGAACGCAGAGTTAGAAACCCTGCACTCTAAAGATGAAAGTTTTCCAAACGGTATGACACCTTTAGAAGAGTTGTTTGATTTTAACGATGTGGCCAGGAAGCCAAAACTGGAACTTGTGGAGACTGAAGTGGAAGAGTGCAATATAGGCAGTGAACTTAAACCGAAAATGATCAAACTGTCTAAAAATTTACCTGCTCACATTAAACTCAAATACATAGAGTTGTTCAAATAATTTTCTAATGTTTTTGCATGGAGTTACGAAGATCTTAAATCCTATAACACTGAAATAATACAGCACAAAATCCCTCTCAAAGAAAACCGAAAACCATTCAAACAAAAACTGCGCAGAATAAACCCTGTTCAGCTGCCTCTGGTTGAGAAGGAAATCAGGAAAATGTATGAAGTTGGTATTATTGTCCCTATTAGATATTCTGAGTAGGTGTCTAATCTGGTGTCAGTTAGGAAGAAAACTGGAGAGATCAGTCTTTGTATAGACTTTAGAGATTTAAACAAAGCTTCATTAAAGGAAAAATACCCTTTACCTAAGATGGATCATATTTTACAAAGGGTGGTAGGGTCTAGAAGAATTTCTTTGCTTGATGGCTACTAAGGGTACAATCAGATCTTAGTTCACCCTGCTGATCAATTAAAGATAGCCTTTACTACACTATGGGGCACTTTCATGTATGTGAAAATGCCCTTTGGTCTAATGAATGCTGGAGCAACCTTTCAGAGATCCATGGACATAGCATTCTCCGAAGAGTTAGGCTACTTCATCATTATATACCTTGATGATGTTACTGTGTTTTCAAAGACAGATGAAGAGCACTTAGCACATTTAAGAATAGTCTTCGGGAGATGCAGGAAGTTTGGGATATCTTTAAACCCTAAGAAAACACTATTTGGGCTCCAAGAAGGTAAACTTCTTGGGCACATCATTTCAGAAGAGGTTATTAAGATATATCCCAAAAGGATTGAGGCCATATTGCAAATCTCTCATCCTCGAAACATCAAGGAGTTGCAATCTTTCATTGGAAAGATTAAATTTTTGAGAAGGTTCATCCCCAACTTGGCTGAGCTTCTAGAAATATCACAAACATTTTGAAGAAGGAGCAAGGGGTAAAATGGACCTTGGAAGAAAAGAAGTCTTTTGAGTTGGTGAAGCAAGCATTAACCAAAACACCAGTTCTAATAAGTCTTGATTTTTCAAATTATTTTTATATTTTTTCGTTTGCATCAAAACATACCATAGCTACTATCCTTTTACAGAAAAATCCACAAGGACAAGAGAAACCTATTGCATTATTTAGCAAGGCATTGAGGGATGCCCCTCTGAAATATAACATTATGGAGAAGCAAGCTTTTGCTTTGGTTAAAGCTTTGACAGACTTCAGAGTGTACATCCTTCACTCACACATCATTTCCTTTGTCCCAAACTTAGTTGTTAAATACATTCTAACACAGGTCCTAGATGGTAAGAGAGGTAAGTGGATTGTTGTTATTCTTGAATATGATTTAGAGATCAAGCCCACTAAACTCATCAAAGGCCAAGGTCTAGCTAGATTAATGGCCGAATCCAATTTTGAGGTTCTTGATATTAATATGATTAATGCTTTGGACGAACAAGAGGAAATCTCAACTCCCATTATTGAAGACCATTTTATGAATTCCTCTTGGTATGATGATATTATTTATGTTTTGCTTAATTTAAATACACCTCCTGGTTTGACAAAAACAAAGACAAGGTTCCTAAAGTTAAAAGTTGTAAACTATTGCATTATAGATAGATGTCTTTATTGGAAAAATGCAAGTGATGTATTGCTTAAATGTTTGCCTGAGTATGATGCAAAGAAGGTTAAGCACGAGTTCCACGAAGGAGAGTGTGGAGGTCATTTGTACTGGAAGACAACATCCAAAAAAATTTTGAGGGCTAGCTTATATTGGCCTACTCTCTTTCCTGATATACACAAGATGATCATTGCCTGTCATAAATGTCAAATTTTTTAATGCAAAATAAAACTTCTGCCACTACCTCTGCATCCAATCACTGTTGAAGCTCCTTTTCAACAGTGGGGACTTGACTTCATAGGAGAAATCCATCCACCATCTTCTGCTCAGCATATATGGATTCTCACTGCCACGGACTATTTCACTAAGTGGATAGAAGCAATACCTTGTAGGCAGGCCAATGATTTTGTTATTATAAAATTTATGGAGAGTAACATTCTCTCGAAATTTGGCTATCCTACCAAGATCATCACTGATAATGCAGCAGCATTTGGATCAAAGAAGATGGTTGAATTCTGTCACAGATATCAGATAACATTGGGGCATTCCACGGCCTATTATCCTCAAGGTAATGGACTTGCAGAATCCTCAAACAAGAGTTTAGTGAACATAATCAAGAAACTGTTGGAGGACAATAAAAATTCTTGGCACACTAAGCTAGTTCATGCACTTTGGGCTGACAGATTGACTTTGAAGAAATCTATTGGTATGTCACCTTTCCAGGCTGTGTATGGTACTGATGCAATTTTTCCAACCAGTCTTGGTGTACCAGTGATGAATCCGATTCAAGAGTTGCAAACTGAAGATAATGACATGATCAGAAGAATAAATCAGACCATTCACCTTCAACAAACCGGAGAGGAGGTTTATAAAAAAGCATTGTAGAAGCAGGACAACATTAAAAATCTTTTTGACAGAAGAACAAAGGCCAGCAATTTCAATATTGGGGACAAAGTTTTGAAGTGGGACTCAAGGAGGGAATACAAGGGCAAGCATGGAAAATTTGACAACTTATGGCTTGGCCCTTACTCTATCCATTCAGCTGCTAGTAATAATGCCTATTTTTTGTAAGAATTGAACGAAGCAGAATTGTTTGGGGGTCCTGTCAATCGCAGGATGCTTAAGAATTACTTCTCTTGATCCATGTTATGTTCTGAAAGCCTTTTTATCTCTTTTATCATTATAAATACTTCACCAATAATTGCATTCAAAGTTATAAATATAAAAAATACAAAAACAAAGAAAGAAATAAAAGAGGGCAGATTGTAAAAACAATAAAGGTACATCCCCATACCAAAAATAGAAACAAATATGAAAGTGTGAAAGCTCAAATTCCACTCCTAAAGAACACACTTCTATTTAGTCAAGCAGCCGAATCTTGACTAATTAGTTTTAAATTTTCTGCTGATAGGATAGTGAATTCGATTTGCCAAACTGTTTAATCTTGGCTTATCAGTAGATATTTTAGGATAGAAATTAAAGGTTCAAACATGCTCAAAATCTGAACCTAAGTTCCCAAAGAGAATGACTCAAATCTGTTTCAAATTCTGAATAAAAAAAAAGATGTAAATCTGGTTCCAATTAGCTCAAAATCTGAACCAGTTGACAAAGGAAAGACAGCTCAAACAAAAGTCAAAACAGAGTTGTAAAAAGATGAAGGAAATGCTTTGAAATTTTAGATCCTAAGCTTTCCATTTTGTTTTAATTTTCTGCAAAATAAGATCTATGTGCAACTTGTTTTTTATGCCATAGATCAGCAACAAGTTATACCGTTCAATCCTGACTTGTATCCTTTTAAATTTCTGTTGTAGAAATCTATTGGACAGTTTAATCCCAACAGATGGTAGATTAGGTAGAGAATCATATGGACTCAACTGTTTAATCTGAGTCTGTGGAGAAATAAGGAGTAGAAATAGATTAGATTTCCTGTTTTCAAAAGAATAAAATGTGGTAAAAGAGTTTGCCAATCCAAGTGCACTTTAAAGAAGAAAAAATGTTAGATCTATAAGATTGGGTAGGTAGAAAGCTTGTTGATGAAAGATCCATTTTTTTTATGCTTCTAATATGTTTTCAAAGCAAAACAAGATCATTCAAGGAAAGAAAGGCAGCCCAATGGATGAGGCACTAATCAGCCTCCCAGAGAATGCAAGTCTGAAGTTCTTGATGCCTTCAAGAAGGCACCATCCCCAAGTGGAGCCACTATTAGCCACCTATGAAATTTTTTATACCAAAAGGTGGCTAAATAATTTTTTTTGGAGCCTTCAAGGAACAAATTTTATTGCAAAAAAGTGTTATCTCTTGAAGACTCTTAAAGGCCTCATGCCTCTGTCCAAAATCTTCCCTACTGTGCCCATTTTACACTCTGCAATTCTGCTGATTTCATGAGAAAATACTGCTGCAAAATCACCTTTTTTCCCTTTCCGCACTTGAAAAACTAACCTCCATTTCGCTCCCCTTTTCCTCTAGTAAAATCCTTTATTTTTCATGATTCCCTTTCTTCCATTCATGAAAATCATTTTCCATGTTTAAAAATCATTTTTGAACTCTGCCAAAACCCCTAAAATCCATTGAAAACCTGAAAAAATTCATAAAAATTAAGTTTTGTTTACCACAGACTTAAGTCCCCTTGGGCTAAGTCTTAAAACCACTTCCCCTCCATGTGCTCCAACGCTGGAACCAAGTTCTAAGGGTCCCAAGCGCTTATCGCATCAGAGCAAATCACAAAGCATTGTTGTTTGCGTTAAACAAAAACTCTGATGCCGATTAGCCCTGTGTATTATATCCCCCGATCATATTGCATTTCATATAGACCATGGCCCCGTAGACGGGCGCCAAGCCATATTATAAATATATATCCTGCCCCTGAAACATTAAAACTTTGTATTATATTGAAATTTTGGGTTTTTCATATGGTTTGAAGAGTTTTCTGCCAGCGCATTTCTCAAAACATCTCCACCGTCGATCTCATCTGCAGATCGATGGCCCACAATCAATCACCCTGGTCCCCATGGCCACGACAGCAGTCAGCAGTCCCACAGAACCGGTGGTCCCCAATGCCTAGTCAGCATACACATCAGCACCCACGCAGCAGCAATTGATTGGAGCGGGTCTTGTTTGGTTGATCGCATAATCAAGAAATCTGGACCTGAAATTGTTATAGGGCGAATTTCATAAAAATTTCAAGTCACACTTGGGCTAACATCAGCAGGCCCCTAAACGGACCCGATACACTTCATAGGGCAGATTTGATAAAAATTTTGGGTCACACTTGGGTTGACGTTAGAGAGCACCTTTTGTCACCCGAAATGGTTTATGCAGCTTGGTTTTATCGGGAGTTTTGAAGTCCGGGGTATGATAAAGGGTGATTAAAAGGTTTTTCCATTTATATTAAAGAGAAATCCGTAAGCAGTTTTGATTGCACCGTTTTTGGTACGGAAAGGAAACCACTCAATAGCAAGCGATACTGTAAAAAGCCGCCACGTCGACGGGACAATACCGCCTCATCGCTTCCTTATCGCGAGTTAAATGTCGACTGTGGGCTCAGCGCGATATTGTCGTGCGCCGTCCGATCTGAGGCTGGCTCATCGAACGGTGATCTCGCTCAAAGGAGCTTGGGGGATAAACTAAGGTATGGAGTGGGAATTTAATTGAAACCCGTCAATTTTGTATGTGGACCCATAACCCACAGGTCCCAGGATCAACTTCAAATGCATTGATGCCTCACGAGCCCTGTGCAGCACTGCACATTAGCAAGACACAGTGAATAAAATCACAATCAAAGAGTATCAGTGTCGAAGACGGAGCGCACCAAAATAGGAGATTGAAGACAGATCTGTGGGGATTACGGATAAGATTGATTATCAAAAACCTAATCCTCCCGATTAAGACACAGTTTAAAGAAAATCATAAGTGTTTATCAGACAGAAAGGCCTCCACCACCACATAAGAGGAAAATTGATTCCTCCCAGCTACCACAAAGCCACCTATGCCTCAAAGCATCCAAACAGAGGCTGAAGTTATTGATCAAGATCAGATATTTGCCTCAGCGTAGCCAGAGAGTTAATTATGCAAATAAACTTAAAGACAAAATATCAGCAAAGTTACTTTAACATAACACAAAGCCTCAAAAGTCAATAAGAGCTCGTGCTGAGCTTAATCTTAAATGAAAAACATTAATACAGACAAAACACCTGTAAACTTCTTCATTGAGCCCCCCAAAGGCCGAGAAGCCATTAAGACTGTATTAATTATCTTTGGAGATCCTTTATCAGATCTCACATCCTCATTCTTCTATAAATACTACTGGAGAAGATGAGAAAAGGGTTGGTTGCTAAACTTTGAAATATAATTGAGCTTGAGACTTCTACTTGTGAATAGTTTTCACTGGCTCTTGAAGCTATGCTTGTGATAGATAAGTTAGTCTAGGAAGTGTAGATGATTGTTAAGCTAGAGCATTGGACTTAAAGTGGTAACTGGTTTGGAGCATCAATACAAGCTGATTTATGGGATCCTGGTCTATGTCGATGGTGATGTTATTTCTTATTGTGAATTGTTATTTTATTTATGTTTTTATTGTGTTCATCTTCTCTTATAAAGAACAACATGCATAGAGTTAAGACCTACTGTATATCAGTACCTTTCTCTGACTGAAAATATTTATCTACATGTTTTCTTCCGATTTTTGTTATTTAGGAATGATTTAATTCAGTTCTAAGTATAGGAATGCTGGTGTTCCCTCTTCCTATTGCCTTAGCTAATTTTTATTCTTAAATGTTATTTTCATGTTAAGTAGAGATGAACTAAGGAAGATATGGTGTGCCCTGGTCCTAGTTTTATCCCCAAATACTGTCTGAATGTTTCCCTTGGAATGTGTTGAAAGTTGGCTAGTGTTGAAGCACTTACCAGATCTTAGGCCATTCTTTGTTATCTTTGTGTTTTTCTTGAAAGTTACCAAGTGGAGCAGAGCTAGGAGAGGATTTGTGGTGAGCCCGGTCCTCTAGTTTCTTCTCCAACAGTTTCCTTCAATTTTCCCTTTGTTTTAAAATGTTTTTCTATTGAAAGTGCATCAAAAGCAGGCTAGTTTAGAAGTACTTATTACCTGATCTTAGATTAATTTTATGTCTTTCTTAAGTGTATGTCAAAAGCAGTCTAGTTTTGAAGTACTTTCCTGATCTTAGGTTGCTCTTTGTTCTTCATCTATTTAATTCTCCTTCTTATTGTTTCATTTCATTCCATAAATCAAACTTTGAAGAGATCCTTGGACATAGATGACTTGCCCCATAGACCACTCTTGAACCTTGATTGTTTCAATTAAACCCTATTATGACTCCATAGCCCAATGGACCTAAACCTGCAATTATCTATCTTTCTGGCCAAAGTTGGTTCTATTTGCTTGCAACTTCTCACCTTTGAAACTCTTTTCATTTAGAACTTTCCACCTCAAATAATAATCATGCTCAACCATCCAAAAAAAAAAAAACCCTAGGCCTTCATAACTAGCCTAATATCATTACCCAAGACTTCAAAGATAAATCCATCTTTGCACTTATTTGAGAGATCCCTCTCCGGATTCAGGAGGGCTAGATCCTAGAATCCCAAAGTGGTTGAAATAATGTTCTCCCTGAAGTTGGACTTTTTCCAATCTTGCTAATTACAGGGTGCCAACAGGCTCTAGGGGTGAACTGATAGTAGAATCTATAAATGAAGTGGTAGCATACAGAGTAGAATCTGTTGCTGGAAAAATTGTGGTGTATAGTTGGGAAACTGGAGGTTTGAACTGAGACAAAAAATTGGCTAATTTAATAACTTCTTCAACGTCTTTTATTCTTGTAACACTTACCCTTTCTACTGGACTTTGAATTTCAGTTTTGTCTGATTTTATAGGTGCTGAAATAACTTTCTGTTTCTCAGTCACAAAAGAAGTAAAAACAGGATCTATAATAGTTTCCTTTAAATCAGTTTCAGATTTACTTCTAAATAATGAATTTTCAAACTTGAAATCAAATTCAATATCTGATAAGCTTACTAATTCTTTGGGTAAAGAATCAACCTTTTTCAGGGGCACTTCAGTTTCTGAACTAACAATCTGTTTTTTCTTTTTTCCTATCTGGTTGGGAATGTCTACTATATCTGCAGGGCTGGGATCAGGGTTGGATCTAGTATAACAGACTTTCTTGGGAGCCAGAATGATTATTGTATAAATACCCACAACCTTTAAACTTAACCTTAAGTAGAAAAGATATGTTTTAAAAATATTCCTCTAAGATTAAACTTAAAACTGGAGAGTGGTTAGTCCCCAGTATGATCGCCAGTATGTTATCACCCTAGTAATTCTTAGGTCGTGGGATTTTGGTTTATAGTTAAAGAAAACCAAGGGTAACCAAGAACTTCTTTTAGATTTCAGGATCTAGCCTTCCTAAATTCCGGAGAGGGATCTCTCCTTATGATTTAACTTTGTTTTAGATTTAAATTTTAGGCTAGGTATGATTGGGCAGTTGTTTTGTTTGAAAATTTTGGTGGGAAATAAGATTACTTGGCGACAAATTAAAGAGGGATCTACTAGTCCATTGGGATATGGAGTCAAAATGTAGCAAGAAATACTGAAAGGCAAGGCCAAAAGGATGCTAATGTACTCAGGGAAAGCTAGATAACCCTCTCATATTTGGATAGTTTGATTGGAGGGGATGGCTTGCTTTCGGGATAAAGGGCAGTGAAGGATCCTTTGATCCAGAAATGAGGAGGAGGAGGCGGAGGTAAAATGGGACTCAGGAGAAACTAAGAATTCCTAGGTCCGAAAATCAGCAGAAAACATTGAAATAATTATTTAGTTAAGACAGGGAGCTTATTACACTTATCCTGAAATAATACTCCTAATTAATCATTCATATTTGAACACATATATGAAATTGAATGGAACTTCAGAAAAGGAAACAATGACATAAAGAAATCACTTTACTCATTAAGTTATCACAAGAATCCTGATTTATGAAGTCCAGTTAGCTTTATTCCAGCCTGCTACTATGCAATCAACACATTAGCCCCCAAATCACCAGCAAAATATCTATAATAATCTCAGCAATTTTTATTCCACCCTTCATACTTCAAAAAGAGAAGTATTTATACAAAAATTATTACAAAATATCTGAGAGACATGTAGGAATATCTCTAGGCAAAAATAAATATTATTACATAGAAAGAGGGACAGCTGTAAAACAAACTGGCAAGTTGTTCTCTTATCAATAAAAAATAGGACTAATTATCTTAACTTATTGCTTTGTTGTAGTTGCTTCCTGATAACTGGAAACAATATCTTGTTAAAAGATAACTTGGAAGACACTCTTTCCAATTCACATTCTTTAACCTGTGAGATTTATCTCTGATACTCTTTATGTTGCTTTCTTACTGCCTTACTGTTGTAAAATAATGAATAACCTGCAGTAAAATGTTTTGACTGATACTCTTTGACCCCGATACACTTTAAATGCAAATCTTACCCTTTAGGCAACAACAATATTCCTCTTTACCTTCATATTAAATCAGTGAATTCCTGCCATTGCTCTGCACTGTGAATTCTCATGTTATTCAGTTTCCTGTAGCTCTCATCTACCTTTGTATACTTAGCGAAATTGGGCTTGACAATGAAGATGTGTTTAATCTCATTTTGTAGAAAGAACAGGTTCTCAAAATATTCCAAAATAACTTTGCTGGTAGGGGAACCTTGTGGCAGAGGCTTATTTACCTATTCTTTGGCATATGCTCTTATCTTCTTGTCATTCTCTGTGTGAACCATTAGTTTTTCATTGAAGCAATGAATGTTTGGAAGTCTAGCCTGTGTTAAAATAGTATATTTGGCCATGAACTTTGTTATGGACAAGTTCATGTCTTTGCATCTGTCCTCCAAATTGTTCATCATATTTCTTTTGTTCAAGACTTTCTTGATTTGTAGTATGCTCTCAGTCCTATCCTGAATCTTTAGCTCTTCAATTTCTTCTCTGTTTTTGCTGTTAAAAAATGTAATTAGTTTCAAAGCTTGAGAAGGTTTGTCATCCAGTTCTTCTTTTGTCTTCTAAATTTCAATTTGTGCAGCCTTGAGTAAATCCTTATGTTCATAAATAATTTGGATTGAAGGCCACTGTAAATGTATGCCTTGAATGATGTTGTTCCAAAGATATTTCTTGATATATGACACCTGTTCACTGATGTTAACCTGTTTTTGTAGAATCTTTACCTGCTCCTGCAATCCATTGGCTCTCTGCTCATGTCCCTTGGATGTAATCAATGCATCTTTATTTGATGTTTCAAGATTTCGGATGATGCCTTTAAAGTTGATTATCTCTTTATTCTTTATGGAAATTTCTTCCATAGCCTTTACTGTGTTAGCTGTTTCACCTGTTTGATTTGATAGTGATGTAGATGATGAAGTGGCAGAAATGTATTTAGATGTAATTGACATTGCAGTTGCCAATACTCCTTTTGGTGCTAAATGTTCTGCCAATGTGGAAGGAGCAACAGTACTAACAGTTGGAATGACTGTAGGAATGGAGACTTCATGAGATTTTTCCAATATTTCATTTTCTTTCATTATAATTTCTATTTGATTCTCCATTTCTTTAATCTGAGCTGTCATCTTCAAAACTAGCTACATTAATTCATCTTTTTCATTTTTCTCCTGAAGAATTTCTTTAGCCTGTGGGTGCTCACTCTGTGCAAGTTTGAGTTGCTTTCTCAAGGTAGCAATATCTTCATTCTTTTGCCTTATGAGAGTTTTAGCAACTTCAATATTGGAGGGATGCACTCCAATTTCTATCACCAAGTCTTCTAAGGATTTTATCCTCAAATCCCTAGCATGTAAAAATGCTTTATCTAATTTCATTTGGGTTTGTAAATTAGATACTATCTTTTGAAGCATTGTAGCATTCATAGTTTTGTTGACTACCTTTGAATACAACATTTCTAAAGCACTTCTATGAAACTCTATCTGGTCGAGTTCATGTATGGTATTTGCATTCACTTCAAACTTTGTTTTCCTGTAATCTGTAGCTGACCTTGGATCTATAATCATTGGCTGGAAAAAAGACATAATCATCTTATTTTTTGAATAATCAAATGATGTTACAAGTCTGTCTTTGTCTCCTAGTTTTTCTTTAAGGAGTTTAGAATAGACCTCACTCTTAATCTCCTCATTCTTTTCTCTGATCTATTTGAAATTTTTCTGAATATCAGATTCAGTTTCTTCTACTGCTCTGGAAGAGGAGGGAGCTTCTGCGTTTATCTGTGTTTCAATCATTTCTTTTCCTTTTCCCTGTAATATTACCTGCTCATTCTGAGTTTATTTAAGTGTTTCAGTGAAAATTATTGTGGCCTCATCATCTGTTTGTTGATCATTTTTGTTTGATTGATCTTCATTGTCACCTATCTCTATGTCCTTTTCAGCAATCATTCTGGCCTTCTTGCTGAGATTGTGTTAAATTTACTTTCTATTATGGTTTCTGCTAGATAACCTTCTTCTTTTCTGGGCATTTTATTAGAAATTTCTGCTTGTTGGCCAACTGTAATCACCTGTGTGCTTTCTGTCTGTTTTTCCTGCAAGTTATATGTCTGCATCTCCTGAATATCATCAATCAAAGTGTTTGCAACCCATTCAATTTGATTAGCATATTTTTCAACTTGAGGCTTTGAATCATGGAGGAATGGGGTTAACTTACACTTGACCCTAAGGTTACTTATAACACCTTGAGGGTCATAATTCCAGTAGAAGCTTTCTTGGAATTTAAATTGTGATAATCTGTTGACTATGTCTCTCAAAGCATCTCTGCTATTGACTATAAATGGGCCCATTTGACTTTTCAGCTTGAATTTTGCATTCTTTTTGGAGCTGATGAACTTCACTGCATCTCCATTCAATATCTATCTTAAGTATTCCAAAGCAAAAATCCTGGTGGTTAGAAACTTTGGTAATTTGTATGGAGCCAAGAGTGCACCATACACTCTAATTTCTGTGTAATTTTCATACAAATACCAGTCTCCAGCTTTACAGTTTTCAGACAACTCTAAAAAAAATTTGATTTCTTCATTAATTCTTGGGGGCTCTGCTTTATTCAACAAAATTATGGAAGGTTTTATAAACAAATCATTGAAATCCTTGTAGTTGTATTCACTGTTGTTTTTCCTTAGTAGAGAAGACCATAATACCACTGAAAGAGGTTTACCTTCCATGTCCATTTTTTGTAATGCAATTGGGAAATTGTCTGCCTGAAAAAATATGAAGAGATGTAACAAATAGGATGAATATCTGAACACTCCTTCATCAGGTAATTTAATCAACTGATAATGCATAATATCAGCAATGAATTTGGCAAAGCTGAAAACTATTTCTGGATTTTGTCCTGGTGACAAGGTGGAGAGGAAACCTAGAATAGAGGCATCTGTAAATTCATCATTAGCATAGCCTAATATGAAGGAAAGCATTGAAATGATCTGTCTTGAGCCTTCAGGGAAATCAAAAGTATCATAAGGTGGATTTACCTTAGGAAGGTTAACATGATTGGGCATGAAGTTTTGAAGGATCATAAACTTCTTAGGGAAATCCAAGTCTAAATACATCTGAGTTAAATCTTCAATAGACAATGACACTGCTCGTGGATCGTGGCTCACCTGGAGCATATCATTGATGGCTTCAGCAGTTATGTAAAACAGGACCTCATTATCTTTGTTCACCATGGATATTTGGTCAGGGATATAATGTAACTGACACAACCTAATGAAATCTTGGGCTGGATGTGTGGTGGGAACCATGTATTTAGGCAAGTTGGAGTCCCATACAGGTATATCATTTTCCACTTTCTTCTCAAATTTCTCATGACACCAGCTCTGTACTTCAAGTCGATCAAATTCTAAGGTAGCATCAGCAATTCTATAGTCTAAATCAATCAAGGGACTGCTCTCTTCAGAGGAGATAGGTGGCTACAATGGTCTAACTACTTCAGTGGAATCAATAGTTAGGGCAGGAGTAGGTTTATTGATGATTGAGATTTTAGGGTTTGGAAGCTTGCTGGAGGTAGGCTTTTGAGGTTTGGGACCTCCAGTCCTAGGAGTAACCTACTTTTTTGTCATTTTAAATGAAACTGAGCAAGATTAGATTGTTTGCTCAGCTTTTTTGGAAACAGAAGGCCAATTAATCTCTTTTTGGAAAAATTCAGAATATGGGCAAGGGTTTTATGACGAAAACGCATATTTTCAATGTTCAGAGGACTTGAAAGGAATTTTGATGGTATTTTTGGTAATTCAAATGGATTTAAACAGTGGAAATGGCTTTTGGATGATCCAAACTCTTCAGGAGAAAGTGGCAAATTCTAGGAAAATTTTGACAGGGTTTCCCCCGTTTCTTCAAGGTTTGAGTACTTTCAGATAAGTAATTTTTGGCTTTATATATTCAAATTTTGTTTAATTTTTTTCTTTGAAACTAAGTATTTGCAGGTTGGATTATTGAAAAATGCCTTGAACAGGTATGGTTGCGGTCGAAGAGGGTTTCCAGGTTGTACCAGTCTTCAAACTGGTCGCAGTTGTTTGGTAGAAGGCACTGAGAGTATTCGAAGTCGAATTTAAGAGGGGAAATCACTTTTAGAATGATGAACTGGTTCGTAAAGGCTCAACAATTGTGTCCGAAGTAGTTTTCTGAAGGTCGAAGGTGCAAATGATATGCAAATAATAAAAACTAAGGTCGAAACCTTAAGTTTTATCAATACACATAACATTTATTACAGGTCGAAATTAATGGCGGGAGTGGTTTTTGTATTTGAAGGCGAAACCATTAGTGGTTATCGCATTGCTCCTGATCGGTAAATGGGTTTTCACTTTTGCAATGCGATCCAGTAGAATTGCGACACGTAGCGTATGGTGGTTTTGGGAAACAACTTTTATAGCAAAATGTTTTTCCAACTTCGCCCGATCACTTTTGTAATGCTATATGAGATCTGTGCTGTCGGATTTGATTGAGTGATGCGAACAGCTGAGATGCATCGGGAAGCTATGGGGAAACAAGGTGGGACCGGTTTTTTGATATGCGTCATTGATTTGATAAGAGAAGATCGATGGTCATGTTTTAATGCGATAGGGAATGGTGGGGCATGAGGCCCAATGATCACGACGAGCGTAGATCTTCAAATTTGAATATAAGGATGATCAAAGGGTTGGGAATGAATGTTAAGGTGCATAGTTATTTGATGAATTTTATGTATAAAATGGGTTTATACATTAAATGATTAACCAAGGTTGGATCTATGGTAAGGGGATATATGCCAAGGGAAAGGGGTGTGAGGTTAAAATGTTAACATTGGGTAAAGGTGAATGCGGGAATGGGAGTAACAGTATTTCTTTTCTTTACCTTTGTTTCATTTTAACTTTATTATATAGTTTTAGATTTATTTCAAGTTCTAAAACTATAGGGGAGCGGGAATATTTTTATGGGTAGTTTTGTGTCAAAGGGGTAATTTCGGGATGTTATTTCAACATGTGATTAATATCTTTGACACAAAAGCATATAATAAGGGGGTTTTTGGGTTATAAAATAAAAAGAAGTTATATTAATAGGTATAGGATATTTAATAGGGAGTTAATCAAATATGTTAAGTGTTAATAAAAGGGACAATAAATACTCAAAAATTCATAAATAAAACTAAGGAAAGTGAAAATTAGAGTAAAGCTTTATTGTTGTGTAACCAGCTCCAAAAATAGAAGAAAAGAGATATCAACGCCTTAGAAATGAGCCACTTCGAGGGGGCAACCTCCAATACATTACATAAATGAACAATTCTTGGATGATACAATTTACAAAACCTCCTTTCTATATATAGGAGTCCATGGGGCCATAATGTAGTCCTAGTGGGCCACAATGTAATCCTAGCCGACCTAACAATAATAATTTAAGGGCACAATAATAACAAAATGGGGGTTACAAGGGTACAATAATAACAATAAGGGGTTTACACTAACAATAATAAGGGGCTACACTATTAATATAGGTACTTAACATGCCCCTCTCCTTCAAACAAGTGTTGTCCTCAACGCTTGATTATTTCTTGATGCTTCTGTATAAAATTCTCATCGTCCCATGTGGAATCTTCTATAGGAAAGTTCTTCCACTTGCTGAGATAATTTGAAATTGATTGTACTTGTCGAGTTCTTGTTTCTGTGACTGCTTCAGAACTTCTTTCGATGTGATATTGATCTTCTGGTTGTTTCATTTTATTTTGCACCAAAGTTAGGTTATCCTTTGAGAGTTGGAGAACTTGTTGTTGATGCTCATTGTGATATTCCACTACTTTATCATCCATAATAGATTTTATTTGATCCTTCAAACCATCCAACTTAGCCTCCATTTCTGCTTTTAAACCATCTATTTCATCTTCGGTTGCTCTTCGTAAGATCGAAATTTGTTGCACTTGGTACCGTAATTTTGATATCTCATATTGAAATTCTTCCTCCTCATGCATCATAGTATAGCTTTCTGAGGGCTTAATGGGTATGGAATTATTTTTAGGCGCCATTTTAGAATCAAATATTGATACCTATTCTACAATATTCCCTTGGAATCAATTCAACTTGATTCTTCAAACAAGACTTATGCAATTCGGAAAAAAAATACACACCTTTTACTTGCTTTGAGGAGCTCGATATTGAAATTGAATTATATCTGTAATTGAAAATATTCAATATCTGAAATTAATCCCTGTAGTAGCCCTCTGAAGATTCTTTCAAATGCCACAGGTCTGATCTAATTTGGATTCCCCAAGACAAAGTTGTGTCCAATCTCCCACAATGACCTAATTCTGGACTGGTTCAGTAGAGCAAACTTGTAGGACTTGCCACGTGTCACTGTTTCATCCTTTTTCTCTGAAATTGATAGCAAAGAAACTACAGTCCATGTAATTGCGACCACTTTTAATGGCACTCAAATCCACTTCCCAGAGAGAGAGTTATTGAACTTTTCCCACGATCACCTCTTTGAGATGAAATTCAGGAGCCTGAAAAAGCACTACCTTCCACAGATCATATCTCCAAAAATATTGCGAACCAAGCTCTGAAATTTTTTGACGAATTTCCTCAGGATTTCAGATTCGCACCATATGAATTTCAGACTCTGAAACTTCGTACAAAAAAATTTATAGCGCAATTTCCACGATGACCTGTTTATGAGCCTGAAAAAATACCTAACTTCCACAGATGATATCTCCTCAAATATTGCGAACCAAGATCTGAAATTTTTAGAAAAACTTCCTCAAGATTTCAGCTTCGCACCCTAGAAATTTCAGCTTCTGAAGCTTCGTAGAAAAAAAGTTATAGCGAAAATTCCACGATGACCTGTTTGGAGCAGCGAAACCCTAGAATCCCAAAGCTCCGATACCAAATGTTGTGTAACCAGCTCCAAAAATAGAAGAAAAGAGATGTAAACGCCTTAGAAATGAGCCACTTCAAGGGGGCAACCTCCAATACATTACATAAATGAACAATTCTTGGATGATACAATTTACAAAACCTCCTTTCTATATATAGGAGTCCGTGTGGCCATAATGTAATCCTAGTGGGCCACAATGTAATCCTGGCCGACCTAACAATAATAATTTAGGGGCACAATAATAACAAAATGGGGGTTACAAGGGTACAATAATAACAATAAGGGGGTTAAACTAATAAAAATAAGGGACTACACTATTAATATAGGGGCTTAGCATTTATTTTCATAACTCATTCACTTTTTACTTAGTATATCATGTTTTTGAGGGTTTTATGTTTTTTAAAATGGAGGAGGTTAATCAAATGGGTCTTTATGTAACATTTAAGTAAGAAAATAATTCTCACTTATGAAGTTAAATGGTGATGAGTGCATGAAGGGGTAAATGATGAAAGTTTTTGGGATTAATATAGAAACTTAACATTTTCAACTAATCAGTCATTGAGCCTTGGGTCCAGTCCCAACAGAAGTCAAGGAAATGCCTTGAGCCTCTTTGACTGATAGTCTAGAATATCAAATTGCTATGGGGAGGGGAAATTAGTTATTTGTAGCTCAGTGAAATATATTTACAATGATGTTTCCCACTTTCTTCTACCTACCTAGTCATTATCTTCTAACATTTTTTCCTTCTATTTTAATCAGGTGCATTTGAGCTAGCAAACTTACAACAATTTTTTTTTTTAAAGCAGTAAACTATCTAATTCTACACTTATTTCATCCAAGAATCTAGATTAAACTATTGGATTCTTTTATTCTCTACCTAACTACTGAATTGTCATGATTAAACTATATGACAATTCTTTATTCACTATCTACAACATTTGAAATTGAAAGATGTCAAGTCAAGATTAATTTTTTCAACTCATCACAGATTATGGCTTTTATTGACACTCTGCCATAATCAACTGCAAAAAGTAGTGGCACTTAGACTTGCACACTTTCATGTTTTATTGATCTTTTTTCTTTTGGGGTATCTTATTTTTTCTAAGTCCTTTGATTTTTCTTTTAGGACTTTTACCCTCTTTTTGATTTTTTGATTTAAATATGGAAAAATAACTTGCAGAAAGCAAAGTTTGTACATATTTACAAGACTACCATCAGTCAAGTCAAAATTATGAATCCTATATTTATAGGTTACTAACAGGTTGTTTGTGATGTAGCTACAATATCCACAGACAATACTCCAAGTGAAAGAATATTTTTAAATACTATGAATAATATGTGATTGATTGAATGATATGAATTAAAAATCAAGAGAAGGTGCACTTGAAATGATATTTTGGATGTGTCGGGTCCAAAAAATGATTTTTGGAAATAACTGGAACGAAGAGTTCCATGATGAAGATGATGTGGCATTAATCCTTTTTTGAGAATGGAGGTATTGAGATTCTGTAATGGGCTCTAGAAAATGGCAAAGAGGGCAATAAATAGGGCTAAGGGGTTCAAATATCATTACATTTTCACTATCGATCTTTAGAGGCCAGATCTAATTCCAAGAGCCTTTCTTGTCATTGTGGTCAACCCGAGTACTAGGGACGCACGCGAGGGGATACAGGTATGAGCCTATACCTTAGCCTTTGTATTGTTAGTAGTTGTAGGGTAGATAGGTCATACATGGGTAGCTTGTATGACCTTTTTAGGGTGTAATTTTAGGTTCACGTGAGCGGCTCATGTAGAGTCGCGTGGTCACAGTGTGAACCTCTGAGGTTTACATGGTGATGTCGTGCAAAAGTGGCCCTGAGTCACATAGTTTGTGTGATTGAGTCGTGATAATACGCAATGATGTCAATCTGGCGTCGCCACGACTTGGTCGTTGGACCATGCACGGTCCGCGCATATGTGTTTAACACATGCACATGAAATGTGCGTATGAGTTAAACAATGACATGTGGATTGTGCGTCTGTGTTAAAAACCAACACACAAAACTCAGTTCGGTGCTTGCTGTGACCTAAGGCTTGACAAATGCACGACGTGCATGCCTGTGTGGGGCATAGGCATGTGTTTGTCATAAATATGAGTTTTTCTCCCTTTTATAGCTTAGGGAGATAAAAAATGATTCTTAATATCCTTGATGGCAAGATTATTTGGAGAGAGCATCACTGGGTGACCTTGAATACGATGGTTAGAGGGAACCAGGTGGTTAGTCAGGCCTTGGCTTGGTGGGGGTTTCTAAAGTTTATTTAGAACCCCATACTTATATCTCAGGATAGATTAATATGTTTTTTTATTCATTGTTGTGATGAGGATTGAAAAATCATGGCCATATGTAGGGATGATCTGCCGATATCAACCCAGATTGATGTATATTTCATGACAGGTTCGCTGCCTCATGGAGAGGATTTTCCATATCCAATGCTAGTTGGATATGTAGATATCCGCAGATGGCCAGAGACTGAGGGTCACTAAGGGCCCAACCCATATGATGAGTGTTGTATCCAGGTAGCTTCTATTTTGGATCTCAGTGAGAGAGCTTCTCTAGCGATGATCGTGAGGTTGGTTCAGCATCTCCTCACAGAGTATCGGGGCCCCAAATAGTGTTCCTACAATTGTTGTAGGTAGGAGATTTCTTTTAATTTTCTCGGTTTTTTTCAAGGGCATGATTTCCCAGTTGACACAGGTACGACATGGAAATATTAAGAGATTTTTCTACGACACAATTTTGTGTAGTATCATGAATGAGAGGGTCGTGATTCTATGACCTTTTCTAGTAGTGGTGTCAAGGCCTGCCAGGGACCTACACATTTGACAGTGGGAGTCTATGATGCCATGAGCTGGTGGTGGTGACGCAGTGGGTTATTGGAATGTCATTGTGGAGGGTTGGTTCAACTCCAACCCTTAGTTAATTTTGGAATTCCCATATCATGGCATGGACTTCCAAGGAGATCCAAACAATGGACTTCCTCCAAATGATGCTTTGGGACTAATAGGTGTGAGATTGTTGTGTTCTGCATTTCTATATTTTTTATATGTATAGGTATTTATATATATATATGATGATTTTGATACCATGCTTATTTACTAGCATATTTACAGCCCGAAGGATGACCATTGGCCTACTTGGTATGTAATGATCTGACACGAATGGGTGTCGCAAGGACGACACCCGTGGCACAGAGAATGAGAGATGTGAGGCCTCCTACTGGGCCTGAGTAGTCGGCGTAGTAGCACCAGCTGGATATTGGTTGAAACTTCGGGGAGGGTAGCAATGCAGTGGAAGTCAGGGACATAGAGTGGTGGCGTGAGCATGCTGAGGCAATAGAGGCATGGTTAGCAGCTGTAGAGGACGAGATACAATATTATCGAGACACATGGGGTAGGGTTGAGGTCCTGACTAGAGGGATGCCCATGGAGTGTTGGGAAGGGTTGGTTGAGGTCCTTGTGGAGATGACGATGGCGCAAAAGTGGGTGCATCAACCAACTTTATGCCACATAGCTTTGGTGATGGCCACAACTGGTCCCTTTTTGTCTCCTAGTGTGAAGATTGTTCCACGGGACCGACAGGGAGAGCCTCGACCATAGTTTTTATATGATATTTTGTATGTACCAGGGAAATCACCCATTATGAGGATGCTCCCTTATGTTTTTGTTGACTTATTTTTCCTAGTCATGAGTCAATGGATTTCTATTTTTTGTACCTGATATATATTTTACCTTCGTAGATAGTTCTATGTTAGGAATTATGCCAGAGCATCTATAATGTTTTGTTGGTTTTTAAAGTTTTTCGGATGAATAAAGCTATAAACTGTTTAAAGCAGGTGCAATTATTAAATATTTATGATGTGTTTAAAAGGCATAATTCTTCACATATAACAGTAATTTAGTTTTTATGAGATGTGAAAGGTTGAAACTTTAAAAATTAAATGATTTTCTAATTATCAAATTGATTATTTAGCTTTTCATATGCAGTAGATGTGTGCAAAATACTTTTACATCCAAGCAATATATGTTTAAAAATTTAGGGGCAGATGAAAATTTAATAATGTAGAGGATTTATCTCACACAAGCAATCCAATAAACTAATCTCTTTAATGGATTATAACTTCAGAGGGGATTTTAGAAATATTGATATTCAATATATTCTTACCTAAACTCCCATAAAATTAAAACACATGCAGAAAAAAAGAGTGATAATAATTGACAAAGAACAACTTAAAAAGGACAAAAATTGTTTTGAAATGAATCCAAAATCCTTTTATTACTTCAAAAATAACTTAGAAGGTTACAATTATGCTCAAATTCTATCAAAATGGTTCAACCCATCATACTTCATTCTACAAAGTATTTATACAATTTGGTCTAAAATATTTGATTAAATATCAAGATATGTTTACAATGATATTTCAAACTGCTTTACAAAAGTAGATCTATAAGATAGGAAAATAAAACTATTGTAGTTGTCCAGCATTGACTTCTAGGCAGTTGTTGATGACTAGGCTAGAAAGGATTCTATTAAGTTGTTGTCCCTGACTATCTGTCCATTTCTTCATGTAATTTTGCTTGTTGTTGTTGAAACTCTGAATTACTATTGTAAACCTATTTGTTGACTCAATCAATGAGTAAACATAATTTGTCCCATCTTTCCTCATCTGGTATGGTAGCTTTCATTAACTTTCTGTAAGTTTCATCCACATCATTGTACTTTTGAAAAGTGGGTTTGATTATTAAAAAATGTTTTATCTCATGTTGAATTAGAAAGTAAAAAGTTAAACCTTCAATGAAATCCTTTCCTGTAATTATTACTTTGATCTTGGAAAATTTGGCTTGAGTATGTGGCTATTGAATATATCCTTCACTGATATCATTCAAGAGTGATCAACTTATCTCCAATTCCGCTTAAACCTGGCAGCCTCTTTTGATGCAACACGTTAAAATTTCTGTGAAATTTTTGGAGGCTGGCTTCTAAATTGTGACATTTTGTTCAAGTTGCACAATTATATTTATTTTGATGTGAACCTTTCCAACCTCCTTAATTGTTTAGTTCTGTCATATTCTTCGAGATATTCTTTCCTTTTTGAATTGAGAATCCTGACTAATGTTGTTGCATCTCCTGATTTGTTACCCAACTCTTTCTATACCTATGCTATTAATTCTTTTAATTTTTCCTGTAATGCTTCTTGTACAAAAAAAATTCAATTGATGGCCATAAATATGTCATGGATTCATTTATGTCTTTCCATATGTTTTCCTTGGACTATGCAAGTGTTTGATCAATTTCTGATTCATTCTCCAGAGTATTTATTATTTGAGTCAACTTGTGACTCTTTTGGATTTCTTCCACCTATGCATTGTCAATCTTAATTTTCTGTTCTTGGAGGTTATGAAGTTGTTCTTTCAATTTTTCAATTTCTTTTCCCCTCAATGATAGATCTCCCATGGCCTTAGCTACATCAATTGTTGGATCATTTGATTGTGTCTCTCATGTTGTAGTGATTTCTAAAGTTGAAGAGACTACTATTGAAATACATGTAGTGAGAATTACTGCTAAAGTAATAATTGTTGCTTGGTTGTCCGTTGTTCTTTCTCTTTCAAGAAACTTTCCAATTATGTTTCCATATTGTGTATATGTTAATTATGTTCAATTATGATTTTGAACATGTTCTCTTTTTCCTTCTCTAGCTCACCAATTTCTTTGGTTTGAGGATCTCTAGTAGTATGAAATATTAATTGTTTTCATAATGCTTTGATGTCAACATTTTTCCTCTTAATCATCTCCTCAACAACTTTAACATTGTTTGGATCATATGCTAATTTAATTACAAGATCTTCCAAGGATTTTATTTTAGTATGATTTGCTAGAGAGGAAAATTTTCCACCTTTAACTGGGACCAAATGTTACTCAATGCAACCTTCGAGTTAGATTTTTCCATGGATGAAGAGGTTAAAGTTGAATAGATCACTTCCCAAGCCTGTTTATGTAAATCAATCTGGTCAATAGGATGAATTTCCTTTGAGTCAAAGGAAAAGATTTATTTACTGTAGTATTCAATAGTCTTGGGAAATGGGACTTTGGGCTTAAGGAATTCCATTTGCATTAGCTCCTTTTCAGTGTCAAATGCCGAAACAAATTTGTGTTGAGAAGCTAATGTTTGTTTCTAGAATTTTGTGTAAGCAGTAGCCTTTAATGCATAACTTTTCCTCTTAATTTCCTTGTACCTAGCAAAATTATTGGTTTAGTCTATGCATGGGCTAATTCTCATTTTTGGGATGTTTCCAATGGCTCTTGAGGAGTTGAATACACTGGCGACCCTGTAAAAATTTCTTCAATTCAAGGAAAGGAAGTAGCATGAGGGCTTGTCAAAACTAGTGTAGTCTGTGTGATTTCTTCTAGAAAGGAGTCCTCAAGAGGATTCTTTTTCTTCTTCTTGTACATCACAAACATTGTTTGTCATATCTCTGTGACTGAATGGGAAATATTTCCCCTCGCTCTCTTTGCATGTTTTTCTTGAGGAACTAAAGTCTGAGATGTTGTAGGAGTAAAACATTTTTCTTTAGATTCATCTAAAAAAATTTCTTGCCACACCTCCTAATTCATATATTTTTCAATCCATGGTCTAGGAGTATGAGCATAAGGTGTAATTTTTTGTTCTAACCTTAGCTTGGAAATCATCCCCAAGGGATCATAATACCAAGAGAAACTCAATTTGAATTTAATTTCCTTGAGGAGTTGATCTTCTTCGTTTGTTGTTGTTCTGGCATTACAAATGAAGTTCTCAACTTGAGTTTTAATTTAAAATTGGGACTTTCTCTTAGCTGACACAAAGTGCAACTCATCCATATTTATCATATGTCTAATATTCCAATGCAAATATTTTGATAGGAACAAACTTGGGAAACCTGTATGGTGGAATATCAAAACCATAAACTTTGATATTTGTATAGTTTTGATATAGATACCAATATCCTATCTTTGTTTGTTCAATTAGATGAAGAATCATTTTACTTTCAGCACAAATTTGATTAAATCATTGTTATGTAAACAAGAAAATGTATAGAAGAATTGATTTGTGTAATCACTGAAAGAGAAATCACTTCTATTCTTTCTAACTATGCAGGTCTGATGGATCATAGATTGAGGATTCCCCAATTCATCTAATTTTTGTAGTGGAATGGAAAACCTATATGAATGATATAATAAAAACAAATATAGAAGGATTGATGCATGTTTGAAAGCTCCTTCTGTTGGAAACTTCATGAACTGATCATGGATAGTCCCTAAAAAGAATTCACTATAATTGAAAATGATATAAGGTTTCTCATATTTAGAAAACACTGACAAAAATCCTAGGATGATATCATCAACCCACTAATCGGATTGATAACTTAACAAAAAAAAAATTGTGGAAATGATTTGTTTGATCATCTATGGAAACATTGAAGCTAGGTAAGGTGGATTGGTTCTAGGAAATTCAAAATTCTCTGGCAGAAATATATCAAAGATATTGGCTTGCTTAGGGAAAGTAATGCTTTTGTAGAGATCCATGAGGGATACTACAGAAAATTATATATGGAATCTGAGTGTTTATTCTATAACATTTGACAAATGGATTGGGTTGTAACTGTGAAAAGGACATCATTATTTTGTGCAAAAACAACCCTTTGGATGGGAATATAGCTAAAATGACACCATGACATGAATTCAGGAAAAGGGTGTGTTTGTGGGAATGTGAATTGAGGTAGGAAAGAATCCCACAGGCTCAATTCATCACTCAGGTCAATGAATTTTTGAATCATCCAATTATGTAATTCATATAAATCAAATTTTCTCTCTGTTTCTAAAATATTGTACTCTTGGTCGATTATGGGGAAAATGGTCTAGGTCTATGATAGGAAAGAGCATTATATTCTCCTCTATCATCTTATATTTTCCCTTTGAAGACATTTTGAAAAGAAACACGGGACAAAAAATGATGATTTATCGGGAAATTTGCCTGCTCGCACGTACTATGTATAGGGTCATTTCTGGTTGTGTTGGAGCATGGGCATGAAATTACTTCAAACAAACTTCGTAAAGGGATAATGAGAAGTAATGGGTTTACTTTAAACGAAGGGCATAATAACTGTTTTTGGACGTTTGATATGGCATGAGGCATTTATGGTGGCAATGACTGTGATTGGGAAAGAGTTCAAAATTGTATAACAGGTAGTGGACAGGTGGAAATAGTGGAGCAGATGTGGCAGGAGAAGGAATGGTCAAATTAGCCGTGGGTGGTTTCAGAAATGGTCTTCAGTAGATTTCAGAGGGGGGGTGGCGATAAGTAGTTTCCATAGGGAGGGTTCGAACTGGCTGGGCACTTGACACATCGCTCAAGCAGTTTGATATGAATCATATTTTAGAAATCCACCTCCCCCCCCTCAGTTAAAGGCAAAAAATGTGGGGCGGGGTTGGGGGGGGGGGAGGGGGGAGGGTTGAACTGTATTCTATGTCGTTGATCGGGAGGAGAGGATCTCAATGGTCCATTGTTGTGCAATTGATACCACAAGACAACAAAAAATCAATTCAATTCTTAAAATTTATTACAAATGGTAATCGTGTTTTATTTGTGATTGAATTAATTAAAAACTATTAATTAAACTTATCTAATGTGACATTTAGCCTAGCTCTCATAGTTTCTTTTTTCTAATGGATTTTTTTTTTCAATATTTTCTTGATATTTTCCTTTTTTGTCATCATTTTTTTATAACATTTTTTAATATCCCTTTTCTATTTTTTTTGTTTCTTTTCTTGTCCTTTTTCTTATATCCATTTTTTTTCAACAAATGCATATAAAAATAAAATGATGTTACAACATTGGCTCCTTTTGGGGGTTGCTTCTCCCTGTGAGATGTAGAGAAAAAGTAGATCCATGTGCCTTCTCCTTAGGTTGTGGAGTCTTTGATGTGAATCATATTATGATAGTGAAATTTAAATAAAACTGGTTATGTACAATGAACTAGGACTGCAATCAACTTCAATACTAAATATAATGCTTTAGATAATGTCCATTGATAGACAATGTAGAGTCTGCTCCTGTCAGGTTCTATAGAATAAAATTATTGTTTCCTTTTACCTCTGCAATGTTGAATGGTCCCAACCAAAGATTATCAAATTTACCGTGTTTCTCTTTTTCTTCTCTTCGATAATCTCACTTCAAAACCAAGTCTCCTTCCCTAAAATCTCTTTCTCTAGCTTTCCTATTAAACAAACTTTTCATTTTATTTTATTTTTATATTGAAAAATTTTGTATTGAACTTCATCTATATCCTAATTTAACTCTATAATCTTATTGACTCTCTTAGAAAAATCATCAGGTTCTTCATTTGATTCTTGTAAAAAATTATTGACAAAAGGCTAGTTGTGTAGGAAAAATGGCCTCAGTGCCATAGACAAGTTGAAAAATATATTTACCTATTTATCTTTTGGGTGAAATTATGTTGGCCCAAATTGCATAATTAAGGTGATTGCCCCAATTTCTCTTATGCTCCGCAAGTACCTTTTTCTTTTCGGATGACTCTCCTTATCCATTCCCTTGAGGGTAGTATAGAGTAGAATCATGCAATAGAATCTAATAATTCTGGAAAAATTCTATCATTTAGCACTACTAAATTCCTGTGCATTATCTGTGACTATTTGTTGAGGAAAACCAAATCTAGAGAGTATATTCCTCAATAAATTTAATGACAACAATATTTGTAGCATTTTTTACTAGGATAGCTTCTACCCACTTTGTAAAGTAATATGTGGCAGTTAAGATCTATCTTTGTTGATTGTTGGATGATGGGTGTATCTCTCCAATTAAATCTAGTCCCCACTGTAAAAATGGTCCCTCAATCAAAATTGGAACAAGGGGAAGTGTTGCCAATATTTGCTTTCCAGAAAAAATCTTACATGGAATGCAGCTTCTGAATTTTGCCCCAACCTATGAAAATAAATTTTGCCAATAGAAACTTGCTCTCAAGATCTTGTATGTTGTTTCTCTCCAAGAATAATGAACTCCACATATTCCTTCATGAAAATGATCTATAACACCCTCTATTTTACTCTTAGTCAGGCATAGAAGTAAGGTGTTTAATGGATCTTTCCAATATAAGTTAGCATTAATAATACAATACTTCATAGCCTTTAATCTAAGAATTTTGCATTGTTCTTTTGTGAAACTAGGAGGGTACTTAAAATCATGAATAAGGTGCACAACATCAGCATACCATTCAGATAAAAAAAAAAATCCTCAATATGAAGTGGAAGAGGAGTTGAATCAGTAGAAGAAGGCTCTTATGGATTCTTCTCTAATTAACTATAGGAAGGTTATTGTGGATTATTCTCTCTTGAATTTGGAGAAGGTTCTTGTGGATTCTTCTTTCCTTATAATTTCATGATGGTGTTTATTCCCAAAAATTTACTGTTAGATTCAACAAATAGCTTGGCTAAACCCTGTCCTTTTCTAGCTTAGTAGATTTGATGTTTAGAGAAAATTCAAGGAATTTAGCTATCCATATCCCTCTCCTACCATCTGTATCAGGTTGGTAAAAATGGTTTTGACAACATAATTTAGGACATAAGTAGTAAGAGGATAATGAATGAAATAAGCTATAAAATCTTTAGGGGCTTGTACAAGGGCATAGGCTTGTTTTTCAATGATGTCATATTTATCTCTGCATCTCTCATCACTTTACTAAAGAAGGAAATTTATTTTTCATCTTGGTTATCATTTTTTTGCAGCAAAACAAAAACAAAAGTGGTATCATAGGAAAAAGAGAAAATGTTGAAGGGTTTGGTATAATTAGTGTTGGCTAGTACTAGAGCTTCATAAATATCCCTTTTTATTTGTGTAAAAGAAAATCTATCATGGACTGTCCATTTAATCTCATGATCCTTTTTCAGCATATCAGTGATATATTTAACAATCTCAACATAGTTTGGTATAAATATTGTTAGAAAATTAATCTTTCCTAAAAAATCTTGAACTTCCTTTTTATTTTTGGGAAGAATAGTTACCTCAATGGCTAAGACTCGTTTTGGATCAATTAACACTCCTTCTTTTGAGATGATTTGGTCAAGTGACTTCCCCTCTTTTATGGAAAAAATGGATTTATTTGGGTTGAGCGAGATTCCAAATATTTTGCACCTATCAAAAACCTTTCTCAAGTTCTTCAAGTGATTTTCATTAGAGTTTGAAAACACAGTTAGATCATCCAAATAAATAACAACCAATTTATTGATTTTTCCAACAAAAGCTAAATCCATGGCTCTTTGAAGTGTTTCTCTTGCATAAGTTAAGCTGAATGGAATCCTAGCATACATAAATGTACCCCATGGAGTGGTGAATGTTGTTTTCTCTCTATCTTATGGACTCACCAAAATTTGGTTATATCCAGAAAAAGCATCTAGCATGGAAATTCTACTAGAACCTAAAACTCTTTGGAGTAATTGATCCATTTTAGGCAATGGATAATTGTCTTTTAAGGATGATTTGTTCAGATTTCTAAAGTCCACACACAATATAATTTCACCATTATTTTTCCTTAAATGAACTAAATTTGTAGTCCATTCATAAAACCTAAGAGGAACAATAATGTTTGCATCCAATAATTTATTAAGTTCTTTTTCAATAGTTGGAAGAAAAATTGGATTTATTCTTCTTAATTTTTGCTGGAATGGTTTGGCTTCTGGTTTTAAAGGAATCTTATGCTCACTGTGATTTGTGTCATACATTTTAAGCTCTTCATAGGACCAAGAAAATACATTTTTATAATGCTTTAAAATAGTGATATATCTGTCTTTTATGTCCTTGGGTAATGATGTTGATATTTTCACATTCCTAATTTCTTCATCAGTTCCAATGTTACAATATTCTACATCCTCTTGTTGTTGTGTATTTAATAACAAATTTTTTAAGACATCATTATTATCAAAAATATTTTCAAGATGGATAATACCTTTTGGAATGAAATTTTTTGTTAATTGGAGGATATCATGATCAACTATCTTATTCAAATGTAAAGATTTATTTTCATGAATTGCATTTTGATCAATAATATGTTCTCTCTCAGTTTGTAAGGTTGCACAAACATCAATTTCCTGCATAAAACTCTTAAATTATTCATCATCCTCAAACACTTTCAAGTTTTTTAATATTGTCAAGGATTTAAGTCTTATATTTCACCCGAATTTGATATTGTATTTGCATTGGATCATGAATTTTAAAGGAGTTGGCAGAAACTACTAAAGAGGCTGCATGTTAGGTAAACTTGACTCAGGATAGAGTCAAAGTTGACTAGGGTAAATAGTAGTGGTTTTGGGGCACATGGTTTTGTGCACCCATGGTTTTGGCCCATGGTATTGCATGTAATGGAGCCTATAAGAGGCTGGGGATACTTCATTGTAATGCAAGGCCTAGAGGTGAGCGGTGAAGGCTCACTTGGCTGGATTGGCCAAGGTTGTGGCCAATAGTTAATGAAATTTCATTGGTTGGGTTTTTCCCCGGATTTGGGGTTTTCCCAGATAAACATATGTGTTTATGTTTATGTGCTTTGTTGCTGTTTATGATTATTATTTCTCTCAGTAAATTATTTATCTATTCCTGCAGTAAATTCTTAACAAATGGTATTAGCGCCAACAGTTTTATTAGCCTGGTGATTGGAGAAATAAATGTAGAAATAAATAAATAAAGCTTCTTCTTTTTTGCAGATCTCTCCATACCGAGCCTGGTGTTGTAGAAGAGAATTTATATCTATATAACTCATTGGACGAGTACTCTCATGATTGTAACGTGTAGGAGCACGTTGAGATGGAATTTAATTTCTTTGTTGCATGGTGAAACCACCGAAAGGAGATCAAGAAATTTCCTTAGAAGGCTATGGGAACCACTGATGTGAATACACTGGATGTTGTGCGAAATTTTCTTAAATGTGTCAGATCAGATAGATCTAGTTGTGAAGATTTTGGATCAACATAGATCTAATGCAATTAAAAGGTGATGGATGCGCATTGTGAGAGATGGGTCTGTCGGAGGTCTGCGAGCGCAGAAGACACAAGATGAATCGAGTAACTTTTACATCGGTTTGGCCGGCATGCAGGAGCTTGGTAGCTCTGCAAGAAGGAAAGGAGATCCATGACTATATTGTGAGAGGCGAGCTTCATTTAAATGTTTCTGTTCGAACTTCAGTAATATATATTGAACCCAAAGGCGATGAATCTCTAGGCGGAGGCGAACAAAGTTTTCATTTTCTGCAGTGGCAAGTGCTGGTGGACGGTTTTTTCCATGGGAGTGGACGTGCCGGCAGTGTCACGAGACCTGTTAAACAAAAAAAAAGGGGGTGAACTCATACTTGAAAAATGCCCATGAGAGAGCTGACAGAAATAAGCAACACTCAGGTATGTGCTCTGAAGCATGAGATTACACACATGCTGGTGAACTATGCCTCGTTCCAAGTTAATAGACTGTGCAGAAGGTGAAGTAGCCTGCGATATCCATTGGTTGAAAATGGATGGAGCTTCATTGCTTGCATTAAAGCAAGAGATATGATCCTACAGAAAGTGTTGTCCTCATGGAGTTCGAGCTAATCGGTGGATGAGTCTAAGAAAGATTGCCTTTCAAAACGTTGCTGAATTGATGGATCCATTGAGAATGCCACTAATGGTGCTTCACAGTGAACGAGCAACGCTTTCGTCAGCAAGGTGCAGGTTCTAGAGAAAATTGTTGAGTTTGCATGGACTCCTCGATGGTGTATGGTTAGATGGCTATGAGCAGTGTGTTGATTGTGAGCAGACTCATGGTCGTTCTAAAGAAGCAGCGTGATTTAGATACAAAGGTTGTCCGTCGACCGGTGTTGGACTCTTGGAGCACACAATGAAAGGCAGGTGATGTAGCCAAGGGTTACGCATAGGAGAAATGCTACTTGCAGGTGGTAGATGTGCTGGTAATTAAGGTCAAAGAAGTGAGGTTTTTTCACCTGCGTTGGTGGAATGATGAGAGAAAGAAAAGCCATCAAATTTTACTGCACCTAGGAGGACAAGGAGACCATGGAGTAGCTGATGAGGTCAACCGTGGAAATGCACTCAATACTTTATCACATGATTTTTGGGCACTACGTGCTATATGGGTGGTAGTAAGGTCAGCGTCCAAGCTAAAGCTGGATGTGCTTGTGCTGTGAAAGGGCGAAGAAGCACATGGAAAGGTGAAATGCAATTGAGGCCTTGTCAAAATGAGAGAGCAGATGTGCAGGTGGATTAATTAAAAACTGGTGAACCATGTATCTGAAGATAATTCCTAGAGGACTGGCAGTTACAAAGGCTGGTGACCCATGTAATCTGGTAGATGGATTCTTTTTATATGGACATTGATTTCATATGTACAAACAGCCACAATGAAACAAAAAATATTATTATTATAATGAAGTTAATTTTTTTTTTACATGTAAATGGGCATACTGCTGTAAGACCTGGTATGGCATGCGTACCCCTGGGTAATCACTGGTAAAGTCTAGGTTAGACCTAGGTGATAGGGGGGATGTCAATTTTACAATTACCCTGGGTAAAAATTTGAGGGGGGAAGAGCTAGAGTGAGTGGGGTTGTCTCATCTAGCAGGTTTGGCTGGATTTAGTCAATAATCCCCAAGTCAAGTTTAGGGGGGGAATTGTTAGGTAAACTTGACTCGGGATAGAGTCAAAGTTGACTAGGGTAAATAGTAGTGGTTTTGGGGCACATGGTTTTGTGCACCCATGGTTTTGGCCCATGGTATTGCATGTAATTGAGCCTATAAGAGGCTGGGGATACTTCATTGTAATGCAAGGCCTGGAGGTGAGCGGTGAAGGCTCACCTGGCCGGATTGGCCAGGGTTGTGGCCAATGGTTAATGAAATTTCATTGGTTGGGTTTTTCCCCGGATTTGGGGTTTTCCCAGATAAACATATGTGTTTATGTTTATGTGCTTTGTTGCTGGTTATGATTATTATTTCTCTCAGTAAATTATTTATCTATTCCTGCGGTAAATTCTTAACACTGCATACATGTTTTCATTTCTTGGGGTTGTTGTAATGTTAAAATATTGGAAATATTTCTCTACAGAATCCCATACCTCATTTTGGTAATATCTAAGCATAGGATGTTTTGTTGGGGATAAATTTCTTACTTGTTTTACAATTAATTCTGAGTCACTGAAAACACTTAAGTTTTGAACTTTCAAACTTTTGGATAACTCAAGGCCTAAAAGTAGGGTTTCAAATTCTACTACATTATTAGTAACATTGAATTCTAACTTAAAGGGTTGAGTTACGTTTTCTTTATCTGGAGAAATTAATACAATTCCTGATCCAGCCCCATCTTTAGAAAAATCCCCATCAAAGTATAACTTCCACAAATTATTTTTGATACACTTAGGCTTATTGACAATCTGTTCAATGCTAATTTGGGAATTTTGGAGATCATTAGATGATAATATGAAATATCCAAAATCCTAATGAACATCATAGATCGGGTGATTTATTTCTTGATCAACTTTATAGACAATGTTAATGAATCTTACTTCTATGTATAACCTAATATGTTCACCCCCATATTCAGGAATATTGGAAAAAGACATATCCATCTGTAAAATTCCACCTAATTTGGAACAACATGATATTTATAAAAACATTCCAAATTTGGGAGGAATATTTGTGACAACAATGTCTAGCACTACACTTTTTATGGGGATTTGTGCTAAAATTACAACTAGATCTTTTATCAGTCCCAGGCAAGGAACTTTCTTGGATTCAAAGGTATACAAATCATGGTAAGGTTTGGTAATTTGAAATTGTAGTTGATCCATGATTAATTTGGGAATAATATTGTGAGAGGCTCTGGAGTCTAACATACAATTATATAGAAGAAAATCATGAAATTTGAGAGTAACATAAAAGAGAGGAATGTTTTCATAAATCATATCAAAACTATGTCCAAAGACCACTAAAGGTTTTTCATCCTGTAAACTGATCACATCCCCCTCAACATCTATACTCAAAGATTGGATCCAATTTGATACATACTTTTTTTAATCCTGGTGTAGGCCTTAAATCATATATTCTGCTTAATTTTGTAATAAGATATTTATATAATGCTTGATAATTTGAGACTTGGGAAGCCTCTTGATATTGGGTTGAAGATTGATAAGAAAAAATTGGAACCAGAGAATTTTGTAATGATATGTCACCTAGACAATTAATGTCATTAGTAGCCGATGTGATAGTTTCCTGAGGTTCCTGATCATCAAAAGGAGGTTGGACATGTTGGTTAGTATTTGTTCTTTGCAAGATTTTAGGCTGAAAAGGTATTTTATATTGATTCTGGGGTCTATTTGTCACTGGTTGAGCTACCCTAGGCTATGTTTCCATTTTTTAAATTCTATTGGAAATGTTTCTTAACAAATCAGTAATTTCATCTATCTTATGGTATTATTCCTTACTCTTTGTAAATTAAGTACTTTCTTCTCTAGCCTTAATTTTTCTTTTATCATTTTCGATGTTTTCTTTAAGTTTGTTCGACACATATGTTTGCCTCAACCTCAATAACATTTGTTTGCATATATTCCAAATTGATAGATATTATTTCTCTAAGAATGACAACAAAATAATCATCAAATCCCTTTGAAAATCTATTCATGGCTGCAACTATTGGTGGTTTACAGTTAAGTGGCATTTTATTGTAATTCTTTTTGAATCTTTTAATGAAATTAGAAACAAGATCTCCAGGTTTTCTCTTTAAATCATCAAATTCTAAAAGGTAATAGATTAGATCATTTTTTCCTCCCCATTGATTCTTAAATATATTTGTTAATTCATTCCATGTTTGAATTGAATTGGCTTGTAATTATCTAAACCAAATTTTTACATTTCCTTAGAGGGATTGAACAAAAACTCTCATATATACATATTCATGCTGAATGTTCATGTTGTCAGCAAAATCTAAGAAGAAAGATAGATGATCTTCAACATATGGACCAATATTTCCATTAAAACTAGGCAGGTGTTTAAGATATCCATCTAGAAAATCATTTAGTTTATTAGTAAGAATTAGTGCAACATAACGAGCCTAAATTATGGGTCAAAAACTAGCCATTCTATTAGGTTAATGAGGTGAAGATGGTGAAGAAATCTAAGTAGAAGATGATGATGAAGGTGTGGATGACCTTTCTTTGAGAAGATGAGAAGAACTTGTAGAAACTTTAGGAAAAGGTGATTAGATCACTAACTTCTATAGTTCTGGATCAAATTTTTCTTCACTTTCAAATAAAAGATTTGTGTACATAGAAAAACTATCTTCATGTTTTTCAATAGTTGTTGGAAAAGTGTGAATGATAGAAGAGATATGATCATTTGGTTATAATTCATGTAATTCTATCCCTAGTTATGTTTGTGATTTGGGAGATTATGAAACAGTTTCAGGATTTTGATAAGACCCTATTGATAAATAAGAAGAGTTTACTGCAGATCGGATCCTTTGGAAAAAATTTCTACCACTTTTGGAGGTATATCTAATAGTTCAGGAGGGATTGATGCAGGACTAAAATAATCAACCTTTGAAACAATTTCAGGTGGAAATGAGGTATAAGTTAAAGATGAAGCTTCTAACCTTCTCCTCAAAGAGAAAATTCTCGCCAGTCTCTCTTGATCTGATAATGGAAAATAGAGATGAGGACCTGAGTGAGATTTTTTATGATTTAGTGAAGTCAAATTTATTACGTGGAGTCACCATGTGAAATATTTTAACCTACTGACCTTTTATTCACAATTAAATGGAGAGTTTAATCGTTATCACAGGGAAAAATAATTGAAATTTTTTGTTCCCCGACAACGACGCCAATCTGATGTTGTACCTCCGTAGATAATTCTAGGTCAGGAATTATGATGGAGCATCTATAATGTTTTGTTGGCTTTTAAAGTTTTTTGGATGACCAAAGATGTAAATTTTTTAAAGCAGGTGCAATTCTTAATTATTTATGATGTATTTAAAAGGGATGATTCTTCACCTCTAACAATAATTTAGCTTTTATGAGATGTGTAAGGCTAAAAATTTAGAATTTATATGTTTTTCTAAATATCAAACTGATTATTTAACTTGTCATCTGCACTAGATGCGTGAAAAATACTTTTACAGCAAAACAATGTGTTTAAAAATTTAAGGGAAGATGACAATTTAATAATGTAGAGGAGTTATCTCAGACAAAAAGTCAATATATTTAATGGATTATAACTTCATAGGGGATTTCAGAAAGATTGATACTCAATCTATTCTTACCCAAACTCCCATAAACTTAAAACACATGTAGAAAAACATAGTGATAATAATTGACAAAGAAGAACTTACAAAGGACACAACGTGTTTCGAAATAAATCCAAAATATTTTTATTACCTCAAAAATAACTTAGAAGGTGTTGAGGGTAAAAATGTCCACCTATAACACTATGAGGGAGACCACCCAGTCCAGACCTTGAAGAAACTCCTTTTCCATTGAAATGGTGGTTCCGAATAGTTAAACTAAGTCCAGTTACCTTCTCTCCACCTCCAATGGCTTAAAATATAAATTTTATCTTCCGATGGAGAAGAGACATCAAACCAGTGCTCTTGCTGATCAGACAAGAAAGTGATCCTTAAGTTAATTTGTGGAATAGGACTTATAGAAATATAGAATTAAATCTAAATGAAAAATTATTATAAAATGCAAGAAAAAATAAAATTATCCTAATCCTATCTCAATTAGGTAGATATAGATATAACCAAACTGAGAGCAAGATATTTAAATGATTGGGATTTAAATATGTCTGGAGTATAATGAATATCAAGCTAACGAAGTAGTTCAATTACCTGATATAATGTATACCAAAACACATTCTATTCAGAGACCTCTTAACTGAAATAATCAACCAACAACATTTGAGAAGTAGTTCATAAAATGATATTGATTATTAAATCAATAATTCGAATAATTAAACAATAATATGAGGAAGTAGTTCAAAACATATCATTGTTTCTTAAATCAATATTAAAAGATAGATTTATGAGTAAATAGTTACTCAGAAATTAGAATTCAACCCATAAGAGTAGAGATAAATAATAACATCTAATTGAGACACATTACTCATATTGACAATAGTGCACAAATATAAATAAAATGACACATTCTTGGCATCATGAAATGAAATTAGTATTTAAAACAATAATATTATAAATACCAATTTATTGAATCCATTTCTCTTTCTCTAGTCTCCAACAGTGCTTTACAATGCTTGAACTTTTACTTTTAAATCTAGAACTACAATATTACAAGCTCTGTTCTCCATACATAATTCAGCAAGCAAAGAAAAAATCATCAATAATCCCCCAGATCTGAGATTTTATCTCCTCTCACCTACAACTCTAAAAGTAGTTTTTTTAGAATTCCAGAATTGCAGAGGAAAAAAGCTCCTTATTACATTCGACAATATTCTATTTATAATATTTACAAAAGAATTCATCAATAGAAAGCTATTGAAGAGTGGTTTTTCTTAATCAATTTTCATTGTCCCAAAAACATATTGTTCAATTTTTGGAGCATTCTTATTGATTGATATCTTCTTATTCTCATCTCTTCAAACCGTTTCTCTACAAAAACCAATGAATATTAAATTAAAATAGAAAAATAAAATCAAAATACCAAATCTAATAAAAAAAAAAATCCAATCAAAACTTAATTAGATAATTAAAATAAAAGAAATATGAGCTTTCTTTTGATGCCTGTGAATATTTAATTGGTCAATGAGAAGATATACGAATGGATCTGCACTCAAAAGAAGCCGTGGGAAAATGTGAATGCCGAAAATTAAACTCAGAAAATTAATTTTATTTAAAAATTCGGAACTTGATATTCTGCTGAATTTTAGACCCATTAACTGATCAAATATGAAATGAAACCACTTCATAAATGTTATCCATAATTTTATATTTCCAATAAGTCATCTTGGGCCTCATCTGGCCAAATAAAACTCCATTTATGAGCTTCCAAATTGATATATTAAAATTGCCAGAATTCTGAAACTTTTATTACCTAAGATAAAAATCAAATTTTTTTATTACAAATCTAATCCTAAATTAGGTTACAAATATTAATTAATTGTAATTAAAAACTAAATTACATTAATTATTAACAAAATTTAATTAATCTATAATATTATTATAATTCACATTATATTAAAATTATAATAAATATTATAATATTAATCTAATATTAAATTTAAAACTTTAATATACAAATCAATTGAATCAATCAAAAACCTTTAAAACAAATCAAGGTTACGTGAGGTGAGGGGTATGGATTTAGTGGAAGGTGATTTCATGGAGGGTGAGGTGGAGTGGTGTGAGGTGAGGATGATGTAAGTAGAGTGGGGGAGGTATAAGGTGGTCAAAATGAAAATTTACGTTAAACCAACGAAACACCATCTTGTTTTTTGAAATTGCAAAATTACAAATTAATGACTGTGGTGTTTAATAAATTTGTGATTTACGATATGTGATATTGCAACCGCAAATATTTTAGATCGAATTTTTTGGAAGGAAGAAAATGGATGCGAAGTGAGACTCGCATGAATTAACAATTTTACAAATTGGACTACATCTACTTTATAATTTTAGAATTTGAGATTTTAAAAATATTTTAAAATAAAAAATTAGAGTAAATTACTAAAATCTTGAAATGTGTTTTTATCTATTGTATAATTTAGTTGGATCATTTTGTAAGACATTTAATGAAAAATGAAAAAATAGTAAAAAATGACTAAAAGTTAATATTCACAATAAATTACTATTTTGATTGCAAAAATTGAAATATCATACATTTTTTTACATTTTTTTAGTCAAGGCGAGAAAATGATCAAACGTCAAAGGAGTGTCATTTACAAACCGATTTAACAAATGAGGTAAAACAAGAAATTGATGGAAAGCTTGCTAAAAATTGAATTCAATGAAACGATCAAGATGGAAATCCAACAAAAATGAAAAAATGGAAAAATTTTAGGATGATTAACTTAATGGAAATCATAAAAGGTTTTTAGCCAAAAATTAATAAAAAGGGTCCCCATTATTTGAAGTAAATAATTCAAAAATGGGTGATGTTGGGCCTCCCCTGCAATAATGGCGACACACAAGATAAGGACCAGTTATCTATGATTAAAGATAATGAACTTAAGTTTACCCAAAGGTTAATAATAGAAATCCAAAATTGTCTAACAGTAAAACATTTCCATAGGTTCCACATAAATAGATTAAGCAATATGGCTTTGTAAAGATAAGTACTTAAAACAAACATGAGTAAAAGTGATGAATCCAAATTTGGGAAAAATGTATTTTAAAATTTATTCATGTGAAAAATATAAGAATGTAGAGATAGGAGTTTTTTGATAAAGCATATATCCATTTTATGATTGGTCTCTGACATTTCTTTGCTACCAATGAGCCTAAACAATACCTCATTGAAGCTGTCTTTTATGGCATACAATCCTAGTCCCGCTTCCAGCGAGCGTTCATAGCCCTGACGGGTTTACTTGTATTTCCCGTGCTTCCTATTTTAATCATCATTTTGATAATCGCTTTTTCAAGCTTTTAGTTTATAATTTATTTGAGTGAAAGAGGTGGGATGGTAATGAGGATTTATGTTTAATGGACATAATACTTTTATAATTTTGACTCCAAATACTTTCTCTGTGATCAGGAGCTCAGGACCAAGTGTCGTAAAATGGTCAAAAATGAAAGTGCTCAGAACTGGTTGGAACCTGAACGACCGGATAGAGCTCGTCTTCCTGATTCCGGCACCGCAAACGGTTCGAAAAATGGTCTCCGTATGCAAAAGTTATTCAAGTTCAAAGTTTTGTCAATTTTATTAAAAAAATGGCAAATTGGACTTTGGAAAATTTTTATTAAAAAAAGAATATTCCACAGAATATTCTGAGAATATTCCGTGGAATATTCCGCAGAATATTCTGGGGAATATTCCCGTATCGACCAATCATATGGCGCCACGTGGCTAGCCCGGAGGCCGCCACGTGGGCCCCAAGTCCGAATTTGAAATGGCGCGTTTTCAAAAATTTTATTATGGCGCGGATGGGATTTGAACGCATGACCGCATGCATATTAACCACGCGTATTTACCAACACACCAGCGCCTTGTGACTTGTTGTATGGGCGGCAAGTATTTTATTTAAAACGTGTTTTGTGTTGGGCGGGGCCCGAAAGGGGGCCAGCCCCCATTGCATAAGACCTTCAGGCGGAGAACCACAAGTCTATAAAATCGGCGCGCAGAGTGGCGGGTTTTAAAAGTTTGGTTATGACATATGTTATGGGTTTTTATTATATAACGTTTGTATTTATTAACAAACACAGTTTTAAGCCGTTCAACTTATCACTTGGGTGTGTGAACGCGCCACCATGTAACTTTTGTTCAACCAACCGCCGCGCCATATTTGGCGAGTCCGCCCCTATTTTGGCGCCTTATCCTATTTGGTCGGATGCTCTGTGATTTATCACATTTAGTGGAGGGTTTTGTTGATGAAAGCAGTGGGTTGCTAAAGAGGCCATAACTTTTTGATAGGAAGCAGGAGAACGAATTTTTTGGATTTTGGGTCTCTTCGACATGCAAGCCATGCTTTGGTTCCACAACCATACGAGGCCGTTTACCGGGTGATTTTTCTCGGCGGTGTTACGAAACCACCCAAGGCAAGTGATTTGGGGTGACCAAGGTGTGCGACGGTTTGTAGGTGAAAGGTCATTCACTGATTTTTTGATGATCTGAATCCATTTCTACAGCTCGTTTTTCCTTTTGAGGAATTCTTCTCACTGTTTAGCTTCAGGGAAGCTTTCAGGGCCAAGAGGGCCATTTCAGTGTTGGAGCTGTTTGGGTGCTATGTTCATCCATTTTTGGTGATTCAAAAGTATATTTCTGATATTTTTGACCTTCTGAGTTGAATGGCAGAGGTTTCAGAACCAATTGAGGTCATCTTCACCTCGAAATTCTCCCTGCAAGTCTAAAGGGCCACCAAGGACAATTGGGGAAAAGTACTGTAGCAGGTACAAATTTCACTGTTTAGTGTTTGAGAAAGAGCATGTTCAGCTAATTCCTATCTTCTGATTCTGTATTTACAGTCAGATCTGTCTTTCGAGACACTCTTATTCTTGTATTAGCCTTTGTAGCAATTTTAATACAAGAGGACAAGCCTAGTTTGAGAGGCTTGGTCCAGCAGATGTAGCCCAGAGAAGGGGGTGAACTGCTTATCATTTTGATGTCTTTATTTGCTGAAGATGATATGCTAAACAAAACTGATATAAATTGTTAAACAGCAAATATACATAACTTTCATATACACATAATCACCTACTCAGCTGCAGAAATTTATTTGTCTTATTCCGCAAGACATCAAATTTCAAGTATGTGAATGTCAAAGACTTCTAAGTGTTTACATATTATTTCCTTAGGAAGAGTCTGTAGAGGGCCAGGTAGCCTCTGGATTCATCCTTTCCTAGAAAGGTGAAACATCCGGTGAATGCCCCTACAGTCCATCTCTGTATAGGAAATAGTTTGTTCTCACATTTTCAGAGGTCACTTGGAGTGTATAGCTCAATTTGAAATTATGGGAAATGGATACCTTGCACCCTCAAACAAGTACATTCCATTTTCAGATCACTCTGCAACAATCAATCAAAGGCTTTTATGTGAATAAGTGGGAGGGATTCATTGTGTTAAACTCAAATTAATTCTATCCTTGAAAAGGTAAGCTCAATCACTTAGAAATTATGTGTGTTCCTCCATGAAATTTTTTTAAGTAATATGGTTTTATGGTTCTATAAAGATATGTCTTTAATGATAAATGAAATTTACTGAAATAGATAGAGTAAAAGATTTCACATGTATGCCAATCGATGTTGAATGAGGAAAGCCTTTTCTAATCAATCAAGGCAGAGTCACCAGAATCAAAGCAAAAGAAAAATAATTCATAAACTAAAGTAAGAAAATAAATCAACAAAAAAAAAAAAAATGAAGAAGGCAAAAGTGAAATAAAAATCCAAATTTAAAAGATAAATTTCAACAAGACTACTTATACAAATTTCTCTACAAAGGAGATAAAAATAAGCATATTTTCGTTCATTCTTATGTTGAGATTTTAAAAATTTTATTTTGCAGAGTTATAATAAATGAGGCTCTTAAAGTGTAGAGGGAAAATAATAGTGATGATAGATAATATGCTAAATGAGAAGTCTTGTCTGTTGCAAACTTTTTTGTTTCAAAGCAAAACCCTACAAAAAGCATCTTGACCATTTTCTAATAAAAGTAATACTTAAAGAAACATACTAGAGGTCCACAAAGTCCATAATTTAGCTGATTCAATGAGGCTTATTACTACTCTTAATAATCTCAAAACAAACTGATCAAAAGAGAATGAATTTCCAAACCGATCTAATAGAGGTGCGAAAGGTTTACGAAGACCTGTAAAAACAGAGTTTATATCAGCAAAAACTAAAAAATAAAATGGAAACCAAAAGTGAAATAATGAGAATAAATGAAAGTGGGCACATTAAGCTTACCATTGAAAAAATTCATTTAATCTTACCTGAGATAGATTATTTTCTCCAATACAAGTTAACGTACTCCTTTAATTAGAATTGAAAACATGAATAAGTTGAATTGTTTGAAATCTTATTGACCTAAAATCATATTTTATTGCATCTAAAATAAAGAAAGCAGTAAACTATAAGAAAACAATGTTTCATGATCAATGAATCGAAAATAAATCAAATCCATCAGAAATGAGGATGAAGATATGCTTCTTTATGAATTGCAGCGATGAATGCTCTTTTTGCTTCTTTCATTCTAAATTTTATATCAGCCCCAAAATATTGAAGTTGATTCAAAATCCAAAATAATGTAGAAATTATGTTTATGAAGAGGATTTGAATCTTTATATAATAAATATGGAGGGAAATTCAAAATAAAAGAGAATTAAAATATGAATTAGCCATAGGTGCATTACCTTTACTTGTTCCAAATTCTTTACTGGTGAAGGATATTTCTGAGAAGATTAAAATACATCCATGTACATACACCATGAAGAATGTATATCCCTTTAGTCAGAAGGTCATCTCTATTAATGAATACTTGGATTTGGAAAAATTATGATTGAAAAACATCCAAGTTTTCAACAACCATGATAACATGAAAGTAGCATATATATTCAAAAGATAATCTAGAGAGACTTCATGTAAACATAATGAAATATCGAAATGTAATGATTAGAGACATGTGAATATTATTAACCTGACATTCCAAAGTTCTAAGTTTCCAAGGGAATCAAAGAAAAAGGTAAGAGCTCAAGTTTTCCAAAAGTCTCAAATGGATAAAACTTCGATAAATAAAAATCTTGCTTGATAATGTTTCCGATGACATTTCTTTTCATAAGTTTAATGAAATTTTACCTTCAATACAAGAAATTTCAGCATTTAGAATATTAAGGGCAACAAGATCGTGGAACAAAATCTTTTGTGTAACTTTTGCAAACAAAACTTATGATATTGATCATATTCGATAAGAAATTCTTGATAAATGTATAATGTAAAAACGTTTCTTTATAAAAAATCAAACATTCTCATATCAAAGGTAAGAGTTTAAAAAGAGTGTATAAAGTAGTTGTGATGACTTTCTTTCCGATAATGAGATAATTTGAAGTTTTGTTATAATGATTGCAATAGAATTTACATTTACATGTAAAATTCGTTTTGAGGAGAGGAATTCGATATTTAATAAATATGAGAATAAATCGAGTGTTAAATATCTCAAAATTCTTTTTCTGAAGCCAATATCAATTTTACAAAATTCTGAAACCAGAAAATTCCAACGAAGATAGTAAAATAACAGTCAATTCATTTACTAAATGTGTTGGACAAGGTAGTGGAAAGAAAAGGAAATGTGAAGCTTGGAGAGATAAATCTTAGAATTCGTTTTAAATGCTTTTGATATAAGACAAACCCAAGAGTTTGATAAGAGAACAACTTTGAAATTCTGAGAAAAATATCAAAAATGAAAAGCAAATGATCAAGATTCCAAAATTCATCAATTATAGGCTCTGAGTCCCTTTGGAAGAAATGCATATAATTAAAGGGAAAAAAAATTGACGAGTGTGATGCAATGGTTTAACTCATCTTGGAAAATTGTAATATTTGGAACATGCACAGATAAAATCATTGATAAGATCATTCAGTGCAAGTGTTTTTATGCGAAATTTCCTTGGTTTGTAGAAATTTAGAGCAATAATGAGCATACCCATTTCTTTCCAGCTAGACCAACAAGAGGCACTAATATGAAAACGTGCGTTCACATTGTTTTTCGTATAGGTTAGTGCCTTGTTGAATGTTTCGTATCACGAGTTTCTTTGTCATGCATACCTTAAAAGTTGTGACTTCCACCCTTTCCAATATGCAATTAAGTGTTATATAACAGTTAAATGACACTGACAAAGAGGCATATTTGGAATTTATTACACCGGAAGATCTTAAGACAAAGCTTCGTTTGAGTTTTTCGATGTGATATAATTGTTGCGATTGAAAAGTTGTGATATAAGCATGTGCAATGGGAAACTACGATGGAGCGAATACGATATTAGATAATAGTCATATCGGGGATAGGAAATTTCGATATTGTTCTTGCAATACTTATTATTCTTGTGATAGTTGGAATATGATAGATGACGTGGCTCATTGGTAGGGTCGGCCTTAGGTTTTATAAGATATCGGAAATCATAAGATTTTAGCACAAGATGTAACATTTTTGATATGTTGATTTGTGATGAAGAACTAACCCGATAGTTTTATTATATGGATTTAATTTCATATCGAATCTGGGACATCAATACCTTTAAACGTATGCACCTATAAAAATTGTGATTTATCAAAATATGAAATATCTTTCAAAACTAAGTTTAAATGTTGTATCGGGTCCGGGGTTGTGTGAACATCACAATTTTTAGAGGTCATTTTATTGGAGAATGAGCGAGAAGGAATAACGAAGGAATTGTATCGGATATTTCTTATTGGGAAATGGAAGAGATGTCTCCGATCAAATATTGTGATAAAAAGGATTTCGATATGGATGATGTGATATCAGAAGGAGAGGCTCATTGGAAATTGAAGGGAATGTGAATATCGGGGGGATCAGATATATTTGGAGTATGTTCATTTGATAACCTATGATATGAGAATTTCGATATTATGATGTGCCATATATGGGGCTGACTATTTCTTAAGGTATTCAATTCAAAAAGAAAATGACTAATTTAACTTTTATTTTAAATAAATAACCCTTTAATAATTTAAATAAATGCTGAAACATATGATCGGAAAGTAATTTTATCAGAAATTTCTTATGAAGAGAGTTATGAAATATAATGATCTGATATGATTCCTCTTAGAATTTATTAATAATTATCAGGATTTCAATTAATAGAATCAAAATTAGATAACCCTTAAATTTTAGACGAAATCTTAAATACTTCCCTGAATATGTTGCAGATTTGAAAAAAAGGGTTGGTTCCCTGCTTATCTCATATCTACACAATTAATTCAATGAAGACCTGCAAAAGAAACGAAATAGAAATAAGAAATAACCTTTGAAAAATTAAAAATAACAATAGATGAAGATGAACCGATAAACTATGCACCTAGAAGAAAATTGATTGTAAATTTTACCTCATGAATCTTCAATTTCTCCCATGTTCAATATCATCTACGTATTTAGTAAATATTGACAAGTAATGATTTTTTGAATTGCATCCTTTCCAAATTTACATTAGAGGGAAAAAGTGGTGAAAATGAGCTCTTCAGAAGTACTCGTGAATCAAAGATTGCCAAGATTTAGCTATTCTCTGGAATTTCTTCATATATGATTTTAAAGCAATCTTGTCAATGTGATAGAGTTCTACAAAAAGTAAGACAATCAAGGATTTCATAAGCTTCTGATATGTTTTAATTTACTTTGCCAGCAAATGAAAGGGATGCCAAGAAAACTTTGAATTTATTATTTGCTTATTAAAAATATGAATAATAAAATAATTGAAAACAAAAAATAAAATTAATCTATTCCTATTGATAACTTAATGAAGCAAACATGACTAGTTATAGTAATACCTCCAATGTAACCACTCTCTCATTTTAATTCCTACATTTATGTACATGTCAAACATTAGTGACAAAAGAATAAACATAATTAAACTAAAAAAACTAAATCTAAAAGTAGAATGTATATTTATTGTTAGTAACTTATTTACAATCACCTTCATTTGAAATGTCCTTTCTAATTGAATTTCGATTAGATCATAGAAATATGAATGGATTACCATTATTGATTGGAAGAGGTTCAAAAGAGACGATGACAGACCAAATTTTGGGAATGATCTTTCAAAAACAACAACCTGGATGATTTTGTTAGTGTTATGTTCAAGTGTAAAATTATTAATGATATTTGGTGAAAGAAACTTCTCTGAATATATTTCGAATGGATCAATGAAAAACAAATGAAAGTCAGATAAATCCGACAGAAGATTATTAATTGAATTATATTGTTGGTCATATTGTGAAAATACACTCTCTTGTTGGAACTGCTTTCAAGAAGAAATAAGTAATTGAGAGGAAATGAACATCAATTGGAATTGGATGATAAATAGCTCTTGAGTTTATGATTATAATTTTAATCTTTATTTTTCCACTAAGGCAATGCATAAATTGAGTGTTCAATATTGAGTTGCTCTATATGCCAGCACAAAGTATCTAAAAATCAAAAACTAAAAACAGAAAATAAATCTAAAGTTAAACAAAATAAATAACGGAATAATAACAAAATTGAATCATAGTTTACAATAGTGTTACAATTATTGTTACAACACAATTGAGACTTTTTTAAAACAATTTCATCTTCACAAGATATGGGTAGAATAATGCAATTAGAATGATCGTTGATACCAACTTGTGAATTCGCGAGAGGGTTGTGACTATGAATAGGAATGTGAGATTGATTGTCATATAAATAATGGATTGGAATGGTTTCTTGAATGCTAAAATCACGAGTATGATTAATTGTTTGAAAATGAGGACTATTTGAAACAATTTATGAATTAGATCGTTCTTCATTTTCACATGTGATTCGACTTTGATAATGAGGATTCAGTTGTTAAGAAGATAAATAAATATCCTCAATTTCAAATTAATTATCATAAATGGCCTCACTTTCATTATAATTCCCTTCAATCTCACCTAATGTCTCAAAACAAGAAGCAAGATTGAGCTCATGTTCATTAATTCCAGAAAAATAATCAATAATTAATTCTCTATATTGATAAAAACAAATCGGAAATTAATTTAGATCAACCTCTCTGTTTTCTAAAATATCTATAAAGTGAACAGAGAATAAATTGTTATTAGAAAAATTATCAGGATAAAGGGAAAAATATGAATCCGAAACAATGCATTTGAAAATGTCTCTATTTGAGAACTCTTCTGCATTTTCTTCATTGAAATTTCATATTTAATATCATTTACTTGGATAATTGTGATTTCTTGAAAAATGTTTCTTTATTGTCCCGAATTTGGCATTTACTCGTCGTAAAGGAATTTAGAAATTTGTACAACATATTTTGTATTATTAGAAACTTTAATCGTTTCTTGTACTTGTCGAGTTATGCTCTGATTTTTTGCACTCTGATTTTCAGATTTCAAAGCGATATCTTCTTCAAGATTGTTGCTAGTATATTCTTGCAGTTGATTAGCGAAATTTTCCAAGCTTTGCGATATTGGTTTATTAACATTATCAATAATATCGTAAGAAGTGTGTACTAAATTTAAGAAATTATCATACATGGCCAAAGCCACTTCATCATGATTGGTATGCATCTCTATGTTGCAATTCTCAATTATGTTAATATAATTTCCAGGAGATTGAGTGAAGCTTGAAATTATTTAACGTGGTTTATCAATAGGAGGAAGAGAACAAATGTGTTCAAACCAATATAATAATTCCTCTTTCGAAGGTTTGCCTTTAATTTTAAATTTTAAACAATTTAAATTAAATCTAATGGTAAAATCAATTAAAGACTCACTTTCAAGGCTTAGTAGATGTTTAATTTCATTGCATACTTTTTCGTAGTCATAACCTTCAAATTTACAAAGGAACATTGTAATAATTTGATCCCAACTATAAATTGAGGAAACTGGAAGTGATTGACACTAGCTTTTGGCTTTTGCCAAGAATGTAAGAGTAAAAATCATGCATAAAATACCTTCGCCAATTTCTTGAAAATCAGAATTTGTAAAATTTTGAATAAATTGAAAGGCATGATCAGAAGCAAAAGAATTTCTCTTACCATTAAACTTTACCTGAGACAAGAATCTTACTATTTCTGGTGGAGTATTGGAAGATGCACGTCCATAAATACAACTCCAAATTGGAAGTTTAAGAGGAGCCATTGTAATAAAAATAAATGATATAATACAAAGACTCCAATGGAAAAAAATTCTTCAAGCCCTCCTTCTAGCACCAAAAGTGTTTAGGGTTAAAAATTTCCACCTACAACACTATGAGGGAGACCACCTAGTAAAGACCTTGAAGTAGCTCATTTTTCGTTGAAATGGTGGTTTCAAGTGGTTAAACTAGGTCTAGTTACCTTCTCTCCACCTCCAATGGCTTAAAATATAGATTTCATCTTCCAATGGAGAAGAGACATTAGAGCAACCCTCTTGTTGATCAGGAAAGAAAGTGATCCTTAAGCTGATTTGGGGCTGAGTCAAGCCACAACTAAAGTTTTCCTCTTTTGGAAGAGGACTTCTAGAAATATAGAATTGATATAGAAAATGCATCTCCCTTCTGTCCCTCCATATTTTTCCGTCTAATTTCCTCCGACAACAAGGATGAGACAATTTCATCAAACTTCAAGGTAGTTATATTGCTAGCTATTGAAACAACTAGAATATCCCACAAATCTAGTAGAGAACACAACAAATAGATGCAATTATGTTCATTTGAAATTTTAATATCAACAGGTAAAAAATGACATACCACAATATTAAAGGTGTTCATATGCTCTATCACTGAGTCTCCATCCTCCATCCTCAGGTTATACATATTTTTCCATAGGAATCGTTTGTTTACTAGAGATTTAGATTGATACAAAGTCCCTAACTTGTCCCACAAAGCCTTTGTCCTATCTTCCCCATATACATTCAACAATACTAAATATGAGATACACAACCATATTGTGATCTTTGCTTTCTGATCCAAATTCACCCATTCTTCATCTAACATTATCGTTGGTTTAGTACCCAGATCTACCACGATCCACTGATCTTTATCCACTAGCATATCCTCCATCTTGAGCTTCCACAACTCAAAAATATGACCATTAAATTTATTGATCTCTATCTTTCATGAGGTTGGTTGAGCCTCATGAAATACTTGCAAAGGCTCACGAAAATCATATAGAATTCAATTCATCAATTCTTCATAACTTGTCAGAGTTGCAGAAATAGGGATAGATGAGGATCAGTTCAGACCAAGAGGAAAAGACTAATTGTGCCTATGGTAGCAGGTCTCAGTCCGGATACAAGTTGGTTAGAGGGACATGATTATAGGTGGAAAATAATTGGACATGCCTGACAAGAGGACTGGTATGTATGGTCATCATTTTATTTTCTCTTCTAGAAGACATCATCATAGTCATTACCGTCATCATCCTTATAGGAGGGGTGAGTATTTTCCAAAGGAAAAAATTTAATCCAAGCCTCCTACATTCTATGGAGAGATGAATAATTCAGAAGATGCAAAGGCATGGTTGCTTGGGATGAAGAAATTATTTAGATGGAATAGCTATATAGAGAACATGAAAGCCAAGATAGCCACTTTTAGTCTTAAAGGGAAAGAAAATATATGGTGGGAGGATGTGAAGAATCTTAAAGGTATTTAGGAGGATGACTAGACTTGGGATGATTTTCAGAGGCTCTTCAAGAAGAAGTACCCATCAGATAGGTACCATGATGCCAAATATAAGGAGTTTTATGAGTTGCAGATGAATTCTATAACAAATGATGAGTATACTAGTAGGTTCATGGAGTTATTGAGATGTATGCCTTGCCTCAAGGAGGAGAAGGCCAAGGTTTAGAGATTCATCAGTGGGCTACGAACAACATACAAATAATGGATTGATTTTGATGAGCCTATATCTCTAGAAGAAGTCATTCGAAATTTGAAGCATTGTTATTACCAATCAAAGCACAAATTTGAGCCTAAGCATGACTTGAAAGGAAATGATAAAGATAAAGGAAGATCGTCACCAAAGCGGGGAAGAACTCAGGATGCAGGAAAGAAATAAAATGTAGTTCCTTACAAGAAGTTCAATATAGTTGAGAAGGGACATGGATCACAACCTCGAGAGCAGGAGACTAGAGGTGATGGTAGAGCATCATTGTAATGTTGGATATGTGGCAAAGATCACTACAATATGGATTGTCCATTGTAACTAGGTGGTAGACCTCATATATATAGTGCTCAAGATATGCAAACAGTTGGGGATGTTGGTCATAGCATTCCTCAAATTTATGTAACTATGGAAAAAAGGAAGGGAGATCACCAGGCGTCTATCATTGAGATGGGTGGTAAGATTTGAAATCAAGTTATTTCTATTTTGTTTGATCCTAGATATAATTATAGTTATGTTAATCTTAACCCGGTGGATAAGTGTGGCTTGAGAAAATAAGCGCATGTAGAATCTTGGTTGGTACAGTTGGCTACAAATACAAAGAAGAGAGTTCACTATTTGGTAAGAACTTGTTCATTTGAGTTAAATGCTACGCCTATAGTAGCACATTTGAATGTACTACAATTGGGATCATATAACATGATTTTTGGTATGGATTGGTTCTATATTCAAAGGACTAAAGTATATTTCTACGACAAGGTTATCAAGTGCCTAGATGATTATGGAGAGAAGAGAATATTACAGGGGGAAGAAGAAGCCTACATCACTAAGGATGGTCATTGCTATGCAGGCTAAGAGCAGTTACAGAAAAGGTTGTGTGATGTTTGCAGTGCATATTTCCAGTGACAGTTGATTTTTTAGTAGCTTGGGAGGTACTCCAAGACCTTGGGTTTAGGGTTTGGAGGGAAAATCACCACAAGGGTCACTTGTGGGCTTGGAACCCAAGTATGAGTTTTGCAAAAAATTGTGTTTTGGGCATTTCCATGAGCACAATTCTACACGTGAGGGCATGACAGGATAGAGGGTAGAAATGAGAATCCAATGCTTCAAGAATCATCGAATTTTGAGCTGCAGAAGTGGAGATATGAATTTTTGAAGATATTTTTGGGGTTGACACCATAACTATCAAGGTCAGCCTAAGGTGTTTTTAGGCTCATGATAATTAGAAGCCCCTAAATGTGATGTTTTGGAGCCCTTCATTTATTTATAAATAAAAGGCGATATGTGAGGCTATTCCTCATCCATTATGCAACACAAAACCACAAGAAGAGCTCAGGTTCTCTCCCTTAGATGCAGAAAGAGAACAAGAGAACGAAACTTCTTTGAGGGCCCCTTATTGAGGAGGTCAATGTGCAGAAAGGAGGCTAAGGGTCTGTTCTTGGAGGCCACAACAAAGGAAGGGACAACGTTGGAGTTTTGAGATTGTTTTATGGGTGGGGGACCCTTGTGAGAGGCATTCGCTAACTCTAAGGGATGTTATGAGTAGGTTTCAAACCCTACCTGCTATTTAGGCAGAAGCGTAGGAACATGTGGGGGTTGTTCATGCCCAGAATAACAACAGATAGTGAGGGAACTTCTATGAGGGTATGCCGCAGTTAGGAGAGGTAATATGGGTGCACCAAATGGTTGTTAGGGACTATGGTTAGTGTCCTAACCATACCCAGAATTGCAGCATTGCATCAAACCCAAAACAACAGTGTTGGTGTGTGTTGGGTCAAGGATATTAACCAGTATTGGATCAGATTTTTCATGCAGCCTGTGGGATCCAATTTGTAGGATTTTTTGCGTGATCATAAGTCTTCATAGGTGCATATCCAATAGTTTAGTATTGGGTGCCATTGACCTAGTGGAGGGCAGTGTGTTGGCTACCCAAAGTAGCCCTAGACAAGCTATCTTGAAGTGAAAAAGATGAGCTAAAGGTTAGGTGAAGATTGGTGTTGAAATGCAAGACCTTGATGGAAAAATGTGACTGCTAGCTTGGCAGATTGGAGCTTGGGATTAGGCCTAGCTAGAGAGAATATTGGATCAGCCCCTATACATGGTACAGAAATGACTTGCAGCAGTGTTAGGTGGCAATCGTCTTGGAGCCTTGATGTGTTGTCCTTTGAAGGACTAAGGGGTGACTAGTGAGAAGTATGAAGGACCGGCAAGGCAAGCTACAAAATCGAAGTTGTATCAAAGTTACTCATTGTATCTTGTATACCATAGACTATTGTATTATTCAGAAATGGTTTAATATAGTGAAGATTGGAGTTATACGTTATTGTAAAATTTGTGTATATTTTTGCATGTGTGATTTACTACTTTTTTCCGTTGTGAAAAGTAGTTATGGTTGAGATTCTTGGTTTAATAGGGTCAGTGTTTTTAAGATTCTAACCTAGACCAAATATCATGGAAATTAAACATGGTATCATAGTGTATCTAAGCTACTTTGGAAGTCAAGGAATCAGAGTTGTGTGCAACGAAGTACAACATGAGAGGGAGTTGGTCACATTGTAAGTGAAGGGATCACTACAATGTCAAATTTGCAGGAAGGTCTCTGGTATGAGAACAAGTTGGAAGGGTTGTCCAACTATAGTCCTTGGAAGGAAAGGATTAGGTTGGTGTTGCAGGTATGTTAGGTTCCTGTGATTTGTTATATTGGTGAGATCAAATGCACAGGGTAACATCAGACCCATCTTTGGAGTCCTAGGACCTAGCCTTCTTGGACTCAGAGAGGGCTCTCTCTATTTTGTGCAAAGGATGTGAACTTGTTTGCTTTTAGGGTTTGATTTTAGACTAGTTGTTAAGTGTAGGGTTTGTTTTTGTTTTTTGGTTGGGTGAGATGATCAAGTAGAATAGGTGGAGTGAGGAAATCTTCAAGTCATTGGGCTATGGATTCAATAAAAGTCATGGAAATTTCAGCAATGAATCGGGGTGCATCACAGGGAAAATCTATCATGGTCAAATGAATTTTCAATGTTTGTGTGAAATGAAATGAACATCAAGTTTGTGAACCAAGTAGGGCAAAAGGAAATTAAGAATCTTTTGTCAAATACTTAAAACAAGAAGGGAATTCAACGGTATTTAGCATAAAGAAGTAATCAATAGACATGGCACACCAATAACTCTTTGATTCAACTTAAGCAAATAATCATTTTAGACAAACAATCCAATGAAATATAGAAGGCGAGAAACTCATTTAACTTCTAGTGATTTCACCTTCAAGGTTAGAAAACATTTAAGATAAACATATAACTTTAATCAAAAAAGAGGGAACGCCTAAACATCATTGATCATAGCCATAAATATCTCCAAAACAACTATTCAACCATGGACAAAGGGTATGACTGAAACATAGCCTCTTTGGCAAAATTAATTAGTGGTACTTTAGAGAGAGATCTCAAGAACAGTGTTTTAGTGACATCAAACAAGCATGGCTAACCATAAAAAATCTTTGATACCTACTGTATTAAACCATTCATGAAATAAACAAGCTTAGGTGGGTCTAGAGAGAAATTAAGAATTCTCTAAAATGACCTAGCAGAAGAAAACATAGAGGCAGTGAAGAACAAATAGAGCTAAGGTGCCTTTGGAAAACATTTCTTAGTCTAAAACCTTTGTCCTACTACAATATAGAAGGATGAAACCCAATGATACATAAGAAAACATGGACAGAATAGAAGCACATCACCATTAACCAAGCTCAGGGATCCTGCAAGCAAGCCTTCTCCATCATCAGTCAAAACAAGCCACTCACAAGCTCCACAACACCAATTTCCTCTTCAATCTCAAAAAAACCATATATTACTCTCAAGAGTCATAAAATTCCAACCATTTACAATGAGGCCCTCATGCTCTATTTATCTAAAAAAGGAGGGCAAAAACCCTAACTAGGGTTTGAAAATGTCAAAACTAGTCATAAATGTCATTTATGCCTAAGAGACCATGCAAGGCCCAAGGCGCAAAATATCTCATGAAATAAATGTAAAAATAACTCCTAGCACCTAAATTTGGAGTGATTTGCCTAAAAAAAACACTAAAATATCATTTTTCCATTAATGAGTGTCTTTTGTTGACTTTTTGACCAAAAACACACAGTGAGGTCTGAAAGCGTAGCGCCATGCATGGGCAAAACTAGGTCCACTTGCAGCTAAGTTTTGATGCCCTTCCCAAAGTCAGAATTGGCTCCATGATGGCCCGTTGGAAATCCTCCTGAGTCTAATTTCCAAATATACACTTAGGTTTCTGATTGAGCTCGATTAACCTGTCCAAAAAGAAAAATTCCCAAATCTGCTCTAGGTGCAACGTCAAGCTTGAAAATGAGGCAAAAAGGTGAAAAATGAGGTGTTTTTTGGCCTTTTGAGGGGTCAAAAATGCTCCAAATGCTCTAAAATTTGTTGATCATATTATAATTGATGTGAGGATTCAAAAAATTCAAATTTTTTCTCCTTGGGATGCCTGATATGAAATCGTAGCACCAAGGGTGTTGTGCTTAGAGGCCTCCAAATTTGTAAAAAAACAAAATTTGTCAAAATTTTCCATAATTTGGTGGATGTCTCCCTTATGGGGTTTGAGAGACCTGTAGAGAATCTTGAGCCAATATTCCAAGGCTTTCTTGGTCTTTTTCTCCTTTGATTTCTTGTATTTTGGCATGGGATTTTTTTGTTGGGTTTGTGTTATATTCTTTCCACGACTAGTCACGCGTTGGGGGGCGAAAGACCCCTCTATACGTTGCGCCGGGCGCAACAGTGGGGTCACAGGGGGGGAGGCAGCCCCCCTGTCAAGGTCCAGCGCAGCGCCCCAGGAAAAAAATTTTGGGCCTTATTTTCTGTTGGGCGGGCCCGCCCATGGTTTTATGCTTGGGTGTTTGCACATGGTTTTGGGGCATGATGGTTTTCGGCCCTTGGTATTTTGTAGATCCGGTCAAGGGAACTACAGTTATGTTTTAATCCAGGGTTAATGGATTTGGGTTTATTTATGCTTCGGCATGTATATATATGTGTTGTAACGTTAAAATGAATATAATGAAAAATCAAGCTGGTTGTCCCGATTTGGGATCCAGGGGAAAATATCTGTGTATGTCTGTTTTATGTTTTATGCTCTCGCTATTGTTTATTTTCTGTTTTAGGATTCGTTTGCAGATAATTTCTGTACAAGGTTAAAACCTACATTTTTGAGTTTAGCCCTTGCAACTTGGTTTCTCCGGGCATAATGATTGGTCATCTTCCTTTGGAGATCAAGGTCCTTATTAGCTTTCTCCAATTTAGCCTACAAGTTTATGTTTTCTCTTTCCAACCAAGGCTCCCGATCATGTTCTATCTCTATGGAAAGCAGCTCACTTAGAGGGAGCTACTCAGCCAAGGCTGATTCTTGTTCTCTCTATTTTTCCAATGCCTTCTTCAAACCCATGGTTCTTGGTCTCCTCCTAGCCTGCCCTTCTTCATCTTCACTTTCCTCATAGGTGCCCATGAATTCTTCTAGCTTTACCTATGCCCTTTGAGCTTCTTTCAAGGCTTTGATTTCTCTAGCCTCATAAATGGCAATTTATGCCCCTAGCTTCCTATTCTCCATCTCAAGGGCATCATTCACACTCTTGGCCCTATCTACACTTGCTTGGAGGTCTTCAATTAGGGCATTTTTTCTCTAGATGAGCAAGTTTGACATCCTTGCTTCATTTTCCTCATCACTGTCAACCTAAATGATTTCAAACTCTCTCTCAACCTCATGTTGATCTTCTTCTTCTTCCTCTACCTTTTCTTTGCCTTTATCTAGTGGCTTGGTGGATGTGGAAGGCATGGCCCCTTGCCTTTTTGAGGCAGCAAACACATGCCTTTCCCCTCTCTGATATGTCAATGGAAAATTTTCAACTCTGTTTCTTTTGGTGTTTTCATCATGGCTGTGATCCTTGCTGCTACCATCAAACACTTCATTTTCATCCTCGTTTTCATCAGTCATCATGTTCTTTGCTTCATCATTTCCCTTTTGTTTTCAACATCATCACTGCCCCTATTATGACTAGGAACCTCACTGTTTTTACTGTTATTGAGGCTCTGAGTTATACTATTGTCCCTAGTATCCTTATTATCACTGTGGAGATGAATGTTGTCATGATTGTCATAATTGTCTTCTTCCTTGCTGTGTTGTTCCTCACTGATGCTTGCTTCATTGGTGTCCCTGTTGTTTTCAGCCTCTTCATTTTCTGCACTATTATCATCTTCATCATTGTCCACCTCCATGTCTTTTGCTACACTGCTGACCTCTTTTTCATCACTGCTAAATTCATTTCCACTATCAGCTTCCTCAGTTTCTTCATTTTTATCCTCTTCCTCTGTTTCCATGTTTTCTTTTTCTAGTTGGCTTGACTCATCATCACCCTCATATTCATTTTGGCTTGATTAATTGTCACCCTCACCCTCATTGTCACTTTCTTGTTCACTGCCACTTCCTTATTGATCTGATGCATCAGGAGAAGATGGGTAAGGGAGGTTTTCTTGAGGAGAGGATACTTGGGCAGATGATGAGTCATGGTCAGTAGGAGCTAATGGAGGAATGGAGGGAGGAGGATGAGATGATGAGGGTAAATTTGGTTGATGATGGGGCTAAGGGCTTGTGAATACTTCATGAGCTATAAACACCTCCCAAGGTATGCCTTTTTTCTCCAGCTAATATAGTACCACCATCTTGATCAAGGAGTGGTGGAACAAACTATGCATTTTCTGGGAATAATTCCTCCTTCGGACAATAGAAGACATATTGTCGATACTCCTATACAAGTAGTAGGGCAAATGTAGTATTTTGACCCAGGTAAAATGCATGAGTAATTTGATATTGTAGGAGTAGAGTCTAGAGTATCTACCCTCACATGTAAAATATTTCATGATGACCTTCATTAAGGGTGCATACCTCTCTAGTAAGTGTGAGAAAGGGAAAATAGTTTTGCAGCCTTCTTTGTACCTAGGCTTGAGGAAAGGCTCATAGCAGCTTATGTCCAACTTTTCCCTTTTGAACCATTTCTCACCAACATCAGGTATACATGTAGCACTAGAAATGGAATCTGATGAGAGTTCAAAGGTCACCCCTACCAAGATTGATTGTTTGTTATATAGGTTAAGAATGAATAACCTTGTGAGCTCAGGGTGATTTTGTACTTGTTGAACTCTTTCACAAAACTAAAAACACCCTACATTTTGAAATCATGTGAGAATCATGGGAGAGGTAGTAATATCCACACTGTCTTGGGGCTCAAATATGTTAACTTTCCCACCTTTGTGCCTCTGCCTCATAGGCACTTGGCCTCTTTCACTGCTCACACTCCCTTCTTCTCCTGACATGGTGACTAGGGCTGCTTTTAGAAAAACTTAGGCCTGCTTGTAAAACTTGGTAGGCCACCCCTACCAAGATTGATTGTTTGTTATGTAGGTTAAGAATGAATAACCTTGTGAGCTTAGGGTGATTTTGTACTTGTTGAACTCTTTCACAAAACTAAAAACACCCTACATTTTGAAATCATGTGAGAATCATGGGAGAGGTAGTAATATCCACACTGTCTTGGGGCTCAAATATGTTAACTTTCCCACCTTTGTGCCTCTGCCTCATAGGCACTTGGCCTCTTTCACTGCTCACACTCCCTTCTTCTCCTGACATGGTGACTAGGGCTGCTTTTAGAAAAACTTAGGCCTGCTTGTAAAACTTGGTAGGAGGAGTGAAATGAAAATATGGTGAGGGCAGTTCTTGTAAATGAGTGAGATGGAGGTGTGGGTTTATGACTGATTTTCTCTTGAGCTTTGATGAAGGTTTAACTTGAAGTCACTATATTTACGCTAATTCACACCCTCCTTGATTGATAATTTCTTGCTTGGAGGTCAAAAGAGGTTGTTTGTCATGAGGACTTAGGTTTTCTAGTCACTAGGGTTTGATTAATTTCCTTTAACCATCAAAACAACAAAACCGCTTGGAGGGAAAGGAAAAGAAGCCACCTACCAAATTTTAACATGTTTGCAGGTTCTTGAAGGCAGTTTGGAGGTGATCCCTTGTGTTTTTTGGCAATTTTGCAAGTGGGAGAATGCTTATGGCTTAGGCGCAGTGCCTAAACGCGCTGTCGGGTCACTTTTTCCCGAAGCACAACGTCTCCCCGCGTGCAAGATTGTTGGGTGTTTTTCTTGTGCCTGTCGGGTCCTTTTGGGTGCAACGCTGCTCACGTGCAGGCTTGCCTGGTCTCCTAAGCACAGCTCTGAACGTCCTTTGGGCCTTTCAGGCCTCTCTGAGCATAGCGTTTCCTACGTGCAGGCCTGCTAGGTCCTCCCTAAGCGCAGCGCTGGGCAACTTCTGTGGATCTGTTGGGTTCCTAGGTGAATGGGTAGCACCCACCCAAACGTGCAGCACATTCACCTATAAGCGCAGCACAATGTAATTTTACACTGCAAAATCTCCCCTACGCATAGCGTCAGGTGTTGTAAGCACAACGCCTGCTTGAAAATGTAGCGCCGAGCAACCTTACCTGAATTCTCACTAAAACTCAAAAAATTTCTCCTTGAATTCTCTGACTGTCTTTTCAAATGCAAAATGAGATGAGAGGAGAGAAAAATGATCCTTTATATCTTTTAGGGAAATAAATTTAAATCAAAAACCCACTTTGCTAATGTTTTCAGTTTTTGTCACTTTCACTAACTTTTTGACATTTGTTGTGTAGGTGAATTGAAAAACTTTTAAGTAGCTCTTTTTCCTTTGGTGGCAGCTTGCTTAGCACTGTCAAAACCTCTTTTTTCTTGCACTATGAAACTGAAATCATGTTTTTATCTCTTTTGACATTTCTGAGTGTGGGTGACCTAAAAAAATGGTTTTTTTCACTGATTTTCTTGAGGCATAATAAATTTACCTTTTACAATGATTATAACCATGTTTGCCATGTCTCCTCTTTGGCCACTTTTGATTTGTTGCAGGTGCCATGACATACTGATTTAGCCTCTTTTGATGTTTCTTGGTGTTTGACACATTCAGTTACACAACAGCAGCCTCATGATTATCTTGACTTTTTATCTTAAAACTCAAACCTATTATTTTATTCCTTTGATCATTTGAGTGCAAATAACTGAAAATGAAGGCTTGACCTTCCTTATACTGGTACTCTCTCACGCTTTCCCTTTGAGGCAATGAACCACTTTACCTTGTAAAACCCTAGATTTCACCTTCAACGGCCTCTTCAAACACTCTTTCTATTGTTATTATGGAGGCTGGTCACCTTCATTTCACCCCCTTTGCTTATCTTTCCAAAACCTTAGGTTTTTGGGTTTTTAGAGAAGAATCATTAGTGTTGTATTCTAAGTTCTCTATAGCCCTTTCAAGTTCATTCATTTCTGTTCAGTTCACCTCACCTTTTTCCCTTTTCCATTTGTAATTTCTAAAAATCTTCAATTCATGCTTGGTTGTACTGGTGTGCCTTCTTCATGTGGTTCGCTACATTTCCCCCTTACTTGGCACACTGTTGGCCCAATCAGTCTTAGGAACCCTGATTTTTCTTGAACCTACGCTACTTCCTCTTCCATTTTCTTGATTATATCTTCTAATGAGGGGAAAGCTTCTTACCTTACCTATTCTTTGTTGATAGTCACCTTGACACTCATGCAGAAATGTCAAAAATGAACAATTTCCTTTTGCAGAATTTTAACTTGATAAGGAGGTCTTCCTTGGAGACTTTTTCTGCTCTATCTTGGAAAAACATGTGCTAACCTTCTTTCAGATTTTATTCAGCTTTTAGCACATGAAAAACAATGATTTCGAACACCAAAGATAACTCTACAACCTATGAAACCCTAATGACCTAGTGGGCGGATCTTTTGACTTGGTCTTTGACTGAAAGCTTGGCTTGGGATCTTCAGATATGAAAAACTATGTTTTATACAATTTGATGTATTGAAGATCCAAAATCCAATGTACTTGATTTATCTAAAGATCCCACAGAGATATTTTTGAGACCATCAATGCTTGAGGCATTTGGTGAATATAGGAAAGAATAGGTTGTTTGGAAATCCCTGATGGAAAGTGGAGGGGTTAAGAAAAGGTAAAACTAAGTACTGAGGTTATGGGTGTAAAAATAGGACAAATATGAGTGGCATGAGCCCATGAGGGGTCTTCTAGGAGTGGTGAGTTGACCATGACCTGATAGGATAGTGAAATAGTGAAAAAATTATCTTAATGATAATGAAGGCAGTGAGATTTCTAAAACTCACAATATTCATGAATCTTGTTTTTAGAAATCTAGGATAAGTATTTAGTCATCTAGAGAATGGAAAAAAATACTGATGACTAACAAGTTCAACATGATATGGTATTTTGCTAAGAAAGTCATCAAGAATCCAACAGAACATAAGGAGCTATAAATATGGGAATATTTGGATACAAATGCGATATTTATCATCCTAGATGGTGTGAAGGATGCCCTAATACCTCATTTGTTCGGGAAGAACACCGAACATGAGATGTGGATGGATCTTTAGAATTTGTTCCAAAATAAGAGTGAGAACCAGGTACTGGTATTGGAGGATAAGTTGAAATTCACCAAGATGATAAATGGTGAAGGAGTGGCTTCGTATTTGACGAGGTTATCTCAGGTAAGAGATGAACTTGTTGTTGTCGGTATGAAAATTTCAAATGGAGATATGGTGAGGATTTCCTTAAAAGGGTTCACCAAGGAATGAAATCCCTTCATCAAATGAATTGTTGCCAGAGAGAAATTTCCAGTCTATAATATATTGTGGGACGTGTTAGCTCGCTGTAATTTTAACAAATTGGTGAGACTAAAACTGCAAAGGCAACATTATGAACCACTTTGGGATTCTAGGATCTAGCCTTCCTGAATCCAGAGAGGGATCTCTCTATAAGTGCAAAGATTGATTTATCTTTTAAGGCTTGAGATGTGATATTAGGCTAGTTATGAGGAACAAGTTTTTTGTTTGTTTTTGGTTGGGAAAAGATAAATGAAGGTGAAGGAAGTCTAAATGAAGGGTGAAGGTATATGAAAGTGAAATATTGATTCAACTAACAAGATAGGTAAGAAGCAGCTTCAATCCATTGGGCTATGGAGTCATAGTAGGATTTAATTGAAACAACAAGGTTCAAGAGTGGTCCATGGGGCAAGTTATCTATGTCAAAGGATCTCTTTAATTTGATTTTATGGAATGAAACATTAAGAAATGGAGAACAAACAAATGAAGAACAAAGAGCAGCCTAAGATTGAGTAATTACTTTGAAACTATCATGCTTTTGGCATACACTTAAGAAAGACATAAAATTTATCTAAGATCAGGTAAGTACTTTGAAACTAGCCTGCTTTCGATGAAATTTTAATAGAAAAAATTTAAAACACAAATAGAATAGCTTAAGATCAAGTAAGTACTTTGAACCTATCATGCTTTCAGCATATTCAAAGGGAAACTTTTTAAAGCAACTTTTGGAGAAGGAAACCAGAGGATAGGGCTAACCATAGACTTCCGTATTTCATTCTTTAATTAGTAAACTTATCAAGACAACACTTAAGATAAATAAAGAATAGTCTAAGATCAGGTAAGGACTTTGAACCTAGCCTGCTTTCAACATACTCTTAGGGAAACTTTCAGACAACCTTTGGAGATAAAACTAGAGGACAGGGCTAACCATAGACTTCCCTAGTTCAACTTTACTTAGAAAAAACTGAAAGTAACGTTTAGGAACAATGTTTAAAGTTTAGATAGTAAGAGATGGGAACACCAACACTCCTAAACTATTTGGACCGTATTAAATCATTCCTAAATACACAATTGGAAGATAACATAGAGATCAAGCTTATCAGTAAGAGAAGGGTACTTTTGACGGTAAATCCTAAATCTATAATTGTTGTTCTTTATCAGAGAAGCTGGACAGAATGAAAACAAAAATAAAATAACAATTTACAATAAGAAAAACATCACCGTTGAAATATACCAGGATCCCATAAATCATCTTATATTTGATACTTCAAACCAGTTACAATCTTCAAGTCTAGTGGGTCTCTACAACTTCAAAATTCTCATCTCAAACTTAGGTATTTTCACTTACAAAAAGAGCTTACAACTGCTTCATAAAACTATTTACATGCAACAAATATTCAGAGACCAACCTTTTTCTCATCTTCTATAGAGGTATTTATAGAAGAAAAGAGGAGGTGGGATGTAAACTAAGATCTCTAGGCTCAATTAATACAAATTAATGCCTCTTAGCCTTTGAGGGGCTCAATGGAGAATATCTCTGATATTTCCTCTGTATTAATTGGTTTTCATTAATTTTTTAGGCTACTTGGGAGAAATGTTGACTTTAAGGCTCTTTTTATCTTTGTAATAACTTTTATGACAATTGTAATAAGTTCCTTTGATTTGAAATAACTATTCAGCTTTCTTTAGGCAAATATATTTTGTTCTGGTAATTACTAGGCCTTCTTTGATTGATTTTGAGGGTGTAGGTGGCTTTTGGTAGCTGGAGAGGATTCAATTAGCCCCTGATGTGGAAGTGGAGGCTTCTCGGACTGATAGATTTCTTTGTCCTTCCCTAAAACATCTTTAATTTACTTTAGATCTGTGTTTTAGGTCTGATTAGGCTTAATTTTATGTCTTCTAGTGTTCATACTATCTTTAACTATGTGGATTAGGCTTATGTTAGTCAAATTTACGCCTTAATCCCTCAAAAACTGTGTTAAAACCTTTAATTCTTCATTTTCTGCTTTGATTTTATGTTGTCAAACTGATACTCTCTATCTGTGGTGTTTGCTGTGTTTTTATTGTTCTTGCGGGAGCGCAAAGGGTTATATAATGGCATCAGTGCTCATGAGGCACGGATAAAACATGATCTAGAACCCTGCAAAATGATCTTCTTCATGGATGAAGGCCTGGGGATCGTCATTTCTGACCCTTGATTTCCTTTTAAAACAATGGAAAACCCTTAAAAACCTGCACAAACAAGCGAAAATTATAAAAAACCTACGTGGACGGGCTTAGACTGCTTTGGAGGTCATATTTAATCGCGACCGTTGGATGAAATCCACCAAGGGTGAGGATTGCTTGTTGGGGTTAGATGGAGAGGCGGTTTGGTGAAACAGTGGTGGAGATTAAGTCCAGACCGTTGATCTTTAAAGATTAACGGTCGAGATTACTCGGGTTTTTATAATGCAGAGGAGGTAAAACAGAGGAAAATGTAATGAAAAAAAGGGGAAAAATCTTTGGCGGAAGGGAAATGGGGTTGAATGTAATTTGGGGGTTAACTTTAAAAGAGGACCATTAGATTAGGGCATCCAACGGCAGGGATTGATCGAACAGAATGCTTGGGGGTTTAGATGATGGGCGGACGAATTGGGGGAAAGATATATATCTTCAGAGATCGACGGTGGAGATTAAAATGCGAAAATGTAATGCAAATGGGGAAAGGTGGTTTTTCGCTGAAAAACCACTGATTTCATGCGGCTCTCAAGTGGTTTCCAAAATCTTCAAAAAAAACGCGATATGCCTTGCCGCCTGCCACGTGTCCTCAGAAAACCACGTTTTCGCTTTTTTTCTCGGCGTTAAACCTCGGATGCAAAAAAAACGTGAAATGAACTGCGAGCTGTCGGATGGAGAGGCTCAAATCCAACAGTGCGGATCGCACGTGACAGAGGGTAAGATGCAGGGACGGAAAGGTAGGTGGGGTCAAAGTGGTTTAGATCTGGACTGTTGGATCACGGGAATGGACGGTCAGGATTTATTGATGGGAAGGAAGGTCCCAAAGGATTTGGGCCTATCGGGTTACATCTGGACCGTTAGATCTTCAGAATGAACAGCTCAAATTTAATCTTAAGGTAAACGAAATGGAATATGAGGCCAGGGTCGGGCAGAGATCGGGTGATTGTGGACCATTGATCTACAGAGATCAACGGTGGATCTTCACCGAAGGAATTTACACAGCAGGGTTTATGAAATAACAAAGGGATTTGGGTTTTAACTGGACCGTTAGATTTATGAAACGGACAACCCAGATCTAATCACAAGCTCGCGAATCGGCGGAGGAGAGAGGAAGGAACACAAAAAAACTTGCGATGCAATTATGCGCGAAACATTAGATTTTAGAGAGATCATCGGTCAAGATGAATTGATGGGTTTTAATGTCCGAGGGCCATGGCAGAGGGTGATTAATCTAGGCCGTCGGTTCTTGTGGATTCGACGATCTAGATTAAACCATAGGTTTTCAATCGGAGAAGGGAAAGGGGAAACACCATGAATAAATGTTGCAATGTGATTGAGTAAGAGCCATCGATCTCAAAACTAGATTGACGATTAGGATTAAGTCACGAAGGCCAAAGGCGGAAATGCTGGCTTTGGAATGGAGTAATTGGGACTGTCAAATCTGGGCATGGTAGAGCAGATCAACGGTTGGGATCCAATCACAGGGTTGCAATCGGAGGGAGGCAATAAACCATTTAAAATGTGTCCCATGAATAATTGCGATGCGATGTGCTGACGATCATTGATCGGTTTTAGATCAAGGCTGACATTCGTCGAAACATTAAACGGTCGGGTTTATTGAAACATAAGGAAAAGTCGGGCTTTTTATAAAATAAAAAGGAAATTTATGTTTCAGGAAGGGTTTTTTATGGTGTTTTAGTGCCCAATTGTGGGGCTAAGGTCCTATGAAAGGATAAATAGATCGGGGGTTAAAAAGAGAAGGCCTAATCGCAATCGGAGTTTCCAAAGTAAATAGGTAACAAGAAAAAAGAAAAGCCCGATTGTGATTGCGCGATTAGGCCTCAATGCCTGGTCTCAGTTCTAGTTTTATGCGGAAAAGGGGCTGGGACTAAGGAAAAAGGGGCTTAAAAAGGCCTTAGTGCAAAAAAGACTGTTTTTATGATTTTTGAAGGATTTTTTGAGGATTTTGAGAATTCTAATAAGGTTCAAAAAGGAGTTTTAAAACCTTATAAAAGGGAATTTGTGAAAGAAATGAAGGAAAATGAGGGAAATGGAGGAATTTCATGAGGGAAAAGGGGGATAAAAATGGAGGTTAATTTATGCGTGAAAGGAGGGGTAAAATGAATGGGAGAATGGGTTTTTACAACGGTCTTTCTCTTCAAGTAAACAACATATTTTTCAGGGTTAATGAGGGAAACAACAGTGAAGGTTTTCTGAAGGAAAAAGAGACATCATCAAGACTTCAAGAAATCACAATTTGGAAATGAATTGTTTCTTGAAGGCTACAAAAGATCTAGCCACCATTTGATATGACAAATTTTTATAGTTGGATAATAGTGGCTCCACATGGGGATGGTGCCTTCTTGAAGGTATCAAGAACTTCAAACCTGTCTTCTCTAGAAGCTGATCAATGTCTTATCCATTGGGCTGCAACTTTCTTTCCTTTTCTGATCTTCTTTTGCTCTGACAATGTTAGCAGCCATTAAAAACAATGGAATTCTATCAAAACAAGCTTTCTACCTACCCAATCCTAATGATCTAACATTTTTTCTTCTTTCAGAGTGCATTTGGATTGGAAAACTCTTTTTACAAACATTTTATTCTTTTGAAAGCATAAAACTAGTCTATTTCTACCCACATTTCTCCATGAACTCAAATTAAGCAGTTGAGTTTATAAGCTTCTCTACCTAACTACAATATGTTAGGATTAGACTGTCTAACATATTTTTATTCTCTAATCTCTAAAACAAGAAATTTAAAAGCAGAAAAGTCAGGATTGAACAATATAACGTGTTTCTGATCTATGGCATAAAAACAAGTTGCACATAGATTATTATTTTGCAGAAAAATAAATCAAAATGGTGAAGGCTTAAGATCTAAAAACTAAAGAACATCCTTCACTTTCCTTCAGCTCTATTTTTAGGCATGTTTGAGTTGTTTTTCTCTTTATTCACTGGTTCAAGTTTTGGACACATTAGAACCAGTTTGCTTCTATCCTTGGCTCAGGTTTTGATCTGATTAGAGCCATTCATTCTTGGGAAACTCATAGGTTTAGATTTTGAGCTTGTTCGAACCTTTTTTCTTCTGTCCTAATCTTTCTAACTGATAAGCCAAGATTAAGCTGTTTGGAAAATCTAATTCAATAACCTATCAGCAATAAATTGAAAACTAATTAGTCATGATTAGGTTGTATGACTAACTAGGAGTGTGTTTTTTAGGAGTGCCATTTGAGCTTGCACACTTTCAAATTTGTTTATCTTTTTGGTATGGGGTTGTACCTTTCTTGTTTTTACAATCTGCCCTCTTTTTCCTGTTCTATTGTTTTTGTATTTTTTTCATTTTCTAACTTTTAATGCAATGAAGAGTGTGATATTCACAATGATAAAAAATAAAAATGCTTCCAAACTGATATGGTCAAGAAGAAAAATAATGTTTGAGCATCCTTCCATTGATAGGACCCCCAAACAGTTTAGCTCCATTCAATTCTTGTAAAAAATAGGCATTGTTACGAGCAGTAGAATGAATGAGATAAGGGCCAAGCCATAAGTTATCAAATTTCCCATGCTTACCCTTATATTCTATCCTTTAATCCCACTTTAACACTTTAAATGTTGAAGTTACTAGCCTTTGTCCTTCTATCAAAAAGCTTCTTGATGCTTTCTTTCTTTTGTAATGCTATGTTGTAGACCTCCTCTCTGGTTTGTTGAAGATGTATGGTCTGATTTATTCTTCTGATCATGTCATTGTCTTTAGACTGTACTTCTTGGATCAGCTTCATGACTGGCACTCCTAGGCTAATTGAAAAAATTGCATCTACTCCATAAACAATCTGGTAGGGTGACATTCCAATTGATTTTTTAATTGTTAATCTGTCAGCCCAAAGTGCATGTACCAGCTTTGTGTGTCATGACTTCTTATTGTCCTCCAGCAACTTCTTGATTATGTTAACCAAAATTTTTTTTGAGGATTATGCCAGCCCATTACCTTGAGGGTAATAAGAAGTATAATGACCCAATGCAATCTGATATTTGTGACAGAATTCAACCATCTTTTTGGATCCAAATGCAGTAGCATTGTCAGTCATAATATTCCTAGGACAGCCAAATCTAGATAAGATATGAGTTTCCAGAAATTTTATAATAATAGATTCATTGGCTTGCCTAGAAGGGATGGCTTCTATCCATTTGGTAAAGTAGTCTGTTGCAGTGAGAATCCATCTATGTTGGGCAGATGATGGTGGATGAATTTCTCCTATGAAGTCTAGACCCCACTATTGAAAAGGAGCTTCAACAGTGATTGGTTGCAAGGGTAAAGGAAGCAATTTTCTTTTGCCTTCAAAGAGTTGGCATTTATGACAGGAAATAATCATTTTATGGACATCATGAAAGAGGGTGGGCCAATAGTAACCAGCTCTAAGGATTTTTTTGGCTGTTGTCTTCCAATAGAGGTGGCCTTCACATTCTCCTTCGTGGAACTCATGCTTGATTTTCTCTGCATCATTCTCGAGCAAACATTTAAGAAATAACCCACTAGCATTTTTCCAATAAAGACATTTATATAAAATGCAGTAGTTAATAGCTTTTAACTTTAAAAATCTCGCTTTTGTTTTTGTCAAAACAGGAGGTGTATTCAAATTGAGCAAAACAAATAAAATATCAGCATTCCAAGAGGAATTCATAAAATGATCTTCAACAATGGGAGTTGACAATTCCTCTTGTTCATCTAAGGCATTTATCATATTGATATCAAGAGCTTCAAAATTAGACTCAGCCATTAATATTGCTAGTCCTTGGCCTTTTATGATTTTAGTGGGCTTGATTTCTAAATCATATTCAAGTATCATAGCTATCCACTTTCCTCTCTTTCCATCTGGGTCCTGTGTTAGAATGTCTTTCACAACTAAATTTGGGACAAAGGAAATTATGTGGGAGTGTAGAATGTAAACTCTGAAGTCTTTTAAGGCTTTGACTAAGGCAAAGGCTTATTTTTCCATGATATTGTACTTTAGAGGAGCATCTCTCAATGCCTTGCTAAATAATGCAATTGGCTGCTCTTGTCCCTATGGATTTTTCTGCAATAGGACAACAACCACTGTATGTTCTGATGTAAATGAAAAAATGAAAAATTCTTTTGAAAAGTCAGGACTAATAAGAACTGGTGTTTTGGTTAATGCTTGTTTTACCAGCTCAAAATATTTCTTTGCTTCTAAGGTCCATTTTACTCCTTGTTATTTCTTCAGCATGTTAGTTATGTTTCTAAGAAGTTCAGCTAAGTTGGGTATGAGCCTTCTCAAGAAATTAATATTTCCAATGAAAGATTGAAGTTCCTTGATGTTTCTAGGATGAGTGATCTGCAATATAGCCTCAATCATTTTTGGGTCTATCTTTATTCCTTCCTCTGATATGATGTGCCCAAGAAGTTTACCTTCTTAGAGACCAAACATTGTTTTCTTCAGATTCAAAGATAACCCAAATTTTCTACATTTCTCAAAGACTATTCTCAAGTGTTCTAGGTGTTCTTCATCTGTTTTGGAAAAAACAATGATATCATCAAGGTAAATAATGATGAAGTGGCCTAATTCTTCCGAGAATGCAATATCCATGGCTCTCTAAAATGTAGCGCCAACATTCATTAAACCAAAGGGCATTTTCACATACATGAAAGTGCCCCAAGGTGTAGTAAAAGTTGTCTTGAGTTGATCATTAGGATGTACTAAAATCTGATTGTATCCTGAGAAGCCATCTAGTAAAGAAATTCTTTTAGAACCAACTACCCTTTGTAAAATATGATCCATCTTGGGTAAAGGGTAGTTGTCCTTCAATGAGGCTCTATTTAAGTTCCTAAAATCGATACAAAGCTTTATTTCTCCTGTCTTTTTCCTAACTGACACTAGATTAGACACCCACTCTGAATATCTAATAGGAACAATAATTCCAGCTTCATACATTTTCTTGATTTCCTTCTCAACCAAAGGTAATTGAACAGGGTTTATTTTGCGCAGTTTTTGTTTGAAAGGTTTTTGGTTTTCTTTGAGAGGTATCTTGTGTTGCATTGTTTCAGTGTCATAGGATTTGAGATCCTCATAACTCCATGCAAAAACATCAGAAAATTCTTTAAACAACTCTATGTGTTTCAGTTTGATGTGAGCTGGTAAACTCTTAGACAGTTTGATCATTTTTGGGTTTAGTTCACTGCCTATATTACACTCTTCTACTTCATTTTCCACGGGCTCCAGCTTTGGTTTCTTGGCAACATCATTGAAATCAAACAACTCTTCTAAGGGGACCAGCCCTTTTGGAAAATCTTCAGTGTTAGATTGCAGTGTTTCCAAGTCTGCTTTTCCCAAATCTGTACGAAACTCTGCGTTATGTTCAAGTCTATTAGCCAACAGATTTATATCAGTAATATTTGGAGAGTTTTCTTCTTCATCAAGTAGATTTTCTTCATTAAAACAGTCTGTTTCATAGTCTGAATCTGAACTAGGCAGCTCAAATTCATTTCTGGACTGTAAGAAGTCTTCTATTTGTTTGTCTTCGTCAAACACTTGCCAATATTTTTCATTATTAGGGACAGCTGGACGAAATTTGATTTGGGTAGTGCATAGTTTGGTTTCATAAGGTGCAAGGCATGTCCTAGCAGCAAAAGCTAAATCGTTAGCTTGGATATTTCGGTCTCTTGCGACAAAAATTAGTTGGAATTCCTCAAATGTGTTCAATAAATCCATGACATTGTTCCTATATGCTCTAAGTCTGGGGTGTTTGGCACTATGTTCCCCATTCACTTGCTTGATAATCAGTTCAGAATCACCATGCACCTTGATCCTCTTGGCCCCTAATTTCTTCAATAAGTGTAGGCCTAAGAGAAGGGCTTCATACTCAACTAGGTTTTTGGTGCATTGAAAATTTAATTTGTAGGAATGCCCTTCAGTGTGATTGTTCATGGTACTTTGAAGCCATACTCTTACACCTGCATCATTATTAGTGCAAGACCCATCAAAGTGCATACTCCAAAGAGGACTAATTTCAGATTCACTAGTTTGGTTACTATCCTCTTCATCTAGTGTGCTTTTGGATTGTTCTTGGAGATCAACACTATGTTGAATTTGATCTAACTCCTCATGTTCTTAATTGTGTTGAGGATTCTTCTTTTGACTCTCAGGGATGAAAATCAATGGATGATTGATTTTTAGCTCAAGACCTATGATTGGTTTGCTGTGAATTTATGTTTTAGCAAACTGTTTTGAAGCTTCTGTCTTGTCTTCCTCTTTTCCTATATCTGCCCCTAATTCAGATAAGGTTTCTTGCTCACAGAATGTTTCATCATTGAAAAGGATAAATGAGTCAAGGCCTGTGTGAACAGAATAAAGAGGGGAGTTTTGTGGTCTCTCTTGGCTAGTAACCATGTATTGCATATGAGATTCCCTATAAAGTCTTCTATTTTGATTAAAAACAGGGATGGTCGCATATGTCATGTCCATCTGCATTGTTCCTTGTAACTTAGCTCCCCAATATCTTGATAACAGCATACCATACTTGGGGGGTACATCAGCCACTACAATATCCATCACTAAACACTTGGCTGGAATTTGCGCTAAGTTTACACAGAGGTCTTTGATTAATCCTAAACATTTCACTCTGCTTGAGTCAAAGGAGTAAAGATCTTTGTGAGGTCGAGTGATTTCAAGACCTAGGCTCTCCATTACAGCTTTGGGCATTAAATTGTGAGAGGCCCCTGATTCCTGCATGGCATTGTGTAAAATCTTGTCATGAATATTCAAACTAACATAGAATGGAGGAATTGGACCTTCTTGGTATCTACCTTCAATCTTTGGACCAAATAAGAGTTATGGTTGGTCATCACTAAGATTGAAAGTGTCATTATTTTATCCTATGTTAAAAGCCTTCAAAATTTGGGATCTATATACATCTTGGGCATCTAATTCAGTGAGAGGAACAGAGATTTTGATTTTGGCAATTTCTTGTTCCAAACTAAAAGGCATCTGATTTTTCAACATGTTTGTTTCAGCCTTAATAACCACCACTTTATCAGCAAAATTTGTTTGTTGATTTGCTCTATTTACATTGGTCAAAATTGTTTTAATAGGAGCACTAGCTGAGGTACTAGCATTGCTAAGGTCTGCACTTTGTTTTTCATTGATTTGAGTGCTTTTTTCTTTGTTTTTATCAGAATTTACAACCACTATTTTGTCTTTTTGTTTTACAATATTAGGTTTGTTTACAGGGCTGTTTTTGCAAATTTATAGGAGGTTTGGGTTTTGGGAGTTTCCTGATTGCTTTTACTCCTAAGGTCATACTCTTTTGGAGTCTCTATGATGAAATTTTCCATCTCTTGATAATAACTTTCATCCTCAGCCCTTTTATCATCATAGGGTGTGTATAGACCTTGTTTCCTATTATAATGAACTTCAAAATCATCATTGTCTACTCCCAACATGTTTATATCATCTTCCTCTGTTTGATCAATTGTGTCTTCAACCTCACTTACATAATTTTTATGAAAAGGAGGCATAATCTTCTGATGAGGGTCTCTTGGTCTGTTTTAAGGCCGATTTCTCCTAAAATTCTGATTTTGGTTTTAAGATTGGTTTCTCTTTTGAGGAGCTGATTGATTTTGACTTGCTTGTGCTTTCTCAAGTATGCTCATATTTTTCATCATCTCCTCCATCATTCTTTCCATCTTTGAGCTAGATGTGGAAGGTGTAGATTCCTCCCTAAATGATACTTTCTTCTCATTGCTCATTCTTGCTCTTTTCTCCATTAGATTAACTTCCACAACTAAGGCTCCTTTCTGCATATCTTCTAGAGTCAAAGAGTTTCTTTCTCTAGGTTGATAAGCCATTTCAGGATCAAATCCTTCAGGAAACTTGTTTAAAGTTGAGCCTTGTGGAGGTTTTAGATCTGGGGGAAGTTCATTATACACACTATTGAACCTAGTGTAGTAAGCTTGAACACTTTCCCCGGTTTTTCTTTACAGATTCTTGTAATCCGAAAGTATTTGGAGAGGGTTTTTCTTAACTTCCCATTTGTTCAAGAATATCTTATGGAAGGCTTGGAGTTCATTAATACTGTGAGGGGTTAAGCCTTTGAACCATTTTCTTGCTTCTCCCCCTAAACTCTGAGCAAATAATCTAAGTTTGATAGTTTCATCATCAATCTTATTTATGTCGAAGTAGTCATTCATATTATCCACATGTTGTGAAACAGCAGTAGCACCACTAGCATCATACAATGGTATCCTGGACTGATAGTCCTGTGGAAGATTGACTAAGGGTAAAGGAAGGACTAGAGGGGCATACCATGTTGCCATGATAGGAGGTTGTGGAAAAAGTGGGGGATTTACAGGTGGAGGATGTAAAATGAGAGGGGTTTGATGGAATGGTGTGGTTTGGACAGTGGATGTATGGATAATAGATGTGGATGGACTAGCAAGAGATTGTGGAGCAGATCTAGGATGAGAGAAACCAAAATTATGAAGGAAATGTAAATCAGGTGGTGTAGTTTCTCTGCTACTAGGATGCTCACTTTTGTCTTGGGATGGAAGTGGAGATTCACAGTCTATCTGAATTATATCATCAGGTGACTTGGTTCTAAATGGGTTTCTTAAGTCAAATTGTGATTTTTGTAGAGCTATAAGATTATCTGGGACAGAATTAGCTCTATAAAGTGATCTGACGGTAGTTGAAGACTTGGCCTTAGGAGACTTCCTAAGTATTATTTCAGGCTTATCAACTATCTTAGGAGGATTTGGGTCAGGATAGGCTCTAGTATGAATCCTTTTAGGAGCCACTATGCTATGTTTTTCAGACTCAAATAAACAAGAAAATTCTAACCAAATATGACAATCTTTAGGAGGCTAACTGATCTTTAAAACAAGAAAATTTTAATCCTTAAAGTCTTATGAACTGAGTTTAAATGATGTTATGATGATAATGGGTTTCCCAGTGGAGTATTAAGGTCTGTTCAGAATTGTGGAGTCACCAGGTGGAAATTTTTAGCTCTTTTGGAGATAAAATGTTTTATGGTCCACCACCATGTTTATTTGAATACCAATCTGACATATTTTTGGGTTTTCTGAGTTTCAGTCCTATATGTTCTAAGAGTGTCCTAAATTTGTTTCAACACTTAGCTACGATGATGAGACAAAGGAAGTTTACTCTTATGGCTTAGCCAATTGATTCCTTCAAGGTTTGATAAGAGTGTATAAGAATCCTAAGGGTTACTTAGTTTGTCACTGATTCAAATAAATTATATCATGATTACCATTGCTTTAGTAGTGCTTGAAGACAACTGCTTGATACCTCAAATTTTCTTGAATCAAGGGATTTTCTCAGGTACTAAGGGTGTTTAAGATGAAATTGACTTAGTCCCCAGAAGAGTCGCTAGAAATGTTAGCTCCCTGTAATTTTAGCAGATTGGTGAGACTAAAATTACAGAGGAAACATTATGAACCACTTTGGGATTCTAGGATCCAGCCCTCCTGAATCCAGAGAGGGATCTCTATATAAGTGCAAAGATTGATTTATCTTTTAAGGCTTGAGATGTGATATTAGGCTAGTTATGAGGAACAAGGTTTTTGTTTGTTTTTGGTTGGGAAAAGATAAATGAAGGTGAAGGAAGTCTAAATGAAGGGTGAAGGTATATGAAAGTGAAATATTGATTCAACTAACAAGATAGGCAAGAAGCAACTTCAATCCATTGGGCTATGGAGTCATAGTAGGATTTAATTGAAACAACAAGGTTCAAAATTTGTCCATGGGGCAAGTCATCTATGTCAAAGGATCTCTTTAATTTGATTTTATGGAATGAAACAATAAGAAATGGTGAACAAACAAATGAAGAACAAAGAGTAGCCTAAGATCGAGTAAGTACTTTGAAACTATCCTGCTTTTGGCATACACTTAAGAAAGACATAAAATTTATCTAATATCAGGTAAGTACTTTGAAACTAGCTTGCTTTCGATGCAATTTTAATAGAAAAAAATTAAAACACAAATAGAATAGCTTAAGATCAAGTAAGGACTTTGAACCTATCCTGCTTTCAGCATATTCAAAGGGAAAATTTTCAAAGCAACTGTTGGAGAAGGAAACTAGAGGACAGGGCTAACCATGGACTTCCCTAGTTCATTCTTTAATTAGTAAACTTATCAAGACAACACTTAAGATAACCAAATAATAGTCTAAGATCAGGTAAGGACTTTGAACCTAGCCTGCTTTCAACATACTCTTAGGGAAACTTTCAGACAACCTTTGGAGATAAAACTAGAGCACAGGGCTAACCATAGACTTCCTTAGTTCAACTTTACTTAGCAAAAACTGAAATTAACATTCAGGAACAATGTTTAAAGTTTAGATAGTAAGAGATGGGAACACCAACACTCCTAAATTGTTTGGACCGTATTAAATCATTCCTAAATACACATTTGGAAGATAAGATAGAGATAAAGCTTATCAGTAAGAGAAGGGTACTTTTGACAGTAAATCCTAACTCTATAATTGTTGTTATTTATCAGAGAAGCTAAACAGAATGAAAACAAAAAGAAAATAACAATTTACAATAAGAAAAACATCACCGTTGACATAGACTAGGATCCCATAAATCAAGTTGTATTTGATACTTCAAACCAGTTACAATCTTCAAGTCCAGTGGGTCTCTATAGCTTCAAACTTCTCATCTCAAACTTAGGTATTTTCACTTACAAACAAAGCTTAAAACAGCTTCAAAAAACTATTTACATGCAACAAATATTCAGAGACCAACCTTTTTCTCATCTTCTATAGAGGTATTTATAGAAGAAAAGAGGAGGTGGGATGTAAAATAAGATCTCTAGGATCAATTAATACAAATTAATGCTTCTCGGCCTTTGAGGGGTTCAATGGAGAAGATCTCTGATATTTCCTCTGTATTAATTGGTTTTCATTAAGTTTTTAGGCTAGTTGGGAGAAATGTTGACTTTAAGGCTCTTTTTATCTTTGTAATAACTTTGCTGACAATTGTAATAAGTTCCTTTGATTTGAAATAATTGTTCAGTTGTCTTTAGGCAAATATATTTTTTTCTAGTAATTACTAGGCCTTCTTTGATTGCTTTTGAGGGTGTAGGTGGCTTTTGGTAGCCTAAGAGGATTCAATTAGCCCCTGATGTGGTAGTGGAGGCTTCTCGGATTGATAGATTTCTTTGTCCTTCCCTAAAACATCTTTAATTTACTTTAGATATTTGTTTTAGGTCTGATTAGGCTTAATTTCTGTCTTTTGGTCTTCATATTGTCTTTAACTATGTGGATTAGGCTTCTGATAGTCGAATTTATGCCTTACTCCCTCAAAAACTGTGTTAAAACCTTTAATTCTTCATTTTCTGCTTTGATTTTATGCTGTCAAACTAATACTCTCTGTCTGTGGTGTTTGTTGTGTTTTTATTGTTCTTGCGGGAGCGCAGAGGGTTTTATAATGGCATCAGTGCTCATGAGGCACGGATAAAACATGATTTAGAACCCTGCAAAATGATCTTCTTCATGGATGAAGGCCTGGGGATCGTCATATCCGACCCTTGATTTCATTTTAAAACAATGGAAAACCCTTAAAAACCTGCACAAACAAGGGAAAATTATAAAAAACCTGTGTGGACGGGCTTATACTGCTTTGGAGGTGAGATTTAATCGCGACCGTTGGATGAAATACACCAACGGTGAGGATTGCTTGTTGGGGTCAGATGGGGAGGCAGTTTGGTGAAACGGTGGTGGAGATTAAGTCTGGGTAGTTGATCTACAAAGATCAACGGTCGATATTAATCCATTTTTTATAATGCAGAGGAGGTAAAATAGAGGAAAATGTAATGAAAAAAAGGGGGAAAATCTTTGGTGGAAGGGAAATGGGGTTGAATGTAATTTGGGGGTTAACTTTAAAAGAGGACCGTTAGATTAGGGCATCCAACGGCAGGGATTGATCGAACAGAGCGCTTAGGGGTTTAGATGATGGGCGGATGAATTGGGGGAAAGATCTAATTAGGATCGTCGATCTTCAGAGATCGATGGCGGAGATTAAAACGCGGAAATATAATGAAAATGGGGAAACGTGGTTTTTCGCTGAAAAACCACTGATTTCGCGCGACTCTCAAGTGGTTTCCAAAATCTTCAAAAAAAACGTGATATGCCTTGCCACCCGCCACGTGTCCTAAGAAAACCACTTTTTTCACGTTTTTTCTCGGCGTTAAACCGTGGATGCAAAAAAACCGTGAAATGCACTGCGAGCCGTTGGATGGAGAGGCTCAGATCTGACAGAGCGCATCGCACGCGACGGAGGGTAAGATGCACGGACGGAAAGGAAGGTGGGGTCAAAGTGGTTTAGATCTGGACAATCATATCACAGGAATGGACGGTCAGGATTTATTGATGGGAAGGTAGGTCCCAAAGGAGTTGGGCCTATCGAGTTACATCTGGACCGTTAGATCTTCAGAAAGAAGAGCTCAGATTTAATCTTAGGGTAAACGAAACGGAATATGAGGCAGGGGTCGGACGGAGATCGGGTAATTATGGACCGTTGATCTGCAGATATCAACGGTGGATCTTCACCAAAGGACTTTACACAGTGGGGTTTATGAAATAAAAAAGGGATTTGGGTTTGAACTAGACCATTAGATTTATGAAACGGACGACCCAAATCTGATCGCAAGCTCATGAATCGACGGAGGAGAGAGGAAGGCACACAACAAAACTTGCGATGCAATTACGCGCGGACCATTAGATTTTAGAGAGATCAACAGTCAGGATGAATTGACGGGTTTTAATTTCGGAGGGCCATGGCGGAGGGCGATTAATCTGGGCCGTCGATTCTTGTGGATTCGACGGTCCAGATTAAATTGCAGGTTTTCAATCGGAGAAGGGAAAGGGGAAACACCATGAAGAAATGTTTCGATGCGATTGAGTAAGAGTCGTCAATCTCAAAACTAGATCAACGGTCAGGATTAAGTCACGAATGCAAAAGGTGGAAATGCAGGCTTTGGAACGGAGCAATTGGGACCGTTAGATCTGGGCATGGTAGAGCAGATCGACAGTCGAGATCCAATCGCAGGATCGCAATCGGGGGGAGGCAATAAACCATTTAAAATGTGTCCCATGAATAATTGTGATGCGATGTGCTGACGATCATTGATCAGTTTTAGAACAACAGCTGACATTCATCGAAACATTAAAGGGTCGGGTTTATTGAAACATAAGGAAAACTCGGGCTTTTTATAAAATACAAAGGAAAGTTATGTTTCGGGAAGGGTTTTTATGGTGTTTTAGCACCCAATTGTGGGGCTAAGATCTTGTGAAAGGATAAATAGATCAGGGGTTAAAAAGAGAAGGCCTAATCGCAATCGGAGTTTCCAAAGTAAATAGGTAACAAGGAAAAAGAAAAGCCTGATTGTGATTGCACGATTAGCCCTCAGCGCCTGGTCTTAGAGCCGGTTTTATGCGGAAAAAGGGGCTGGGACTAAGGGAAAACGGGCTTCAAAAGGCTTTAGTGCAAAAAAGATTGTTTTTATGATTTTTGAAGGATTTTTTAAGGATTTTGAGAATTCCAATAAGGTTCAAAAAGGAGTTTTAAAACATTATAACAGGGAATTTGTGAAGGAAAGGAAGGAAAATGAGGGAAATGGAGGAATTTCATGTGGGAAAAAGGGGATAAAAATGGAGGTTAATTTATGCGTGAAAGGAGGGGTAAAATGAATGGGAGAATGGGTTTTTACAACAGTCTTTCTCTTCAGGTAAACAACAGATTTTTCAGGGTTAATGAGGGAAACAACAGTGAAGGTTTTCTGAAGGAAAAAGAGACATCATCAAGACTTCAAGAACTCACAATTTGGAAATGAATTGTTTCTTGAAGGCTAGAAAATATCTAGCCACCATTTGATATGACAAATTTTTATAGGTGGCTAACAGGATGACTTCATTCAGGAAGATTTGCGATACGAGGATCTTCATCCATCGAAGAGAGAATATGAGGATGTGGAACTTGTAGTGCGAATGAATGGTAAGTCAAAGAAGGACTTGAGTAAACTCAAGTGTTTCAATTGTGGTGAGATGGGTCATTTTTTATCGATATGTTCAACGAATAAGAGAGATGATGTGAAGAGGAAATGAAAGCAGGTCGTCAGTGTTGCCACTTTAGTTGAGATAGATGATATCTCCAAGAGATTGGAAGAGGAGTACTTTGTTATGATCTCTAATTTTGCGTACTATCAAGGAGGATTAATGGTACGTGGAAAGTGGTAAGAAGAAACATATGACAGGGTAACATGAGGTTTTTGAGACTCTAGCTGAATGGGATTCAAAGTTGCACATGGTGTTGGGTGAAAAGAGGGATTTAGAGATTCGAGGATCGGGTATTGTGGCATTCAGGATGGAGACAGGATGAGTGATGTGAGTCCAAGATGTATTGTTTGTATCAAGACTAACATATAGCATGATTTATGTCTCAATGATCGAGAAGAAGGGGTTTGAGATATTTTTACAGGATGGGAAGGCAAGACTCAGACCTAGAGGCTCTAGCTCCATTGGTATCATGCTTTGAGTTAGAAAGAATGGTCTATATAGGTTGACAGGAAAGTGTATGTATCATGAGAAGCAGGTGGAGAAAGTATAGGTTTTGGAGGAGCCAGTGCGGATGCAGGCTTTAAAGGGGTAGGAACAGGTTCCAGCAAAGAAGGTCCATTTTCCAGAGGATCAGAGTGAGTCGAGTTCTATCTGGAGCTTGCAAGTTCAGAGGAATAATTTGCAGCTAGAGAAGAGTGTGTGGAAAATGGGGAGAAAGGGTGATTCCACATCTACCAAGAAGTAAACATGGATATATTTAAAATGATACAAGAAAAGGAGAAGAAGTAGGATGCTTCCAATAGTGACAATGACACTTCTGAGAGAGGTGTAGTTCACAGAACAGGGATTGTTGCGATTGTGAGTGCCAATATTTGGGCGAGTGATGTGAGTAGCGATGACGATGATGAGTTACTTCCTAGTCTTGGAAGTACCTCCCTCACTAAGAGGGAATTTTTATTTTTGAGTATCTTGGGAGGTACTCCAAGCCCTAAGGCTCGGGGTTTGGAGGGAAAAGTTCCATAAAGGTCACTTGTGGGCGTGGAAACCAAGTATGGGTTTTTCACCAAATTTTGTTTTGGGCATTTCCATGAGCACGCTTTTACATGTGATGGCATGATATGATAGAGGGCAGAAAGGAGAATCCAACGCTTTGAGAATCATCGAATTCCGAGTTGTATAAGTGGAGATGTGAATTTTTGAAGATATTTTGGGGTAGACACCATAAGTGTTGTTGTACCTTAAGAGACAATCCCTTGGTTGTATAAATGAATTAGTGCTTAAGACATTTATACATGTATGTCACAAAATTTTAATATCAAGGGTATTTGCTTAATCACCTTCAGATGTACTTTTTTTAAACCCTCAAGAATCAAATGCAATAAATACTTTGCAATGCCATTATATGTTGATATTAAATGGAATGATGAGTAGAATATGAAGGAAGGAATCCCAAATTCATATGCATGTAAACATTATCTATCACTTTAAACTTTAGAAGAATTTTATGACAGAAGATTAGTTAAAATCAAGGAGTGCCCATTAAGGATTTTAACTCTTATTCACATATCTAAAAGAGACTTGCAGCTTCATTAATTCATTTTATTCAAGGACAGTAAATACACAATGTAAACTAGAAAACATATCAATATCAAAAAATGCTAGAATATTGCTTTTCATTCATTAATCATTTGCAAACTAAGTACAAAATTTGCAATCTGAAGGTCCAAAACTCGGAACCTTTTTCTCTCTTGTCTATCTCTTTAAATAAAATAGAAAGTAGTTTGTAACTGCTGGAACTAATCCTAACTGCTTCAACTACTTAGGACTTCGTAAACTACCTATTACATGTCATAAAAATGTCTTATTACAATTAAATTCTCTTTAAAAGAGAAAAATAACATAAAACTTAAATCCTAATCTATTTGTTGAATGTGAATTGATGATGTTGCTGCTGCATTTCCTTAACTAACTGGTTTATCTTTCTTTGAAGTTGAGGGATTCTTTGGTAGATCTGTCATCCAGGATCTGCATTTCTTCCATACCTACATGTTTGTATTATGCGAATGAACCAACTTGTGATATTCCAATCTAAAGGCAGTGATTCTATTGAATGATGGCTTCTATGTAAATAAAGTCTTCACTAACCATAACAGCTGAAAGTGCCTTTGAAGGAAATTGATCATTATTGCTCCTTTAATAATCTGAGCCTTTTCATGAGTGTTGTCCACCTTGATTTTTTTCAACACCAGTAATTGTTCATAAGAATCCCATGATAAAAGACTGCATCCAAGGCCCTAGCATGATGGCAAACCTACCCTAGCTCTTTTGTCAAATAAATTATCAAACTCGTTCTCTTCTTCCGTAAGCTCTATCAACTTCTTCTCTGCGGACTTCCTACAATCATTTTTAAAAATCATCTTATTAATTTCCACTGCATATAAATCTTGTCTTTAATTTCATTCTCTTCCAACCCTTGATCAGTTTTGGAATTAATGAAATCAATGAATTTTCTTGCCCAAACAGCTCTGTTAATTTTATTTTTCTTGTCTACGATAACTTGTTCCTCAAAATCTCTGATGACACTTCTTTCTTCTACTACAACATTCATAAAACCCCAAATTTCTTTCATTTATTCAATGATATCATTCCAGATGATGTCCTTAGCCTATATTAGGGATATATTTCCCTTCAATTTTTCCTTGAGATTTCTAATCTCAACCTCAGCAATTTGGCAATTTGATATGTACTTACTGAATTCCCCCTCTTTGGCTTGCATTATTTTCATTGTTGTCTCTAGATCAGTTTGTGCCTTTTTGCAATCTCTCTCGGCCATATTCAATTCAGTGATCAATAGAGATATTTTTGCTATTGGATATTCATTACCAGCTAGTAAGACAAAAGTACAAGTATGAGATTCAATGTGATTCTACAATGATAATGCAGGTTTCTTCAATTTGGTGATTTCCTCTTCCTTCTGCAAGAGCTGCTCAAGAATTTTCTCTTTCTCATTTTCTACTTCTGCAATCTCTGCGGCCATAGAGTGCTCTCCTGTAGGAAATTTCAACTTTTTCTTCAGCATAGATATTTCTGATTCGACACTTTGCAGCAACTTCTTTATAGTAGACCTGTCATTTGGATCTACCCCAATCTTTACAATAATCTTTTTAAGTTCTTCGTTCTAGATCGTTAAAGCCCTGGAATTGGTTTTCTCTAACTTTAATTTCTTGATCACTTTTCCAAGCATGTTTTCAGCCTTGAGTGCCATTGCATTGGTTTTGGTTAAGTCATTCACAATCAATTGGCTTGTTTGCATATGTAGATTTACTTTGTCAAGCAATGGAATTTTCTTTACATCTACAGTTAGATTCACAGTATTAAAATTATTGTATGAACCTATAGACATATCAGAAGGATGTGAAAGGGAAATAATAAATCGATCCTTTTCAAGATCCATTTCAATTAGCAATCTTGTTTGATCTGGGGTTATTTGATACTCAGCTTGAGCCTCCATGCTTGCCCTCATTTTTTGATTTCTTTTTGCAATCTGAGCAAACACTTGTTTCATTAAGGGCACTTGTTCCTGAGTGTTTTCATGTCTTCTTGGTGAAGTCGGGACATTTTTCTCCTCTCCCAATTATAGTGAGAAACTAGGTTGAACATCTACTGAGTCTTCACTGAGTTTTGTCCTCTTTTAAGTTCTCTATTCTTCATCTTCTGAATCAATCACTACTTCCTTACCTCTCTTATTTGACTTCTTAGATGTGATTGGAGTTTGTACATTTGAGCTCACAGAACCTGAAAAACCCTTATTTTCCATCTTTTCTATATCAGGTCTGCTCTCATGAATGAATGTTGAATACCCAAGTTCAATTCTCCCGTTAGAAATCACACTATGAGGGTCATAAGCCCACTTCTCTCCTAAAAATAGATGCATTTCATCTAACATCCTAGTGACTTCATCAGTTGCATGTCTCATATTGACTATAAAAGGACCAACAGTCATTGGAAACATAAAGATATGACCTTTCTTCATAGGCACAAAATGTATTTGATAAACATTTAAACATTGCCTAATGAAATCCAAAGAAAATAATCTCGTAGGAAAAAATATAGGAATCCTATAAGGTTCTACACTAGCTCCACAGACCCTAATTTCAGAATAATATTCAAAGACATACCAATCACTCAACTTACAACTTGTCCCCAGCTCCAAGAACTCTTGAGCCATCAATAGGAAGCATGGGGGAGAGGTTCCATTCAAAATTCTATATGTAGTAGACATAAATGACTTGCAAAATCACACAGACCCACCTCATTCTGTTCTTTCCTTACTATGTCTGTCTAAAATACTACTGACTATCTCTTTTTATTCATATCCATAATATTCAAACCTGGATGCATGAATTCCTCTACATTTTGATATATAAAGAGATAAATAACAAGAGAGGAGAACCTGAATGAACCCGTCAGTGATAGGCTCATGAGCTCAGAATTGAAAACTTCTTGCCAATAAGAAGGAATGTCCATTGCCACCCTTGGCTTCATCATCAAAGAAAACATTCCCAAAACTGATTTTTCTATTATGTTGTCATCTTCTTTCCCCAATATATTCGAAATGCATCTCAGCACCGATCGGATTTCTTCATCAAAAACCTCCATGGAAAATTCTTTACTATCAGGAACAAACTGCTTCATATATGGCTTCAAGAAGAAGATGAATTGATTAAACTCTTGACCTGCAAGGCTATCATAATATGATATCAATGAATCATCAGTAAATTGGACATAGGACTCTGACACAAGGTAACACAGAGCTTGACTAATTAGAAGAGCAGAGACCTGTAAGACATTTTCTCCTTGAAAATTCATCATGAAACACTTGCTTTGGTACATGATAGATACGAGCCAATATATAAACTCAGGAAAAAGGTGTGTTCTTGGAATACATGCAGACAACATGCCTGTCTTGACCATCGCAGTAAAAATTAGAGAATATTTATCGTTTAAACAGACCTGTTGATAGAATTGGAGGTGGTCCAAAAAATATAATGTGTCTTGAATATCTCTCTCAATGTCCATGAGAGGAATATTATTGGAAGAACCTGAAAGGGACGGACGCTTGGCCATAATTCATCTTGGGGTGGCAAACAATTAACAACGTGGCAGACAGCAAGGAAAGACACAGGGAAAACAAAAATTTAGATACAAACTAACAAAAATGACCTTATAAAAATTAGAATCCATCTTAAATAGGTGGCGCAGAATTAAGACTTAAATGCTTAAATGACGCACCAAAATACTGTCAAAATAACCTTGACGTGGCCAATAGTTGTCACCAACCGGTTGCTCACATCACTACGGAAGGTCTCACAGTATGGAGGGCTCGTTGGGTTCATGCCCCCATAGTTAATCTTAGCCGCAGATCTAGATTAGCCCCGCAGTCAACAGGGTCAACTACAGAGGCACTCTCCTCGTTAACCCGCGCGCTGAAAGTGCCCATGGGTTGTCACTTTGATTTCCTGTCAGACGAATCAGTGGAACCTGCCTTTGAACCTGCTTGTTAATTAACGGAATAGTAGGACTCGCCTTCACACAAGTTTTAAAGTATTAAAATTTAAACTTGCACAAAAAGAATTTTACATATTTTATGCTAAATTATATGAAAGTCTATACTTTAACATACATTTTAACCATTTTCTTTTTTTTTGTATTTTTTGAAAAAGTAAAAATAAAGGATATTTCAAATTATCCACAACATTTGGCTCCACCTAGGGATAGTGTTTTTTGCCACAAAACACTAAGAACTGCAGATTAGTGCCTTCACTTCGGGCATGGACTCAAATGTTTTTTGATGAAATATTAACAATGAACAAACTGGATATGTACAATGGTGACCATGAACTCTTAATGCTGGAAATAATGTTTATAAATATTGCCCATTCACAGGCAGTTCCACTTTTTCTCCATCAAGATCTTCCAGCGTGAACGTGTTATTTGATCTAGCTTCAACAATATTATATGGGCCATACCAGATTGGATCAAACTTACCACACTTTCCCTTCTCTTCTCTTCTGGTATCCCATCTCAATACCAAATCTCCAGCTTGAAAAAGAATCTCCTTAGCCTTCCTGTCAAAAATGGTCTTCATTTTTTCTTGATATGTGATCAAATTTTCTCTGACTTTGTTCCTGCTCTCGTTTGATTCTATAACGTTGTTCAACCTTCTTACCAATGCGTTAGGCTCCTCTTGTGCTTCTTGAAGAAAATAAATCATTGGTCTAGCCAACTGAGTAGGAAATAAAGCTTGAGTACCATAAACTAGTTCATAAGGAGACTTACTTGTAGATCTTCTAGTAGTCATCCTTACTGCCGAAAGTGAAAATGTCAATTTTGAATCCCAATTTTCTGATTTTCATTAATTGTTTTCTTTAGAATCTTGACCAATGTCTTGTTGGAAGATTCAGCTAGCCCATTACCTTGAGGATGATATGTTGTAGAATGAGATAGAATGACATTATATGTTTGACAAAAATTAATGAATTTGACTAAATTGAATACCTAGGCATTATCAGTCACAATCTTAATAGGACACCCAAACCTGCTAAAGATATTTTCTTCCAGAAACTTCATTACTACCTGATAATTTTCCTTTCTAGTAGGTATTTCCTCAACCCACTTTTTAAAATAATCAGTGGCAGTCAGAATCCATTTGAACTGCCCACTAGATGGTGGATTTATTTACCCAATAAAATCTAATCCCCATTGCCTAAAGGGTTCTTCAAAAAACACTTGGAGAAGAGGTAGAGGAGCTAACCTTTTATTTTCTACAAATAATTGACATTTATGGAAACTTCTAACCAATCCGTATACATCAGCAAATAAGGATGGCCAATAAAAACCTTATTTGAGGATTTTATGACCAATAAATTTCCAACTCTAGTGACCTCCACATACATTCTCATGATATTCTTTTATAACTTCCATTGAATCACCTTCTATCAAACACAACAATAAAATGCTAGCAGGGTCCTTCCAATACATCTTAGCATCAATTATAACATATGGTTGAGCATTGAGCTTAAGGGCTCTGTACTTTGTTCTGTTTATTGAGGGTGGACAAGAGAAAAATCACAAGTGGTGAATAATATCCTTATAGCAATAAGAGCAGATAAACTTGTATTTAATTGCTAACTTTGTGCTACTTTGACTCCTTTCATCAATAGCTTCATCCAAGGGTGCAAGCAGATTAATTCCTAGAGCTTGAAAATTAGATTCCGTCAGCAGCTTTTCCAAGCCCTATCCTTTTACCAATTTAGTAGGTTTAATTTCTAAGTCATACTCCTAAATTTTAGCAATCCACTTTCCTCTTTTTCCTTCAACATAACCTTGAACTAACACATATTTTATAGCTGAGTTAGGTACATTTGCAACTATTTGAGACTATAGCACATATGTTCTGAAGGCTTTTAATGCTTTAACTAAGGCATATACATGTTTCTCCAAGATATTATATTTGAGTTCTGCATCCCTGAGAAATTTACTGAAAAATTCCATAGGTTGCTCTTTTCCCTCTTCATTCTTTTGCAGCAACACAACAACAATGGTAGAAGGTGATGCAAATGAAAATATTTGGAAAGAATTTTGATAATCTGGACTGATCAAAACAGGAGCTTCTTGAAGAGATTCTTTAATCCTGGCAAAGGATCCTCTTGCATCTTTGTCCCATTTTACTTCAGCATTTTTCTTCAACATATCTGTTATGTTCCTGACAATCTCCGCATAATTTGGGACAAATCTTCTCAAGAAATTAATTTTTCCTAGAAACATCTGAATATCCTTTTTACTTCTTGGCAAAGGAATTGTCTGTATAGCTTCAATTCTTGCTGGATCAATTTTCATCCCCTGATTTGAAACTATATGCCCCAACAATTTTCCTTCTTCCAAAGCAAACAGGGATTTCTTGGGATTCAGTGATAACCCAAACTTTTTGCATTTCAGGAAAGCCTTCTGCAAATGCTCCAAGTGTTCATCATCAGAACCTAAAAATATAGTCACGTCATCCAAATAAATAACTACAAATTTATCACCCAAAATGCTATGTCCATTTCCCTTTGAAAAGTGGCAACTATGTTCATACGACCAAATGGCATCCTGGCATACATGAACATTCCCCAAGGTGTGGTAAAAGTTGTTTTATTTTGATCTTACTTTTCAACAACTACTTGGTTGTACCCAGAGAAACCATCAACCATAGATAATCTATAAGCTCATGTCACTTTTTGTAAAACATAATCCATATTTGGCAAAGGATAGTTGTCTTTTAGAGAAGCTCTATTTAAATTCATGAAGTCTACACATAGCCTTATCTCTCCATTCTTTTTCCTCACAGGAACTAAGTTAGAAACCCAGTTTGAATATCTAAGTGGGACTATAATTTTTGCCTACAGCGATTTCTTCACTTCCTTCTCAATTGGAGCAAGGAGAAATGGATTAATTTTCCTAAGATTTTGCCTATGAGGCTTGACCCCATGTTTTAATGGTATTTTATGCTGAATAATATCGAGATCATATGTTTTCAAATCATCATAGGACCATGCAAATGCATCCATATACTTCTTGAAAATATCAATGTATCTTTCTTTATAATCCTTCGGGACTCCTTTAAATATCTTGACAACCTTGGGCTCCTGCTGAGTTCCTATATTATAGTCCTCCATCTCACCTTCTTGAGATACCTTATTTTTATCTAGTGCCACATAATTTGCAACAAAAAACATTTCAAGAGGAACCAAACCTCTGGGTAAGACATTGTCTTTCAATTGTATTAGCTTCTGATCACCTATTGATTGCTTAAGATTTTTCAAGTACTCATTCTGATCAGTCTGTTCACTTTCTTGATCTATTTCACTATCTTCAAAGTTTCCAATCATTATTAGAAAATGATTGATCTGCTCATCATCTTCTAAGACCTAATAGTGTTTAACATTGTCAGGGATTGAGCATCTATGCCTCAACTCAATCTCATATCTCAGTTTCGGATTAATAGGTGGCTTGAAAGTATTGGCTGAAACTGCCAGTGAATATGCCATTCTGTTTTCTTCTCTTGGAATGAATTTAAGATTCAAAGCCTCAAAATAATTCTCAATCAGGTCCCATACTTCATTGCTATATGATCTCAATATTAGATTTTTGGTTTGACACAAATTTTTATTTTGTCTTATAATCAATTCAGAATCACCAAAAATGGAAATACACTGAATTCAAAATTGTTTAGCAGTTTGAAGACTCAATATTAATGCCTCATACTCATATACATTATTAGTTGATTCAAATTCAAGATTAAAATAAAAAGGAAAAATATTACCTTCTGGAGATATGAGTAAAAATCCAGCTCCTGTGCCATCCTTTGAATAGGCACCATCAAAATAACACTTCCAAATTTGTTTGAACCCAGCTCATTATGTAAATTTTTTGAAGAGAGCTTCTTCTCTGAGTCTTCAGCAAATTCTGCATCTTCATGCAGCATAAAACATGAAATATCTTCCTTCTCTTGACCATAAATAGGAGAATTTCCTGCATCTTTATTTTTAGTAGTTTATGAAATCTTGTTTCTCTGTAGAGCCTTATTTCTTCCCCATTAAACACAAGAATGATAGCATATGTAAATTCCATCTTTAAAACACCTCCAATATTTTCTCCCCAAGATCTGGACAAAATCATACCAAATCTGGCTGGAATATCTGCAACTACTACATCCATCATAATACTTTTGGATAGAATTTGGGCTAGGGATACCACCGTGTATTTGATAAGCACAACACACTTCACCATTTTTGAATCAAATTAATATAGGTCTCTATAGGGCTTAGTGATTTGTAAATTCAATTCTTTCATTACAGAAAATGGCATGAGATTATGTGATGCACCAGAATGTAACATACAATTATGATGAATAAAATCATGAAGAAGTACTGATATAAAATGGGGGAACAGAAGAATCTACCTCTTCCACGTGTGGACCAAAAGTTACCACTGGTTTTTTCTCTTGCAAATTCACAGTATCACCAATATCATCAGACTAAGAAAGATTAATAAATTCTACAATTTCGTTCTTATAACCACGTGTCTTAGCTAACTCAAGCAGGGGTACTTGAATTTTGATATTTTCTAATTCTTTGGATAAACTGAAGGTTTGATTTTGTTTAATTATCTTCTCAGATTCTTCTTGATTTTTGTTAGGATTAACATTTTGCTCAGGTACATAAACAATCTTCTCCAAAATATTAGAATCAATAGACTTATTTTGGGAAGCCTCAGGTTGTTTTTTTTCATTTCCACTCAATGAATTCATAGGTTGTTTCCCCTTGTCTGATTGTTTTACTGGGGTCTTTGATTGTGGAGTCGCCATTGGAGAAGGGACTGACTCTAACACTTTTTCCTCATAATCCTATGTTCTTAATATCTTTTTTGATCTCAAGTCATACTTCTTATGTAGCTCTGCTTGCATAAAATCTATGAATTGTTTATAATACTCATCCATTTCTTCCCGGTCAAATGACACATCAGCTTATGTGCATTCTTCTTCACATTCGTCTATTTGTTGAATGTGAACTGATGATGTTGCTACTGCATTTCCTTGACTAGCTGGTTTATATTTATTTGAAGTCGAGGGATCCTTTGGTAGATCTGTCATCTAGGCTCTGCATTTCTTCCATACCTCGATGTTTATAGTAAGTGAATGAACCAACTTGTGATATTCCAATCTAAAGGTAGTAATTCTGTTGAATGATAGATTCTTTATAAATAAATTCTTCACTAACCATAACAACTGAAAGTGCCTTTGAAGGAAATTGATCATTGTTGCTCCTTTAAGAATCTGAGTCTTTTCATGAGTGTTGTCCACCTTGCTTTTTTCCAACACCAGTAATGGTTCATAAGAATCCCATGATAAAAGACTACCTCCAAGGCCCCAGCATGATGGAAAACCTACCCTAGCTCTTTTGTCAAATAAATTATCAAACTTGTTCACTATTTCCTTAAGCTCTATCAACTTCTTCTCTGCGGACTTCCTGCAATAATTTTTAACAATCATCTTATTAATTTCCACAACATATAGAATCATGTCTTTAATTTCATTCTCTTCCAACTCTTGATCAGTTTTGGAATCAATGAAATCAATGAATTTTCTTTCCCAAACAGCTCTGTTAATTGTCTTTAGCTTGTCTACCATAACCTGTTCCTCAAAATATCTGATGGTACTTCTTTCTTCTGCTACAACAGTCAATAAAACCCCAAATTGCTTTCATTTCTTCAATGATATCATTCCAGATGATGTCCTTAGCCTATATTAGGGATATATTTCCCCTCAATTTTTCCTTAAGATTTTTAATCTCAGCTTCAACAATTTAGAAATCTCATCTGTACTTACTAACTTCCCCCTTTTTGGCTTGCATTGTTTTCATTGCTGTCTCCAAATCAGTTTGTGCCTTTTTGCGATCTCTCTCTGCCATCTTCAATTCAGTGGTTAATTAAGATATTTTTGCTACTAGATCTTCATTACCAGATGGTAAGACAAAATTACAAGTATGAGATTCAATGTGATTATGCAATGATAATGCATTTTGCTTCAATTTGGTGATTTCCTCTTCCTTCTGCAAGAGTTGCTCAAGAATTTTATCTTTCTCATTTTCTACTTCTGCAACCTCTGCGGCCATAGAGTGCTCTCGTGTAGGCAACTTCACTTTTTCTTCGGCATAGAGACTTTTGATTTGGCACTTTTTAGCAGCTTCTATACAGCAGACCTATCATTTGGATCTACCCCAATATTTACAATAATCTTTTTGAGTTCTTCTTTCTAGATTGTTAAAGCCCTAGAATTGGCTTTCTCTAACTTTAATTGCTTGATCACTTTTCCAAGCATGTTTTCAGCCTTGAGTGCCATTGGATTGGTTTTAGTTAAGTCATTCACAATCAGTTGACCTGTTTGCATATGTAGATTTACTTTGTCAACCAATGGAATTTTCTTTACATCTATAGTTTGATTCACAATATTAAAATTATTGGATGAACCTATATACATATCAGAAGGATGTGAAAGGGAAATATTAAATTAATCCTTTTCAAGATCCATTGTAGTCAGCAATCTTGTTTGATCTGGGTTTATTTGATACTTAGCTTGAGCCTCCATGCTTGCCTTCATTTTTTGATTTATTTCTGCAATCTGAGCAAACACTTGTTTAATTAAGGGCACTTGTTCCTGAGTGTTTTCATGTCTTCTTGGTGAAGCCAGGACATTTTTCTCCTCTCCCAATTGTAGTGAGAAACAAAGTTGAACATCTATTGAGTCTTCACTGAGCTTTGTCTTCTTTTCAGTTCTCTATTCTTCATCTTCTGAATCAATCACTGCTTCCTTACCTCTCTTATTTGACTTCTCAGATTTGATAGGAGTTTGTACATTTGAGCTCACAAAACCTGAAAAACGCTTATTTTCCATCTTTTCTATATTAGGTCTGCTCTCATGAATGAATGTTGAATACCCATTTTCAATTCTAATGTTAGAAATCACACTATGAGGGTCATAAGCCCACTTCTCTCCTAAAAACAGATGCATTTCATCTAACATCCTAGTGAATTCATCAATTGCCTATCTCATATTGACTATAAAAGAACCAATAGTCATTGGCAACTTAAACATTTGAATTTTCTTCATAGGCACAAAATGTACTTGATCAACATTTAAAAATTGCCTAATGAACTCCAAAGCAAATAATCTCATAGGCACAAATACAGGAAGCCTATAAGGTTCTACACCAACTCCATAGACTCTAATTTCAGAATAATCTTTAAAGACATACCAATCACCAAACTTACAACTTGTCCCCAGCTGCAAGAACTCTTAAGCCTTCGGTAGGAAGCATGGGGGAGAGGTTCCATTCAAAATTATATATGAAATAGACATAAAATGACTTACAAAATCACACAGACCCAACTCATTATGTTCTTTCCATACTATGTCCGTCCAAAATACTACTGACTGTTTCTTTTATTCATATCCATAATATTCAAACCCAGATGCATGAATTCTTCTACATTTTGATATAGAAAGAGATAAATAACAAGAGAGGGGAACCTGAATTAACCCATCAGTGATAGGCTCATGAGCTGAGAATTGACAACTTATTTCCAATAAGAAGGAATATCCAGCACCACCCCTGGCTTCATCATCAAAGAAAACATTCCCAAAACTGATTTGTCTTTTATGTTGTCATCTTATTTCCCCAATATCTTCAAAATGCATATCAGCACCGGTCGGATTTCTTCATCAAAAACCTCCATGGAAAATTATTTATTGTCAGAAACAAACTGCTTCGTATTTGGCTTCAAGAAGAAGATGAATTTATTGAACTCTTTACCTACAAGGCTATCGTAATATGCTATCAACGAATCATAAGTAAATTGGACAAAAGACTCTGACTCAAGGTAACACGGATCTTGACGAATTAGAAGAGAAGAGACATGTAAGACATTTTCTCCTTGACAATTCATCATGAAACACTTGCTTGGGTACATGAAAAACACGAGTCAATATATAAACTTAGGAAAAAGGTATGTTCTTTGAATACAAGCGGACAACACGCCTGTCTTGACCATGGCACTAAAAATTGGAGCAGATTTATCATTTAAACATACCTGTTGATAGAACTGGAGGTGGTCCAAACAATAGACTGTGTCTTGAATATCTCTCATAGTGTCCACAAGAGGAATGTGACTAGAAGAACCCAAAAGGGACGGACTCTTGGCCATAATTCAGCTTGGGGTGGCAAACAATTGACAAGGTGGCAGAAAAAAAGGAAAGACACAGGGCAGAAAAACTTCAGATACAAACTAACAACAATGACCTTATAAAAATGATAATCCATCTTAAATAGGTGGCATGCGCTTAAGACTTAAATGTTGAAATAACACACTAAAAGACAGTTAAAAGAACCCTAATTTGGGCGATATTTGTTGCCAACTGGCTACTCACGTCACTGTGGTAGGTCTCACAGTACATAGGGCTTGTGAGGTTCATGCCCTCACAGTTAATCTCAGCCATCGATCTAGATCGGCCCCGCAGTCAACAGGGTCAATTGCGGAGACACTCTCCTCATTAACCCATGTGCTGAAAGTGCCCGCGAGTTGTCACTTTGATTTCCTGTTAGACGAATCAACAGATCCTGCCTTTGAACCTACTTGTTAATTAATGGAATAGTAGGAACCACCTTCACGCAAGTTTTAAAGTATTAAACTTTAAACTTACACAAAAAGAATATCACATATTTTATGCTAAAGTATATGAAACTATATACTTTAACATACATTTTAACCTTTTTCTATTTTTTTGTATTTTTTGAAAAATTAAAAATAAAGGGTATTGAGAATGAGCCACAACAAGTGTCAAGGTTGGCCTATGGTGTTTTTAGGCTCTTGACAGTTGGAAGCCCCTAAAATGTGACATTTTGGATCCCTACATTTATGCATAAATAGAAGGTGATATGTGAGTCTATTTTTCATCCAATGTGCAACACATAACCACAAGAAGAGCTCTGATTCTCTCCCTTAGACGCAACAAGAGAACAGGAGGCCAAAATCTACTTTAGGGCACCTTATTGAAGAGGTCGACGTGCAAAAAGCAGGTCGAAGGTCTGTTCTTGGAGGCTGCAACAAAGGAAGGGACAACGTGGGAGTTTTGGGATTGTTTGATGGGTGGAGGACCCTTGTGAGAGGCAGTCGTAGCCTCTAAGGGTTTCCATGGGTAGGAAGCAAGCCCTACCTATTATTTGGAGGGAAGTGTAGGCACATGTTGGGGTTCTTCATGCGTAGAACAACAACAACTAGTGTGGGAAATTTTTTGATGGTATGTTGCAGTTAGGACAGGTAATTCTGGGTGAATTAAAGGGTTGTTAAGGACTGTGGTTAGTACCCTAACTAGACCCATAATTTCAACATTGTAGAAAACCCAAAAAATAGTGTTGGTGTGTGTTGGGTCAAGGATATTGACCAATATTGGATCAGATTTTTCATGCAACCTGTGGGAGACAATTTGGATGCTTGTTTGAGCGCTCACAATTCTTCATATGTGAAGATCCAATAGTGTAGAATTGGGTACCATTGACTTGGTAGAGGGCAGTGTTTTGGCTACCCAAATTATCCCTAGAGGAAGCTAGTGCATATTGGTTCCGAAGTGCAGCACATTGATGGACAAAGGTGACTGCTAGCATGGCAGATTAGAGCTCCGAATTAGGCCTACCTAGAGAGTAGATTAGATCATCCCGTTTACATGCTACATAATTTACTTGTAGTAGTTTTAGGTGGCATCGCTCCTGGAGTCTCGATATGTTGTCCTTTGAAGGACTAAGGGGTGAGTAGTGAGCAGTATGGAAGCAGAGGACCGACTAGATAAGATACGACATCAAAGCTGCAACAGAGTTTTTCATTGTATCTTGTATACCATATAATGTTGTATTATTCATATTTGATTTAATATAATTAATATTGGGGTTGTACATTATTGTACATTTTTGTTAAAAACTGTGTATATTTGTGCATGTTTGATTCACTACTTTATATTTTCCATTGTGCAAAGTAGTTCTAGTTGAGATTCGTGTTTTGGTAGCATCAATGATTTCAAGAATCTAACTTAGACCCAAGATCGTGGAAATTCAAGAGTGACAAGGGTAAGGATGTTGAGAATGAAAAAATCTTTCAGAGGTATCTTGTATTACAGTAGTTTCAGGATGTGTTTCCAGCAGAGATTCTAGAGTTACCTCCTCACAGGGAAGTATACTTTTCTATTGAGCTGGTACTAGGGGCAACACCAACATCAACAAAACCTTATAGGATGATCACGCTATAGTTAGTAGAGTTGAAGTTGTAGCTGAAGGAAATTCTTGACAAGGGATACATTAGACAAAGTGTATCACCTTGGGGTGCACTAATGTTGTTCGTAAAGAAAAAGGTTGGTACTCTTAGGCTGTGCATTGATTATAGGAAGTTGAACAAGGTAACAATCAAGAACATGTACCCGTTTAGGAGGACTGATGAATTTTTTGATCAGTTGAAGGGAGCAGCAGTGTCCTCAAAGATCAATTTGAGATTGGGATACCATTAGGTATGCATAAAAGAAGAGGACATCTACAAGGTCGCCTTCAGGACCAGGTATGGGCATTATGAGTTTGTTGTAGTTCCATCCAGTTTGACTATGTAGTTCCATCTGGTTTGACTAATGCCCCAACTATATTTACTTGTTTGATTAATAGTGTGTTGTGTCCTTATCTGAACAAGTTTGTTATTGTATTCATTGATGACATATTGGTATATTATAAGAATGAGGATGAGCATACCGAAGATTTAGTAGTAGTATTGAGATTACTAAGAGAGAATCAGTTATATGCTAATCTTAGCAAGTATATTTTCCTTCAGAGAGAAGTGCACTACTTGGGACATGCTTTTTCCAAGCAAGGCATCGTAGTAGATTCAGAAAAGATAAAGTTCATCATGGAGTGGGTTTCTCCTAAGAATGTGGAGGAAGTCATATCATTTATGGTATTAGCAAGTTATTACAGGAGGTTCATCAGGAAATTCTCAGGAATTACATATCCTATTACAATTTTTCAGATAAAAGTTAAGAAGATTGAGTGGAAAGAAGAATGTGTCACTAGTTTTGAGCAGTTGAACCAGTTGTTGACCAATGCTCCAATTCTTAAGACCGCGGATCTAAATAAATCGTTCATATTGTGTACATATGCTTGTAAAAGAGGACTTGGTGGAGTATTTATGTAGGAGGGACATGTGATAAGATATGAGTCTAGGAAACTAAATGAAAACGAGCATAACTATGCGACTCATGATCTTGAGTTGGAAACTATTATTCATGATTTGAAGATGAGGAGGAATTATCTTCTAGGCAAGATATTTGTATTGATGATCGATCACAGGGGTTTGAGGTTTCTATTTGACCAACCAAATATGAATGCTAGGAAATCTAGATGGTTTGCTACCTTTAATGAGTTTGAATTCGAGATCAGATACATTAAGGGAGAGGATAACATGTTTGCATATGCTCTTAGGAAGAAAGTATGGGTGAATCATAAACTAGCTATGATTTACTATGGTACAGACTTAGAGGATCAAATATTACAGGCAAGACAAAAGGATAATAGTAATATGGAGCTCGGGCACAGGTTATAGCAGAGTATAGGTACAGGTGAAGGTGATAGTATAGGTACAAGTATAGGTTCATGTACAGGTTCAGGTATAGGTACACGTGCAGGTGCAGATACAGGTGATCAGGATGCAAAATATCATCTCACAGAAGATGGTTTAGTAAGATTCAAGGAGAGGATTTATGTGACGGGTGATAGTGAGCTCAAGAATATTATCTTTAGGTAGTTTTATGTCAAGCCATACTCGTGTCACCTAGGATATCATAAGACATTGATGGTGGTGAAGAAGTTATACTATTGGCCTAATTTGAGGAAGGAAGTGGCAGAGTTCGTGGTTAGATGTTTGGATTTTCAACAGGTGAAGGCAGAAAGTAAGCATCTAGGTGTTCTACTACAACATATTCAGATTTCAGAATGGAAATGGGAGGTCATTTCTGCATATTTTATTACAATTCTTCCAAGGACAATGAGGCAACATGATTTTATCATGGTCTTGGTCGAAAGGTTGAGCAAGGTGGATCGCTTCATTCCATTGAACACTACATATTCATCTAGTGAGGTGGCACGGGTATTCATCAGGGATATTGTGAAATTACATGGTGTTCCAAAGAATATTATGTCGAACAAGGATGCCAAGTTCACTTCCAAGTTTTGGAAGGAGTCGTTTGCAGGTTTGGGGACATATTTTTCCTTTAGCACAACTGATTATCCACGGACATATGGATAAACAAAGATGGTCAAAAATATAATGGAGGAAATGCTAAGGATGCATTTCATGCATTAGGAGAGGAGATGGGAGGAGTGCCTTCCATTGGTTGGGTTTGGATACAACAGGTATCAGCAATTGCTGAGGATGATTCCTTTAGAGGTACTTTATGGGCAAAGTTTTAATACTCCCATCAACTGGAGTGATCCATTGAACATGGTACTTATTGGATCTGACATGTTGGCAGACATGGAACAGGAAATGCAGGTTATAAGGAAGAATATAAAGGCATCACAAGACCAACAAAAGAGTTATGCAGACCGACACAGGGAATTTAAGGAGTTTCAGGTTGGGGAACAGGTGTATTTGTGCATCAATCCCAAGAAGAGCTCCTTAAGGATCAGATCATGTCCAAAGTTGGCACCACAGTATTATGGAACTTTTGAGATCCTTGAGAGGATTGGATCAGTGGCCTATCGACTTGGACTGCTCCAACATTCAAATTCCATGATTTTTTTCATGTATCATTTCTTAAAAGGTATATAAAGGATGTTGATCATGTTATTGATTGGTATGTATTACATGTGGAGCAAGAAATATAAATTCAGCTGGAACCTCGGTGCATATTGTAGCGAAAATAGCTCATGCTCCAGAACAAAGCCATCGAGCAAGTTAAAGTGTAGTGGAAGAATTTTGGGCCCGAAGAAGCTACATGGAAGATGACAGATCAGATGTGGCTTGTGTATCCTTCATTCAGTTGAGGCAAAGAAGCTTCGATATTTTTACATATTTATGTATGGTTTCTATTGTAAACCCCACCATAAGCTAACTTATAAAGTTCCAATAACCGGTATGGTTGTTATATTGTCATGTTGGCATGATGGTTTTTTCTTTTGAGTAGGTTATTCATTATAACTACTGCATCGAGCTAAGTTATAAATATCTGTAGGCAATATTTTTTATTTTCGGTAGTTTTGTTGAGGTATAGGTGTTTTCTAACTCCAAGGACAGTGTTCCCTAAGGGGGAGGGTTATGTAACAAAACTGGGCTAAAAGTTCATGTAATAAAATTTAATAAAGGAAAAAATAAGACCATGGTTAAGGGACACTTGTTCCAAGCTAAATGTTGGGAAATATACCCTAGTGGGCATCACTTGATGTGTTTATGACTAAGGGGAAATTGGTAAAGGCAATGGCTAAGGATTTGAAAAGGAAAAAACTATTTTTGGGACATTTATTTTTTAAAATAAATAAAATTGGGAGAAAAGGAAGGTGAAAGGTCACAGGTTGCATGTGAGGAGGAAAATGAAGAAAGTGGAGGCATAATTAATAAAAATGATTCTGAGGATCAGTTGGTACCTTTTGTCAATTTAGTTTTGGAGCTCTCTCTCTCTCTCACTGTTGGACACATCGATTTTTCTTGGAGTACTTCAACGTTGGATCAAGAAAGGAAAAGGAAGGAAAAGGTAAGGAAAGGAAAGGAAAGGAAAAATTAAGCAAGGAAAGGTTGGAACAAGCAAGCATCAACAAGAATACTTGCATGTAACAGATTACATGTATGATTTTCTAGCTATTTTTGACATGAATGGTATGTGCATGTTGGTATTTGGTACTTTTGATGTCGGTGGTGTGGTTTTTACGGGTTTTGATAGTGGTTTTAAGCCTTTACTTTCCATTTATGGATAGCCATGGTGTGATGGGATTGTTCTCGGTTTTGAGATTCGGAATTTTCAGAAGGTTTTGGAATCTGGGGTGGAGGTGGTCTCAGGAACATTTGCAAAGGCCTAGAAATCCCTTGACTTATAATGGATGGATACACAGTAAAGCCTGAGGGTGGAGTCTCACTTAGGGTGTAGTGATCCAGTTTTTATTGTGGTAAAGCCTATAGAATTGGAGATGGAAAATTCCTCAAGGATGATGAAGGAATCTGAAGGCATTCCGAGCTCGATTGATTTTATAATCTCGACACCTTTTTAGGTGATATTACGGTATGTCGAGGTTGGATGTGGTTTAACCTCTGGATTCCCTTAGTTTTTTTGGATTGGCTTATCCCATGAGATCCCACATTCATGCTTGGAATATGGAAGGGGGGTGATTGGATGAAGGAAATATTTGGTTTAGCGATGTCTATGGTCAGGTGGTACGTTGAAGTCCCGAACCTAGTTGGATCTTTCCTATGTTTAATGAAATCTACGTTATCTTGCTTTTGATTGGTAATTGTACTTGTTGAAAAAATCTTTTGGTAAAAAATCACATATGAAAAATACCGTCGACGCATTTCGAACCAACTATTGTGGTTCATCATCAAGACCAGATGTGAGCACAAATAAAGGCTTACGATTTAAAAATATGCAGAGAGGACCAAACTAGCCATTATAGTATAATGTCTAGTTTGACTAAATTAATTAATTATTTCTATTTATTAATGGTTATTATTAAATTTAAGTTGATCTTTTTATTTTATTTTATTATATATATATATATATATATATATATATATATATTATATATATATATATATATATATATATATATATATATATATATATATATATATATATATATATATATATATATATATATATATATATATATATATATATATATGTATATATGTATATATGTATATATATATGTATATATGTATATATGTATATATGTATATATGTATATATATGTATATATATATATATGTATGTATATATATATATATATATATATATATATATATATATATATATATATATATATATATATATATATATATATATATATATATATATAATAATCAAAATAAATAAATATAAATAAACATAAAGAATAAAAATATAAATAAAATATAAATAATATAAATAAAAATAAAACAAAGCGCGAGAGGAAAAACAAAAGTAGAAAATAGAAAATAAATAAAATAAATAAATAAATTATAATGATAATAAATTAATTAAATAATTAATTTATTAATTAATTATATTCAAAAGAAAATACTAAGAGGAAAGGGCAGGGATCCAACATCTGCTAATTCTCCAACCATCGTCTATGTTCAGATTCACCGACCTTTTTTTCAATTTCTAAGGCCTCCCTTAATTTACAATGATGAAAATGATCAATCCTAGAAATGACTTTAGCTTCTTCAATGCAAATGTGATGGTTAGTATTCACAGCATGTTTATCCAATGCAGAGTAGTGAGTTCTACCGAGTTTAAGTTCAGCCGCATGTTCGAAAATTCTTTGATTAATGGATTGAGTATTTTCACCAATGTAAGGGGTTCCATGGGAGCAAGGAATGATGTAAACACCTTTACTATCTTTAGGGTTTACGGGGTCCTTCACAGATCTTAATGAGCTTCAAATAGTGCTAAGGGGATTGAACATAAAGGAAACATTATGTTTCTTAAGGAACCTGGCAATCTTATCCGTGGTTCCTTGAATGAATGAGATATGCAATCCAGAAACCCAATATTTAGAATCTTTTTTTTATTATGGGACATTTTTTAGCTTTATGAAAAGCTCTGAGGCATTGGGAATTGTCATAATCGTTATTTTTGAAGATTCTTATGAGGTGGGATTTCTCTTCATCAAGGTGGAATCTATCCGAAATTATAAATTCTCTGGTAGCTAAGGTGCTAAACAAGGAAGATTACCGTAGCAAGATGTGAGATTACCTTTACAATAGTGGGAGCTATAAGAATCTTGAGAAGAATCCCCTTAAGAAGGTTTCTAAAGTTTTTTCTTTAGCCCTTAAGTCAAGTAGTTCTATCAGCTCCCTTAGTAAGAAACTCATCGAAAGTAACCCCCTCATTCCGAGGATCTATGGTCTTCCTAAGATCCACAAGGAAGGGGGGCACCCTTGGCCCCATAGTAAACACCATTGGTGGCTCGACTTATCTTCTCGCTAAATTTTTAGCTAATAAGCTTAGACCTCTTGTTGGTTCGACCAATTCCTTTGTCAAAGATTTAGCCTCATTTGTTAACAAATTGAAGGGCACCATCATGGATCTGAATGATAGGCTAGTCAATTTCGATGTGGTTTCAGTATACACCAAGATTCCTATCAACAATGCTATTGATGTCATAAATCACATCACTGATACTGATACTGCTCATCTTGTTAAGATTTGTCTCACCTCCACTTTCTTTAGCTCCAAAGGTGTAATCTTTGAGAAAACTTGCGGTGTGGCAATGGGTTCCCCCTTATCCCCTATTGTGTCTAATAATTTCATGGAGGATCTTGAATCCAAGGCCCTCTCCTCTACTCTGTTCGAACCTAAGCTTTGGAAGATATTTTTAGATGACACTTGTGCCATATGGTCTCATGGTAATGAGAATTTTGACCTTTTCCTCCATCATCTTAATAGCGATTGTAACTCAATTAATTTTACTATGGAATTTGAATTATATGGTACATTACATTTTCTTGACATTCTTATCACAAGAAAAGATGATGGTTCTTTCTCCCATCAAATCTACCAAAAGAAAACGCATACTGAGCGGTATCTACATGCAATTTCACATCATTTCCCTACTCAGAAGCAAGGTGTTCTTAGCACCTTAGCTACCAGAGCGTTTATAATTTTGAATAAATTCCACCTTGATGAAGATAAATCCCACCTCATAAGTGTCTTAAAAAAGAACGGTTATGAAAATTTCCAATGCCTAAAAGCTTTTCATAAAGCTGAAAAAGGTCCCAGAATCAAAAAAGATTCTAAAGATTGGGTTTCTGGAGTGCATCTTCCGTTCATTCAAGGAAGCACGAATGAGATTGTTAGGGTCCTTAAGAAACATAATGTTTCCTCTACTTTCATGCCCCCTAGCACTATTCGAAGCTCTTTAAGATCTCTGAAGGACCTAGTAAACCCTAAATATTGTAAAGGTGTTTACATCATTCTTGCTCATGTGGAACCCCTTACATTGGTGAAACGGTCGATCCATTAATGAAAGAATTTGCGAACATTCGGCTGACCTTAAACATGGTAGATCTCGCTACTCTGCATTGGTAGAACATGCTGAGAAGACTAACCATCACATTTGCATTGAAGAAGCTAAAGTCATTGCTAGGATTGATCATTTTCATCATCGTAAATTAAGGGAGGCCTTAGAAATTGAAAAAAGGCCAGTGAATCTGAACATAGATGATGGCTAGAGCATTAGCAGATGCTAGATCCCTGCCCCCTCCTCTTAGTTTTTTTTTTCCTCTCGTGCTTTGTTTTATTCATATTTATATTTTTTATATTTTATTTATATTTTTATTCTTAATTTTTATTTTTATGTATTTATTTATTATTATTATTTTTATTTTTTTATAGTTAATTTATTTATTTATTTATTTTTATTATTTTTGTTATTTGTTTTTTTGTTTTTTTCAAATAATAGAATAAAAATATCAACCTAAATTTAATAATAACCATTAATAAATTAAAATAATTAATTAATTTAGTCAAACTAGTTGTTATACTTTAATGACTAGTTTGATCCTCTCTGCATCTATTGAAATCATAAGCCTTTATCTCATCTGTTCCTAATGATGAACCACAATAGTTGGTTCGAAACGCGTCGATGATATTTTTCATATGTGATTTGTTACTAAAAGATTTTTTCACAATTTATGGATCACAAAAGCCATCTCTCAAACAAAAATGTACTCATTACTATGTGGCTTTAATGGTTGTTATTTTATGGTTATTTATATGTTTATGTGTTGGTTATAAGCATGGATATATGACTGGTTTTAGTCATGGAAATTTTCATGTTTTTACTTGTAACTGAAAGAATAATGGATGCAAGACCTAATTGGCGTTAAGACAACTAATGGGAGAGGGTGGTGTTCCTTCTTGTTAAGTCTCGCATGAGTTTTCAGTCCCTTATGCTCATACTTGCATTCATCACCTATAGGTTTCTTTTCTACCAAGTGTTTGACAGAATTTCAGTCCCAGTTGGGGATGGTCAGTTCTAGTCTTGGTTTCAATTTTTGGTTTATAATTATTATAGTCATGTAATTTATGAGTTCTGAAATTTATAAGGATTTATAGGCAGAGAATTATCCCAAAACATGAGAAATAGCCTTAAATTATGTAGTTGTTGGCACATCACTAGGCAGAAAAGGCCATAGTCGCACTAATGTAGGCCTATGGGAGCGACTGGGGGTTTATAGTCGTGTAGAGGGCCTTGTAAGGGATATAATGGGGCTCCAGCTTAGGGAGAAGTTATTTGGCTCAGGGTATGGACACCTAAGGGTCCCAAGGCACCTGAGGGAAGTTAGTAAGGTTTTTTTTGTTGACTACATTTCCTTAAGGTCACCTAGGTGGTTGAGTCTTGTCATAACAACACCTCATCTCATATTTATCTTGGGTAAGTTGATGAAAGTGGATATAAGTGAGGGGAGATGTTTGTTACATTTCCCACAATCGACACTCTCACTTTTTGTTGTTGTTGTTGGTTTCCCCCTGTCCTTGATATCCTTTCTTCTTATAATTCCCTTTCCTTTTATTGGAATTAGGTGGGTTTTCATTGTTTATATATTCAAACAACTTTTTATATTGGGGGAATGAAGGTTGAACAAATTAGCCCCTATGTTTTACTGAGGTTGGGAGTTATTCTATTGTGGTGTTGGGAAAGGAAAATATGGATTCCCCTAATTAGGGTTTGTGTAGGTAAGTTGGGAGGTTGACATGACTTCTTAAGCACATTTTAGGTATAGTTCCCTTGCATGGGAGGGTTTTTAGGAGGTGGAAGTTGTTTAGGATAATATCCATCTTTGGAGGGTGTTGTTGCTGCATATGTTATGGTGAATGATTGGAAGTGTGGTTAGGCACCATACATATTCCAAGGTATGGATGAAAATTCCCTAGCTAATTCTAGGTGAGGTCCTCAATCAACCCTTCAACAACGTTTTATGCTCTAGGTTTATCTTAAACAAATAACTACAAGAAAATAGCATATGGGGTAACAAAGTAAATGTACCTTGATTATGTGTAAATAAGCTCAAACTCTCGAGCTTTGTTTATTGCCTCTTATTTTGATTGTGGCATGGAAGTGGTGACATCTTTTGCAATTGCTAGCAAACGTGATTTAAAAAGGAAATCCATAAGGATAGGTTTTGTTATGTCCACTTTTTTAATACTATAATTCTTTCGTCATTCATGAAATGATCTAAAATATGGGTGGAGGTATTCTATCTAAAGTAGGTCAATAATTCGAACCCTGTTTCATGGAGAAATAAGAGCTAAAAAAAGGTGAAAAAATATTTGGATAAAGGTTCAAAAGTTTGATGGGAACCTATGGCCTTGCTAATGTACCATTTCGTAGCAGGGCATGTGAAGGTGCATTGAAATAGTGCCAGTCTAGTTGAGTCTTGAATGATGTTATTGGAGGAACACCATAGGTGAAAGGTCATGATTTGGTTGCCTTGATCTTCCCCCTTTTTTCCTTAAAATTTGGGGATATTTGATGGTAACTTGGTTGGAATATGGTCAATGGGATCATTTGTAAGCTTCATAAGATCCGAGAGGAACTAGATACTAACAAAGTTGCACCAATAATGGGTGAGCCAAACAATGTATTTGGACATTGTATCCTATGAATATGTGGTGAGAGAACAAGAAATCCTCCTGAAAAAGGTGTGAGATCTTGTAAGCACCTAGAACGGAGGGAAACTTGGGGTCCCCTATGGTGCTTTAGAAGGTTCAAGAAAAATATTTTGAGGGGAATTTTTAGCAAACCAAATGTATCACACACATAAGACAAATAAAAAATATAAATGGTTAATTTTACCTTTAATTCCTTTGACGTGTGAAACAATCAAAAAAAAAAAATTGTGAGGTTTTTTGTATGATAAAAAATATCAAAATAACTAGTGTCCTTCCACTCAATCTGTAACTATGCCTTGTGAAGGTTTTGTAGAAGGGTACTAAGGCCACATCATGAAAGTACTAGTGACATTTCCAGTAGCTAAAATCCAACGAAGGTATGGAATATAGTTATAATGAGAGGGTATTGGAGCCACATCTTGAAATTACTGGAGATGCTTCCAACAACCTAATTGAAATCTCATCTAGGTGCAAGTGCTCCCACACCCGCCACCTATAGGGAAAGATACCCTAAAAAATTTTCCACTAAGCTACCTAATTCTAGCGGGAATGAGAGAATCTTAGCTTTTGGTTTTCAACTTTGGACTCAAAACCCCTACCAAGTGGTCAGGAGATAATAAGGAGGCTCGTTATAATATGTCGTCTAAGTCTTGCCCCTTCATGGGTTTCATCTTATTACTAGTTTTGTCACCAGATTGTGTAGGATTTGAAAGTTCCTAAAAGGACAACTTATATTTTTCAAATGAATAATAACCATGATGGATTATGGGATGCCTACCCCCATGGTCCTAACTTAAAATATAAATTATTTTGTGACCCATTCAAGGAATTTAATCAATTTAAGTTAAGGTTGTTTTTTAAATATCCTTAGCTTTGCTTAGGGTGTGCCAAAAATTTAAACTCAAAATAAATTAAGTTCAAATATTGCAAAAGAATATACCCTGTGTACAAAGTTTAGATGATTTTAGTGTGTGATGTGAAGGTGTGTGCAAGGTGAATGGTGAACATAAAAAGTTGTTGAATTGCAACAAAGTGGATATTTGATGATCCTTTACAATTCCATATAATTACACTATATTATGTTGTTCCTTGCAAAAAGAAAAAAGATGTGTAAATAATGGACTCTTTTTCCTAATTATGTTATGTGATCATATAGGGAGAAGGAAAATTAGTGCTTTGGGAAACTTTTCAAATCCCCCCAAATGTTTTCCACAAGGGTGAGGGAGGTCCTACTCTATTTCTTACTAACATAAACTCTTAGTCCTAGAATAAAATAAAATAAATAAAGGAATTGATTTGCAAAACAAATAAAAAAATATGCAGATTAGGGTCACTTACTTCTTTATTAACTAAGATATGTGTAATTTTCCAATTGAAAGGTAAATGGAAGGTAGTATTTTAGAACCTTTTCAAATTCCCCAACAGGGTCACCATAAGGGTGTAAGGGAGGGAGAGCCTACTCTCATTCTTAATCACACTACTCATAGTCATAACATACAAAATTTTAAAGTAAAATATAAGAAAATAACTTTACTTATGATGGATAGTAAAGATAAATCAAAGCCTATATGAATTTTAAAAATCTGCAGGAGTGTAGGCAAGTCATTAAAGGTTTCCAAAACACTTAAGAAAAGGAAATTACAATGAGATTTATGGTTCTCCGTGTGTCTCACAGGTTATGTTCTACACAATCACAATACCTTCATGACATCTAAGGGATACCTACAAATATTTAGAAAAATACTGTGACCAAATACAAATGGAAAAATACCGAGGAAAGTCCTGCAAAACAACCAATTATATTAAAGAAGAAAAGCAAGTGGATTAGCCATTTTGTATGGTGTGTTTGTTTGCATATGATTCCAAAATCCACCTTCCTTGTAGCTGGTTTTTTCCTATATTACATATTTTAAAGTATTAAACTTTAAACTTACACAAAAATAATATTACAAAAATAACATTACATATTTTATGCTAAAGTATATGAAAGTCTATACTTTAACATACATTTTAACCAATTTCTATTTTTTTTTGTATTTTTTGAAAAATAAAAAATAAAGGATATTGCAAATGATCCACAACATCTGGCTCCATTTGGGGATAGTGTTTTTTGCCAAAAAACACTAAGAACTGCATATTAGTGCCTTCACTTCAGGCATGGATTCAAATGCTTTTTGATGAAATATGAACAATGAACAAACCAGATTTGTACAATGGTGACCATGAACTCTTAATGCTGGAACTAATGTTTTAAATACTGCCCATTCATAGGCAGTTCCACTTTTTCTCCATCAAGATCTTACAGCATGAACGTGTTATTTGATCTAGCTTCAACAATCTTGTATGGGCCATATCAGAGTGGATAAAAATTACCATACTTTCCCTTCTCTTCTCTTCTATTATCCCATCTCAATACCAAATATCTAGCTTAAAAAAGAATCTCCTTAGCCTTCCTGTCGAAAATGGTCTTCATTTTTTCTTGATAAGTGATCAAATTTTCTCTGATTTTGTTCCTTCTCTCATTTGATTCTATAACCTTGTTCAACCTACTTACTGATGCATTAGGATCCTCTTGTGCTTCTTGAAGAAAATAAATCACTGGTCTAGCCAACTGAGTAAGAAATAAATCTTGAGTACCATAAACTAGTTCATAAGGAGACTTACCTGTAGATATTCTAGTGGTCATCCTTATTGCCCAAAGTGTAATTGTCAATTTTGAATCCCAGTTTTTATGATTTTCATTAATTTTTTTCTTCATAATCTTGACCAATTTCTTGTTGGAAGATTCATCTAGCCCATTACCTTGAGCATGATATGTTGTAGAATGATATAGAATGACATTATATGTTTGACAAAAATTAATGAATCTAACTTAATTGAATACCTGGGCATTATCATTCACAATCTTAATAGGACACCCAAACCTGCTAAAGATATTTTCTTCCAAAAAATTCATTACTACCTGATCATTTCAAATTCTGGTAGATATTGCCTCAACCCACTTTGTAAAATAATTAGTAGCAGTCAGAATCCATTTGAGCTGCCCACTAGATGGTGGATTGATTTCCCCAGTAAAATCTAATCCCCATTGCCTAAAGGGTTCTTCAACAAACACTGGGAGAAGAGGTAGAGGAGCTAACCTTTTATTTTCTGCAAATAATTGACATTTTTGGCAACTTCTAACTAGTATTTATACATTAGCAAACAAGGATGGCCAATAAAAACCTAATTTGAGGATTTTATGAGCAGTAACTTTCCAACTCTAGTGACCTCCACATACATTCTCATGATATTCTTTTATAACTTCCATTGATCCACCTTCTATCAAACACAACAATAAAATGCCAGTAGGGTCCTTCCAATACAGCTTAGCATCAATTATAACATGTCACTGAGCTTTGATCTTAAGGGCTCTGTACTTTGTTATGTTTATTGAGGGTGGAAAAGAGAAAAAACACAAGTAGTGAATAATATCCTTATAGCAATAAGAGCAGAGAAACTTGTATTTAATTGTTGACTTTGTGCTACTTTGACTCCTTTCATCTACAGCTTCATTCAAGGGTGCAAGCAGATTAATTCCCAGAGCTTGAAAATTAGATTCTGTCAGCAGCGTTTCCAAGCCCTGTCCTTTTACCAATTTAGTAGGTTTCATGTCTAGTCATACTCCTGAATTTTAGCAATCCACTTTCCTCTTTTTCCTTCAACATAACTTTGAACTAACACATCTTTTATAGCTGAGTTAGGTACATATGAAACTATTTGAGAGTATAGCACATAATTTCTGAAGGCTTTTAATGCTTTAACTAAGGCATATACCTGTTTCTCCAAGATATTATATTTGAGTTCTGCATCCTTGAGAAATTTACTGAAAAATGCCATAGGTTTCTCTTTTTCCTCTTCATTCTTCTGCAGCAACACAACAGCAATGGTAGAAGGTGATGCAAATGAAAATATTTGGAAATGCTTTTTATAATCTGGACTGATCAAAACAGGAGCTTCTTGAAGAGCTTCTTTAATCCTGGCAAAGGATCCTCTTGCATCTTTGTCCCATTTTACTTCAACATTTTTCTTCAACATATATATTATGTTCCTGACAATCTCAAAATAATTTTTGCTGGATCAATTTTCACCCCCTGATTTGAAACTATATGCCCTAGAAATTTTACTTCTTCCAAAGCAAACAGGGATTTCTTGGGATTTGGTGATAACCCAAACTTTTTTCATTTCAGGAAAGCCTTCTACGAATGCTCCAAGTATTCATCATCAGAACCTGAAAAGATAGTCACATCATCCAAATAAATAACTACAAATTTATCACCCACAAATGATATGTCCATTTCCCTTTGAAAATTGGCACCTACATTCATAAGACCGAATGGCATCTTGGCATACATAAACATTCCCCAAGGTGTGGTAAAAGTTTTTTTCTTTTGATCTTCCTTTTCAACAGCTACTTGGTTGTACCAAGAGAAACCATCAACCATAGATAATCTATAAGCTCCTGTCACTTTCTTTAAAACATAATCCATATTTGGAAAAGGATAGTTGTCTTTTAGAGAAGCTCTATTTAAATTCCTGAAGTCTACACATAGCCTTATCTCTCCATTCTTTCTCCCCACAGGAACTAAGTTAGAAACCCAGTCTGAATATCTAAGTGGGACTATATTTTTTGCTTGTACCAATTTCTTCACTTCCTTTTCAATTGGAGCAAGGAGCAATGGATTAATCTGCCTAAGATTATTCCTGTGAGGCTTGATCCCATCCTTTAATGGTATTTTATGCTAAATAATATCCATATCATATGTTTTCAAATCATCATAGGACCATGCAAATACATCCATATACTTCTTGAAAATATCAATGTATCTTTCTTTATAATCCTTCGAGACTCCTTTAAATATCTTGACAACCTTGGGCTCCTTCCGAATTCCTATATTATAGTCCTCCATCTCACCTTCTTGAGATACCTTATTTTTATCTAGTGCCGCATAATTTGCATCAAACAACATTTCAAGAGGAACCAAACCTCTGGGTAAGACATTGTCTTTCAATTGTATTATCTTTTGATCACATATTGATTGCTTAAGATTTTTCAATTACTCATTCTGATTAGTCTGTTCACTTTCATGATCTATTTCACTATCTTCAAAGTTTCCAATCATTTTTAGAAAATGATTGATCTTCTCATCATCTTCGAAGACCTGACAGTGTTTAACATTGTCAGGGATTGAGGGTCTATGCCTCAACTCAATCTCATATCTCAGTTTTGGATTAATAGGTGGCTTGAAAGTACTGGCTGCAACTGTTAATGAATCTGCCATTCTGTTTTCTTCTCTTGGAATGAATTGAAGATTCAAAGCCTCAAAATAATTCTCAATCAGGTCCCATACTTCATTCCTATATGATGTCAATCTTAGATGTTTGGTTTGACACAAATTTTTAATTTGTCTTATAATCAATTCAGAATCACCAAAAATGGAAATACATTGAATTCACTATTGTTTAGTAGTTTGAAGACTCAATATTAATGCCTCATGCTTGGCTACATTATTGGTTGATTCAAATTCAAGCTTAAAAGAAAAAGGAAAAAGATTAGCTTCTGGAGATATGAGTAAAAATCCAGCTCCTGTGCCATCCTTTGAATAGGCACCATCAGAATAACACTTCCATATTTTGTTTGAACCAAGCTCATTATGTAAAATTGCTGAAGAGAGCTTCTTCTCTGAGTCTTCAGCAAATTCTGCATCGTCATGTAGCATAAAACATGAAATATCTTCCTTCTCTTGACCATAAATAGGAGAATTTCCTACATCTTTATTTGTAGTATTTTTAACAAATCTTGTTTCTTTGTATAGCCTTCTTTCTTCCCCATTAAACACAAGAATTATAGCAGATGTAAATTCCATATTTAAAACACCTCCAAGCTTTGCTCCCCAAGATCTGGACAAAATCATACCAAATTTGGCTAGAAAATCTGCAACTACTACATCCATCATAATACTTTTGGCTGGAAATTGGGCTAGGGATACCACCATGTATTTGATAAGCCCAACACACTTCACCCTTTTCGAATCAAATGAATATAGGTCTCTATAGGGCTTATTAATTTGTAAATTCAATTCTTTCATTACATATAATGGCATGAGAATATGTGATGCACCAGAATGTAACATACAATTATGAAGAATAAAATCATGAAGAAGTACTGATATATAAAATGGGGGAACATAATAATCTACCTCTTCCACATGTGGACCAAAAGTGACCACTGGTTTTTCCTCTTGCAAATTCACAATATCAACAATATCATCAGACTAAGAAAGATTAATAAATTCTACAATTTCCTTCTTGTAACCAGGTGCTTAGCTAACTCAAGTAGGGTTACTTGAATTTTGATCTTTTCTAATTCTTTGGATAGACTGAAGGTTTGATTTTGTTTCTTGATTTCTGTTAGGATTAACATTATTATCAGGTACAGAAACAATCTTCTCCAAAATATTAGAATCAATAGACTTATTTTGGGAAGCCTCATCCTGTTGTTTTTCATTTCCACTCACTGAATTCATAGGTTGTTTCCCCTTGTCTGATTGTTTTACTGAGTTCTTTGATTGTGGATTCGTCATTGGAGAAGGGACTAACTCTGGCTCTTTTTCCTCATCATTTGGAGTTCTTAATCTCTTTTTTAATCTCAAGTCATACTTCTTATGCAGCTCTGCTTGCATAAAATCTGTGAATTGTTTACAATACTCATCCATTTCTTCCTGATCAAATGACACATCATATTATGTGCATTCTTCTTCACATTCATCTTCTTCCTCATTATCTTCCATGTAAATAGTAGATATCTGATCTTAAACTTCTTTCTAATCATCCTCAATAGACTACAAAGGTGTTGCTTCTATATACAAAGGTGCTTTAACTTGATCCCGATCTCTCCTTTCCCTCTGCAAAAGCTGCAAGGGTTGCTTTCTGAATTGCGGATTGAAAACCCCTCTATTTTTTTGTGTAGGTTTCTTATAGTCTAGTTCCATATTTACTAGTTTATTTGACAAGTTCTTGATAAACTTTGTCATTTCATCAATCCTTTGATCCTGTGGCGAATCTTCTTTAGCATTACCTTTATCTTGAACTGACTTCTTTTCTTGTGTTTTTCCAACAGCAGTCGTATTAGCCTCAATCTCCAAAGCATCAGTCTAGATTTTTTCAAGAGTAGAAGATCTTCTCTCTCTCAAAGTGAAACTAAAATATGATACAAAAGCCCCAGCAAAAACTCCTTGCTCCAACAAGGGGAGGCTTCATTTCTGCGGGAAAACTATTATACAATTTATTGAATATTTTAATGAAATCAGTCATGTTTTCATCTGAATTTTTCTTGATAGCACTAAATTATGTCAATGAATAACCATGATATATCTTTTCACCCCATCTTCGAATGACTTGTGTTCCTAATTCATCCCAATTATTAATTGAGGCATTCAGCAATCCTTTAAACCATTTTCTTGCCTCTCCATCCAGAGACTGTACAAAAAGCCTCATTACTACATCAAGATGTTCAACATTTAGGTTCTCAGCAAAAGTGCAAAACAATGGCAAGTGTTAATCTGCAGTTACTTCATCTTCACCAGTAAACCTAGGAAGTAACTTGAGGTATTATTGGGGCATTGCATTCATAGGCTGTGAAATATTTAACGATGCATATCTATTGATCAAGAAAGCAGGAACAGGGTCTGCCATGTTTATACCTTGGTTAACTGCTCCTTGAGTAGGTGTTGTTTGTATACCAATTGTAAATGTGGATGGATGGGGTGAAACAACTGATATAGGAAGGGGTTGATAAACAATAGTAGAAAAAGTGACAATTGTATTTGGTTGAGCTTATGTAAATGTAAATGAAACAGACTCAAAATATTGTTCTTCCAACCTTGGTTCTTGAAAATGAATTGGTGGGGAAAAGGATTCTTGTTCCGAGAAAATGAGTTTCTTAGAAATATCCTTATATGAGGGACTATGTGAACTGCTGCCAGGTGCAGGCAGTGTAGCATCAGGTAAAAAAAAATTGGCTTCTGAAATTTTTTAGAAACCAATTTTTCAGGGTCTGAAAAAATTGGTGCTTTCTGTTGCGAAGTGTCTAACCTCATATGTGGCCTTTTATATGCTATAATTATGAAATAGAAATACAACCTAATATTTCCTTCTCTAGGGAATATGAAATAAAAACCAGGGAAAGAACTTTGTTTCTTCGTCCCCAACAACGGTGCCAAAAAATGTTGTACCTTAAGAGACAATCCCTTGGTTGTATAAAGGAATCAGTGCTTAAGAAATTTATACATGTATGTCACAGAATTTTAATATCAAGGGTCTTTGCTTAATCACCTTCAGATGTACTGTTATTAAACCCTCAAGAATCAAATGCAATAAATTCTTTGCAATGCCATTATATGTTGATATTAAATGGAATGATGAGTAGAATATGAAGGAAGGAAGCCCAAATTGATATGCTGGTAAACAATATCTATCACTTTAAAATTCAGAAGAATTTTATGACAGAAGATTAGTTAAAATGAAGGAGTGCCCATTAAGGATTTTAACTCTTGTTCACATATGTAAAAAGAGACTTGCAACTTCATTACTTCATTTTATTCAAGGACAAAAAATACACAATGTAAATCAATATCAACAAATGCTAGAATATTTCTTTTCATTCATTAATAATTTGAAAACCGAGTACAAAATTTACAGTTTGAAGGTACAAAACTCGAAACCTTTTCCTTTCTTGTCTATCTCTTTAAATATAATATAAAGTAGTTTGTAACTGCTGGAATTAATCCTAACTTCTTAAACTACTTAGGACTTCGTAAACTACCTATTACATGTCATCAAAATGTCTTATTACAATTACATTCTCTTTAAAAGAGAAAAATAACATAAAACTTAAATCCTAATATATTTGTTGAATGTGAACTGATGATGCTACTACTGCATTTCCTTGACTAGATGGTTTATATTTCTTTGAAGTCAAGGGATACTTTGGTAGATTCTTCATCCAGGCTCTGCATTTCTTCCATACCTCGATGTTTGTCTTTAGTGAATGAACCAGCTTGTGATATTGCAATCTAAAGGCAGTAATTCTGTTGAATGATAGCTTCTCTATAAATAAATTCTTCACTAACCATAACAGCTGAAAGTTTCTTTGAAAGAAATTGATCATTGTTGCTCCTTTAAGAATCTGAGTCTTTTCATGAGTGTTGTCCACCTTGATTTTCTCCAACACCAATAATGGTTCATAAGAATCCCATGATAAAATACTGCCTCCAAGGCCCCAACATGATGGCAAACCTACCCTAGCTCTTTTTTCAAATAAATTATCAAACTCATTCACTGCTTCCTTAAGCTCTATCAACTTCTTCTCTGTGGACTTCCTGCAATCATTTTTAACAATCATCTTATTAATTTCCACAACATATAAAATCCTGTCTTTAATTTAATTCTCTTCCAACTCTTGATCAGTTTTGGAATCAATGAATTCAATGAATTTTCTTGCCCAAACAGCTCTGTTAATTGTCTTTTTCTTGTCTACCATAACCTGTTCCTCAAAATTGATGATGGTACTTCTTTATTTTGCTACAACAGTGAGAAAACCCCAAATTGATTTCATTTCTTCAATGATATCATTCCAGATAATGTCCTTAGCCTGTATTAGGGATATATTTCCCCTCAATGTTTCCTTGAGGTTTTTAATCTCAGCCTCAGCAATTTGGAAATATGATCTGTACTTACTGACTTCCCCCTCTTTGGCTTTCATTATTTTCATTTATGTCTCTAGATCAGTTTGTGCCTTTTTGCGATCTCTCTCTATCATCTTCAATTCAGTGGTCAATTGAGATATTTGTGCTACTAGATCTTCATTACCAGATGGTAAGACAAAAGTACAAGTATTAAATTCAATGTGATTCTGCAATGATAATGTAGTTTGCTTCAATTTGGTGATTTCCTCTTCCTTCTACAAGAGCTGCTCAAGAATTTTCTCTTTCTCATTTTCTACTTCTGCAACCTCTGTAGCCATAGATTTCTCTCGTGTAGGCAACTTCAAATTTTTCTTCAGCATAGAGATTTTTGATTTGGCACTTTGTAGCAGCTTTTATACAGTAGACCTGTCATTTGGATCTACCCCAATCTTTACAATAATCTTTTTGAGTCCTTCATTCTGGATTGCTAAAGCCCTAGAATTAGTTTTCTCTAACTTTAATTGCTTGATCACTTTTCCAAGCATGTTTTCATCCTTGAGTTCCATTGCATTAGTTTTAGTGAATTCATTCACAATCAGTTGACCTATTTTCATATGTAGATTTACTTTGTAAAGAAATGGAATTTTCTTTACATCTATAGTTAGATTCATAGAATTAAAATTATTGGATGAACCTATAGACATATCAGAAGGATGTGACAGGGAAATCTTAAATTGATCCTTTTCAAGATCCATTGCATTCAGAAATATTGTTTGATATGGGGTTATTTGATACTCAGCTTGAGCCTCCATGCTTGCCTTAATTTTTTTATTTATTTCTGTAATCTGAGCAAACACTTTTTTAATTAAGGGCACTTGTTCCTGAGTGATTTCATGTCTTCTTGGTGAAGCCGAGACATTTTTCTCCTCTCCCAAATGTAGTGAGAAACCATGTTAAACATATACTGAGTCTTCATTGAGCTTTGTCCTCTTTTCAGTTCTCTGTTCTTCATCTTCTGAATCAATCACTGCTTCCTGACCTCTCTTATTTGACTTCTCAGATATGACAGGATTTTGTACATTCAAGATCACATAACCTACAAAACCCTTATTTGTCATCTTTTCTATATCAGGTCTACTCTCATGAATGAATGTTGAATACCCATTTTCAATTCTCCTGTTATAAATCACATTATGAGGGTCATAATCCCACCTCTCTCCTAAAAACAGATGCATTGCATCTAACATCCTAGTGACTTCATCAGTTTCCTGTCTCATATTGACTATAAAAGGACCAATAGTCATTGGAAACTTAAACATATGAACTTTATTCATAGGCACAAAATGCATTTGATCAACATTTAAACATTGCCTAATGAACTCCAAAGAAAATAATCTCATAGGCACAAATACAGGAAGCCTATAAGGTTCTACACCAGCTCCATAGATTCTAATTTCATAATAATCTTCAAAGACATACCAATCACCAAACTCACAACTTGTACCCAGCTGCAAGAAATCTTGAGCCTTCGGCAGGAAGCATGGGGGAGAGGTTCCATTCAAAATTCTATATGCAGTAGACATTAAATGACTTGCAAAATCACACATACCAAACTCGTTATGTTCTTCCTTACTATGTCCGTCCAAAATACTATTGACTGTCTCTTTTTATTCATATCCATAATATTCAAACCCAGATGCATGAATTTCTCTACATTTTGATATAGAAAGAGATAAATAACAAGAGAGGGGAACCTGAATGAACCCATCAGTGATAGGCTTATGAGCTAATAATTGACAACTTCTTTCCAATAAGAAGGAATATCCAGCACCACCCCTGGCTTCATCATCAAAGAAAACTTTCCCAGAACTAATTTATCTTTTATGCTGTCATATTCTTTCCCCAATATCTTCAAAATGCATCTCAGCACCAGTCGGATTTCTTCATCAAAAAACTCCATGGAAAATTCTTTATTTTCGGGAACAAACTGCTTCATATCTGGCCTCAAGAAGAAGATGAATTGATTGAAATCTTGACCTGCAAGGCTATCTTAATATGCTATCAACGAATCATCAGTAAATAGGACATAGGACTCTGACTCAGGGTAACACAGAGCTTGACGAATTAGAAGAGAAGAGACCTATAAGACATTTTCTCCTTGAAAATTCATCACGAAACACTTGCCTGGGTACATGGCAGACACAAGCCAATATATAAAGTCAGGAAAAAGGTGTGTTCTTGGAATACATGCAGACAACACGCTTGTCTTGACCATGGCGGTAAAAATTGGAGAAGATTTATTGTTTAAACAGACCTGTTGATAGAACTGGAGGTGGTCCAAACAACAGAATATGTCTTGAATATCTCTCTTAGTGTCCATGAGAGGAATTTGACTGGAGGAACCTAAAAGGAATGAAATTTTGGCCATAATTCAGCTTGGGGTGGTAAACAATTGACAAGGTGGCAGACAGCAAGGAAAGACATAGGGCAGACAAAACTTTAGATACAAACTAACAACAATGACCTTATAAAAATGAGAATCCATCTTAAATAGGTGGCATGGGCTTAAGACTTAAATTCTGAAATAATGCACCAAAAGACCGTTAAAAGAACCCTGACGTGGCCGATAGCTGTCGCCAACTAGCTGCTCACGTCACTGCGGGAGGTATCACAATACAGATGGCTCGTCGGGTTCATTCCCTCGCAGTTAATCTCTTTCAAAGATCTAGATCGGCCCCGCAGTCAACTGCGGAGGCACTCTCCTCGTTAACTCGCACGCTGAAAGTGCCCGTAGGTTGTCACTTTGATTTCCTATCGAACGAATCAGTGAATCTCGCCTTTGAACCTACTTGTTAATTAATGGAATAGTAGGACCCACCTTCACACAAGTTTTAAAGTATTAAACTTTAAAATTACACAAAAATAATATTACATATTTTATGCTAAAGTATATGAAACTCTATACTTTAACATACATTTTAACCATTTTCTATTTTTTTGTATTTTTTGAAAAATTAAAAATAAAGGATATTATGAATGAGCCACACCAAGTGTCAAGGTCGGCCTAAGGTGTTTTTAGGCTCATGACAGTTGGAAGCCCCTAAAATGTGACATTTTGGATCCCAACATTTATGCATAAATAGAAGGTGATATGTGAGTCTATTTTGCATCCAATGTGCAACACATAACCACAAGAAGAGCTCAAATTATCTCCCTTAGATGCAACAAGAGAACAGGAGGCCAAAATCTACTGCAGGGCACCTTATTGAGGAGGTCGGCGTGCAGAAAGGAGGTCGAAGGTCTATTCTTGGAAGCCGCAACAAAGCAAGGGACAACATGGGAGTTTTGGGATTGTTTGATGGGTGGAGGACCCTTTTGAGAGGCATTCATAGCCTCTAAGGGTTTCCATGGGTAGGCCGCAAGCCCTACCTATTTTTTGGAGGAAAGTGTAGGCACAAGCTAGGATTCTTCATGCGTAGAACAACAACAACCAGTGTGGGAAATTTTTTGAGGTTATGTCGCAATTAGGACAGGTAATTCTGGGTGCATTAAAAGGTTGTTAAGGAGTGTGGTTAATTCCCTAAATATACCCATAATTGCAACATTGTAGCAAACCCAAAAAATAGTGTTGGTGTGTGTTGGGTCAAGGATATTGACCAATATTGGATCAGATTGTTCATGCAACCTATGGGAGACAATTTGGGGGCTTGTTTGAGCGATCAAAATTCTTCATAGGTGAAGATCCAATAGTGTAGAATTGGGTACCATTGACTTGGTAGAGGGCACTGTTTTGGCTACCCAAATTATCCCTAGAGAAGCTAGTGCATATTGGTTTCGAAGTGCAGCACATTGATGGACAAAGGTGACTACTAGCATGGCAGATTGGAGCTTCGAATTAGGCCTACCCAGAGATCAGAATAGATCATCCTGTGTACATGCTACAGAAGTTACTTGCAGTAGTTTCAGGTGGCATCCCTCCTGGAGTTTTGATGTGTTGTCCCTTGAAGGACTAAGGGGTGAGTAGTGAGCGGTACAGAAGCAAAGGACCAACTAGACAAGATACGACATCGAAGCTGCAACAAAGTTTGTCATTGTATCTTGTATACCATAGAATGTGTTGGGGTTCCCATGTTTTGGCCAGATTGGAAAGACCAAAAGATGAGACAACATCATAACCACTTTGGGGCCCTAGGATCTAGCCCTCTTGGACCCGGAGAGGGATCTCTCCAATGAAACAAAGAATGATATATCTTCGAAAGCTCAAATGAGATGTTAGGCTAGTTATGAAGCACAAAGGGAATTTTAAAATGATTTGGTTGGTTGGTTGCTGGGTTGGTCATGAGATCATAGACTGAGAAAGTAATGGGAGGAAAGGAACAGAACAACAAGATGCTTCAGCAAAGAGGATAGGTCAAGAAAGTGCCATCCATTGGGCTATGGAGTCATGAAAGGGAATTACTTGCAAACCACTAGCCAAGGCTTTCAGAGGGCAAGTCATCTACACTAAAGGATCTTTTTAGATAGATGGTGGGATGGAACATTAAGGATTGAAAGTGAAAGAAAGAAAACAACCCAATTTCTGTCTATAGATCAGGTCAGAGGTCATTTAACTCCAAACCTGCTTGGACATACTCAAAGGAAACTTTCAATGGAGGGACAAAGGGGCAGCTTATAGATCGGACCAGAGGTCATTTAACTCTAGGTCAGCTTTAGTATGCTCCAAGGGAAAACAGAGATAAGTTTAACAGAGCCAGGGTCTGTAGATCAGATAAGGACTTTGAACCTTCAATGCTTTGACACCAACAAAGACATCCAAGTAGAAAAACCCAAATTCATACATCAGCTAGTAGGCAATGACATCTACTACACTGGTTATATTAGCTGAATTTACTCTTAGATAACACATACAACAGAAAAAATTGAAGGCAAGGAGAGCAGAGACATAGGGTACCTAACAAGGGTAAATCCTATGCCAGATTTCTGATGCAAGCCAGCAGAAAATGAAATAGCATGAAAATGTAATAAACAGTGCTAGAAAAACATCACCAATAGTAATAGACCAGGATCCTATGAAATGTGCTTGATTAATTGATGCAAAACCAGTCACATACCCTGAGCTCAATAGTTGTTACAGTCCAGACTTTCTCCTCCCAGCCTACTAAATTACAAACTACTTTGCTACTCCCTCCCAAGACTGTTCTAACAGTCAAAATGAATCCCTCTAACAGCAATCGGCAACAACCGAACAACAACAACTTACAATACGTTCTTCAGGATTCTTATAGGAGAAAAGAATAACAGGAGTAGATGTAAGCTTAAATGCAGCATTAAAAATCTGAAGCAGCAGGAGGGCCAAGGCCTCATTCTATTTTAAATGTCTAAGCATTGAACTTTTGCACTCTTTGGATGAAAGAGTGGTCTTCGTCAGGCCGCAATTTACTCCAGGTATGTCTTTAATGTACTTGTTGTAGCCTTTTGAAGAATTCCGGTGAATAAACCGAGGTGTATGGACAACTGTGAGGTCTGCCATACTGCATAACTAATGCACTGGTAGCATAGGACTGTTGTCAGGGTGGAAATCTTCTCAGGAACACGGTATAGAATGCAGACGATATGGGCACTTTTTCCTTTTATGGAAGAACATACTGCTGATATGAAAACCCTGATAGTATGGTTTTTTGTGCATTGGACCTTCTAAGCGATCCACGAGGTCTTTGATTCTGGTACCTTGCCTTTGGATAATTGGATTAAGGCTTATAATCTGCAATTACAGGCCTTAAATTCTCTACTTTCCCACTGATACTCCTTGCCGCTCTACTTTTGGCTCTGATTGCAAAGTCTGTACTTTAATTGTTCTGGAGAATTTTGACAGAGTTTTAACCCTGCCCCTTTAATGAAATTCATGTCGGCATACCTTCCCCAGGCCTTTCTTCATAATTTTCAAACTCTGCACATGGTCCTCCCTGCATTCTTCGCCACCGTGACAGTGACTGTGAACAGAGGAAGCTTTCACCACCTGAAACCCTGCAAAACGCGAAAACACGTTAAGAAAACATGCACGGGGAGGGTGGCGCGGATGACTGTGAAAATGGCAGCATGGCCTGGACGTGGATGATGAATGCAGTGGATACTATGGAGGAAAACCATGGAACAGCAGGAAATGCACGGGAAGACATTGAGACAGACAGTTTAACGTAAAACATTAAACTTTGACCTATGAATGGAATATATATAAAGGGACGGGTGAAAAATGTGATGGGACACGTGGAAAGGGTGACGTGGCGGGACCGGGTCAATGGCGGGCACGCAATCAAATCTGGACCGCCCGATATCAGGAGGAGATTGACAGCTGAGGACACGTTGGAGGGCGACGGATAGTGGGCCAGGGGTACTATTTGCCTTGGATTATCCCCCGTGCAACTTCGTGGAGCGATCACCGTTGGATGGGCGATCGCAGATCAAATGATGTATATGCATATCATGCCAGGTCAAATTCCGAACAATAATGCGCGATGGGGGGCGGTTTTGAAATAGTGACGGAGCCACGTGTCGGGCGGTGAGTGGAATCGCTTCGAAAATAAAATTACCGCCCATCCTCCAAACGTGATGCGATGGAAATCGGTGGTTTATGAACACTGTGCATTGCGGGGACCAGAGGGCGGGTGAACCTTTGACCATTGATCTGGGGGTAAACGAACGGTTGTGATGCAACGAACCAGTGGTGAAAGGGTCGGGTGATGGACGCTATGGAGCTCACGATGACCATCCGATCGGTGTAGATCGACGGCTCACGATGCTCCCGATACTTATTTGAGATAAGCGCCTTTCGGGCTAGCAGGTGGTTCTAGCGCCAAGCCGCATGGGGGGAAATACGGTTCTGGGGCTAGCCAAAGGGGGCTAAGACCTCATAAGGTGGAAAATGGATTTTGGCCCATTTTAATGAAATTTGAGGGCAGAAATAGGTAACGATAGAGGGGAAAAGGGGAAAATAGGCCAAACAAGGGGTGTGTGCAGGATGTAAAGGGGATTTTGGGAGGATTCAGGGTATAAGAGGGGAATTTGACAAGGGGAAAACAAAGGTTAAAATGGGGCATTCTACAGGGGTACAAGGGGCAAAAGTAGGCCTTTTGGAGCACAAATTTTATAATCAGAGAGGCTTAATAATGGGAATCAGCAGAGGGGGTTTTGTCAAAGGGAAAAAGGCACAAGGAGGCTTCAAGGATGATGTGTTTCAGAGGTAATGCATTCCTTGAAGGCTCAAAAACCTTTTAGCCCCCTGTTTGCTTGTCAAAAAAATCATAGGGGGCTAACAGTGGCTCCACATGGGGATGGCTTCTTCTTGAAGGAGTCAAGAATTTAGAAAATGATCTTTGGTGTAGGCCAGATGCCTGGTACTTGAGTCATTCTTTTCTTCTCTTGGATTAGCTGCCACAAATCATGAAGACATCATATCAGCAGAAAAATTCTCCCAAACAACTACCTACCCACACTATAGTCCTAACATTTTTTCTTCTGGGTGCATTTGGACTTGCAGACCCTTTACATCATTAATTTTTACAAGCAGGAAAATAAACCTATTCTAGTTCTACCCTTATCACTCCACGAGACCAGATTAGACTGTTGGTCTCATATGTTTCTCTACCTACTCTAATATCTGTTGGGATTAAACTGTCCAGCAGATTTCTTCTCTACATTCTATAACAAAAATTGAAAAACATCCAAGTCAGGATTACATTGTCTGACTTGCTAGACTTTGCGGGAATTAAAAACACCTGAATAAATGCTCATATACTGAGCTTTATTAATATTTTCCTACCTACCCTACTCTAACTGGAAATATCTGATGCTCTATGTGATACAATAATGCCAATGCAGCCATTCAAGCAATAGAAAAAAAGGGAAGAAGAACTGACTGCTCATCAGGGATAACCGTAGGATGCTCTACATGTGGATCTTCAAAACTGAGGCCACCAACAGTGGTGACCAATTCTAATGTATTTGGCTCTTGCAAAATATTAATTCTTGAGGGGCTGAGCCAATCAGGGCCTCCATGTATTCTGCCACAGGATCAACAAAAATATGATATATACTTTCTTCTTTAAAGCCTTCCATGACTGGTAGGTTGTTTGTATCCCAGACAGCTTCGATCACTGCATCTGCAGAGAGGACTTCGTAATCACACTCCTCCTCTTCCTGGTTGGGAGTATTTGGTATATTGGCATCAACCAGGAATACCTCTTCTTCCACTGGATCAAGACAAATATGTCTGTGGGAAAGAAGGCCTCCCTCATCTTCACTGCAGCCTGAACTGGAAGGTTCATCACATATGGCAGGGTTGTCCTCTTCTGACCTTGGCCGGTTCTGCTAGAGTGAATTGAAATCTGTGAAAAAATCAACATATTCTTGAGCGGGGGCTTCTTTGATTACCTTAATCCTTTTGGGATAAGGCTCAAGATATTCATTCCGCTCAAGATTTTCTTCATCTCTTTCCTCCTTGTCCTATGCGCTGAAGAGATGCTGGCTTCCGTCCTCTTGGAAAGTATAACTGATGTTCGGATATAAAGCAGAGAGAAGATTCAATGAATCTTCATCTGCTATCATGCTTTCAACGCTTTCTCCATCAGTATCATAGATGGCCTGCATTGGCTCATCATTTTCTTGGAGTTGATGGTCGTGATATTCCTTCCATGAATCTATTGATGATGGCTCTGCAAGCTCAGTTTCCCTTTGGAGGAAATCATCATCAGACAAATCATCATTAGATAAATCATAATTATAAGCAACGTCACCCATCAAATCTTCAGGACTCTTGGAAAGTCTTTCTTCAAAATAGTCTGCAAGTTCATTTTTTGATTCAAGCTCTGGTTCATCATACATGCTTGGCATGTGGCTTCTGTCTTGCAGTGATCCGGTTTGTCTTTCTTGAGGAAAAGGAGCAGGTCTTTTCCAATCATCATTTCTAGTTTCAACCTCATATTCTTCCTCTTCTATGTTCAGCAGGGTATTGGCAGTCTCTATCAATATTTCTAGCTTGTTTTCTAAAATTTTAACCTTTCCTCTCTGCACTTTATGTTGAATTCGACAGTAATTGCTATGCTATGCATTTCCTCCATGCTCGAAGGCTCTCTTTCCCTTATATGGAATTCCACCTCGGGGTCAAAAGAACTCGGATAGTGCACTAGGGCCCATCCTAGAGGTAGTTTTATATTAGAAGGTATTGCATGATATACCTTGTTGAACCTAGCTGAAAATTATTTTATTGTCTCACTTGGCTACCTTCTCAAATTTTTATACTCTTCTAGGATGAGGAGAGCATTCTTTGGGGCTGCCCACTTATCAAGGAAAACTTGAGAAATTTGATGAAAGCTGAAAATGCTTGGCACTGGAAGGCCTTTGAACCAACTCTTAACATTTCCTTGTAATGACAAAGCAAAAATTCTAATGCACACATCATCTTCTTCTATTTCATACAATTCAAGTAAATCCTCAAGGTTTTGAACATGTTCTTCAGCAATGGCCCTTTTGTTTTCTCCATAAAAAAGAGGCAGCTGGTTTATAAGTTTTGAAGGAAGGGGTTGGAAAATAAGAGGTAAAACCAGAGGCTTATATCTTTCTATGACCTTTGTAGGTGTAGGTGGTATAACAATGGGCTCATGGTTGCTTGAAGCTTCTTCAAGAGTGGGAGATACAACATGAGCCTCTTGTTCCACCAGGTTCTTCACAGGAATATAGGTTTGCTCATTGTCTGAAGACTGAGGCTTGAGATCTTTCCCATATTCAATGTGGGTCTCATCTTTGTACATTTGATCAAGCTTAAAGTAGGACAGAACATAGTGGTAGACAAAAACAATGAATTCTTTAAACCAAATCCAACCCATGTGTTCTACCCTTCTATGAGGTCTGGCCATATTTCAGGTTCTTCCTCCAGTGGAGTCTTTGAGAGTTATGGAGTGTGGAGTCACCAGGTGGATGAATTTGACTGTTTGGAGTAGGCTGCTGTCCACCACCAGCAATTAAAAACCAATCTAGGCTAAGTGGTATTTTTCCCCAGTGAAGTCGCCATTATGTTGGGGTTCCCATGTTTTGGCCAGATTGGAAAGACCAAAAGATGAGACAACATCATAACCACTTTGGGGCCTTAGGATCTAGCCCTCTTGGACCCGGAGAGGGATCTCTCCAATGAAACAAAGAATGATATATCTTCGAAAGCTCAAATGAGATGTTAGGCTAGTTATGAAGCATAAAGGGGGTTTTAAAATGATTTGGTTGGTTGGTTGTTGGGTTGGTCATGAGATCATAGACTGAGAAAGTAATGGGAGGAAAGGAACAGAACAGCAGGATGCTTCATCAAAGAGGATAGGTCAAGAAAGTGCCATCCATTGGGCTATGGATTCATGAAAGGGAATTACTTGCAAACCACTAGCCAAGGCTTTCAGAGGGCAAGTCATCTACACTAAAGGATCTTTTTAGATAGATGGTGGGATGGAAAATTAAGGATTGAAAGTGAAAGAAAGAAAAAAACCCAATTTCTGTCTATAGAGCTTGGACATACTCAAAGGCAACTTTCAATGGAGGGACAAAGGGGAAGCTTATAGATCGGACTAGAGGTCATTTAACTCCAGGTCAGCTCTAGCATGCTCCAAGGGAAAACAGAAATAATTTTAACAGAGCCAGGGTATGTAGATCAGAGAAGGACTTTGAACCTTCAATGCTTTAACACCAGCAAGGACATCCAAGCAGCAAACCCCAAATTCATACATCAGATAGCAGGCAATGACATCCGCTACACTGGTTAAATTAGCTGAATTTACTCTTAGATAACACATAGAGCATAAAACATTGAAGGCAAGGAGAGCAGAGACATAGGGTACCTAACAAGGGTAAATCCTATGCCAGATTTCTTATGCAAGCCAGCAGAAAATGAAACAGTATGAAAATGTAATAAACAGTGTTAGAAAAACATCACCAATAGTAATAGACCAGGATCCTGTGAAATGTGCTTGATTAATTGATGAAAAACCAATCACATAGCCTGAGCTCAATAGCTGTTACAGTCCATAATTTCTCCTCCCAACCTACTACATTACAAACTACTCTGCTAATCCCTCCCAAGATTGTTCTAACAGTCAAAATGAATCCCTCTAATAGCAATCGGCAACAACCGAACAACAACAACTTACAACACGTTCTTTAGGATTCCTATAGGAGAAAAGAATAACGGGAGTAGATGTAAACTTAAATGCAGCATTAAAAATCTGAAGCAACAGGAGGGCCGAGGCCTCATTCTGTTTTAAATGTCTAAGAATTGAACTTTTTCACTCTTTGGATGAAAGAGTGGTCTTCGTCAGGCCGCAATTTACTCCAAGTATGTCTTTGATGTACTTAATTTAGCCTTTTGCAGAATTTCGGTGAATAAACCGAGGTGTATGGACAACTGTGAGGTCTGCCATACTGCATAACTAATGCACTGGTAGCATAGGACTATTGTCAGGGTGGAAATCTTCTCAGGAACACAGTATAGAATGAAGACGGTATGGGCACTTTTTCCTTTTATGGAAGAATGTACTGTTGATATGAAAACCCTGATAGTATGGTTTTTTGTGCATTGGACCTTCTAAGCGATCCACGGGGTCTTTGATTCTGGTACCTTGCCTTTGGATAATTGGATTAAGGCTTATAATCTGCAATTGTAGGCCTTAAACACTCTACTTTCCCACTGATACTCCTTGTCGCTCTACGTTTGGATCTGACTGCAAAGTCTGTGCTTTACTTGTTATAGAGAAGTTTGACAGAGTTTTAACCCTGCCCCTTCAATGAAAGTCATGTCGGCATACCTTCCCCAGGCCTTTCTTCACAATTTTCAAACTCTGCACATGGTCTTCCCTGTGTTCTTCTCCATCGTGACAGTGATTGTCAACAAAGGAAGCTTTCACCACCTGAAACCCCGCAAAATGCGAAAACACATTAAGAAAACATGCACGGGGAGGGTGGCGCGGATGACTGTGAAAATGGCAGCATGGCCCGGACGTGGACGATGAATGTAGCGGATACTGTGGAGGAAAACCATGGAACAGCAGAAAATGCATGGGAAGACGTCGAGACAGACAGTTTAATGTAAAACATTAAACTTTGACCTATGAATGGAATATATATAAAGGGACGGGCGAAAAATGTGATGGGACACGTGGAAAGGGTGACGTGGCGGGACCGGGTCAATGGCGGGCACGCAATCAAATATGGATCGCCCGATATCAGGAGGAGATCAACGGTTGAGGACGCGTCGGAGGGTGACGTATGGTGGGCCAGGGGTATTGTTTGCCTTGGATTATCCCCCATGCAACTTCGTGGAGCGATCACCGTTGGATGGGCAATCGCAGATCGAACGGTGTATATGCATATCGCGCCAGGTCAAATGCCGAAAGATAACGCGCGATGGGGGGTGGTTTTGAAATAGTGACGGAGCCACGTGTCGGGCAATGAGTGGAATCACTCCGAAAATAAAATTACCGCCCATCCTCCAAACGCGGTGTGATGGAAACCGGTGGTTTATGAACAATGCGCATTGTGGGGACCACAGGGTGGGTGAACCTCTGATTGTTGATCTGGGGGTAAATGAATAGTTGTGATGCGACGAAACGGTGGTGAAAGGGTCGGGGATGGACGCTATGGAGCTCGCGATGACCGTTCGATCGGTGTAGATCGATGGCTCACGACGCTCCCGATACTTATTTGAGATAAGTGCCTTTCAGGCTGGCGGGTGGTTCTAGCGCCAGGCCGCATGGGGGGGGGAATATGGTTCTGGGGCTAGCCGAAGGGGGCTAAGACCTCATAAGGTGGAAAATGGATTTTGGCCCATTTTAATGAAATTTGAGGGCAGAAATAGGTAATGATAGAGGGAAAAAGGGGAAAATAGGCCAAACAAGGGGTGTGTGCAGGATGTAAAGGGGATTTTGGGAGGATTTAGGGGATCAGAGGGGAATTTGACAAGGGGAAAACAAAGGTTAAAATGGGGCATTCTGCAAGGGTACAAGGGGAAAAAGTAGGCCTTTTGGAGCACAAATTTTATAATCAGAGAGGCTTAATAATGGAAATCAGCAGAGGGGGTTTTGTCAAAGGGAAAAAGGCACAAGGAGGCTTCAAGGATGATTTGTTTCAGAGGTAATGCATTCCTTGATGGCTCAAAAACCTTTTAGCCCCCTGTTTTCTTGTCAAAAAATTCATAGGGGGCTAAGAGAATGTTGTATTATTCATACTTGATTTAATATAATGAATATTGGGGTTGTACATTATTGTACTATTTTGTTAAAAACTATGTATATTCGTGCATGTTTGATTCACTGCTTTATATTATCCTTTGTGCAAAGTAGTTCTAGTTGAGATTCTTGGTTTGGTAGCATCAATGATTTAAAGACTCTAACTTAGACCCAAGATCGTGGAAATTCAAGAGTGACAAGAGTAAGGATGTTGAGAAAGAAAAAATCTTCCAGAGGTATCTTGTATTATAGTAGTTTCAAGATGTGTTTCCAGCAAAGATTCCAGAGTTACCTCCTCACAGGGAAGTATACTTTTCTATTGAGCTGGTACTAGGGGCAACACCAACATCAACGGAACCTTATAGAATTATCACGCTATAGTTAGTAGAGTTGAAGTTGCAGCTGAAGGAAATGCTTGACAAGGGATACATTAGACCGAGTGTATCACCTTGGGGTGCACTAATGTTGTTCGTAAAGAAAAAGGTTGGTACTCTTAGGTTGTGCATTGATTATAGGAAGTTGAACAAGGTAAAAATCAAGAACATGTACCCATTTATGAGGACTGATGAATTTTGTGATCAATTGAAGGGAGCAGCAGTGTCCTCAAATATCAATTTGAGATCAGGATACCATTAGGTATGCATCAAATAAGAGGACATTTACAAGACCGCCTTTAGGACCAAGTATGGGCATTATGATTTTGTTGTAGTTCCATCCGGTTTGACTATGTAGTTCCATCTAGTTTGACTAATGCCCCAACTACATTTATCTGTTTGATGAATAGTGTGTTGTGTCCTTATCTAAAAAAGTTTGTTATTGTATTCATTGATGACATATTGGAATATTATAAGAATGAGGATGAGCATACCGAAGATTTAGAAGTAGTATTGAGATTACTAAGAGAGCATCAATTATATGCTAATCTTAGCAAGTATATTTTCCTTCAGAGAGAAGTGCACTACTTGGGACATGTTGTTTCCAAGCAAGGCATAGTAGTAGATTCAGAAAAGATAAAGGCCATCATGGAGTGGGTTGCTCCTAAGAATGTGGAGGAAGTCATATCATTTATGGTATTAGCAAGTTATTACAGGAGGTTCATCAGGAACTCAGGAATTACATATCCTATTACAAATTTTTAGAGAAAAGTTAAGAAGATTGAGTGGACAGAATAATGTGTCGCTAGTTTTGAGCAACTGAACCAGTTGTTGACCAATGCTCCAATTCTTAAGACCGCAAATCCAGATAAATCGTTCATAGTGTGTACATATGCTTGTAAAAGAGGACTTGGTGGAGTACTTATGTAGGAGGGACATGTGATAAGATATGAGTCTAGGAAACTAAATGAAAACAAGAATAACTACGTGACTCATGATCTTGAGTTGGAAACTATTATTCATGATTTGAAGATGTGGAGGAATTATCTTCTAGGCAAGATATTTGTACTGATGATCGATCACAGTGGTTTGAGGTATTTATTTGACCAACTAAATCTGAATGCTAGACAATCTAGATGGTTTTCTACCTTTAATGAGTTTGAATTCAAGATCAGATACATTAAGGGAGAGGATAACATGTTTGCATATGATCTCAAGAAGAAAGTATGGGTGAATCATAAAGCAACTATGAGCTACTATGGGACAGACTTATAGGATCAGATATTACAGGCAAGACAAAAGGATAACAATAATATGGAGCTTGGGCACAGGTTATAGCAGAGTATAGGCATAGGTGAAGGTGAAAGTATAGGTACAAGTATAGGTTCATGTATAGGTGCAGGTATAGGTACAAATGTAGGTGCAAATACAGGTGATTAGGATGCAAACTATCGTCTCATTGAAGATGGTTTAGTAAGATTCAAGGAAAGGATCTATGTGACGGATGATAGTGAGCTCAAGAATCTTATCTTTAGGTAGTTTTGTGTCAAGCCATACTCGTGTCACTTAGGATATCATAAGAAATTGACAGTGGTGAAGAAGTTATACTGTTGGCCTAATCTGAGGAAGGAAGTGTCAGAGTTCATGGCTAGATGTTTGGATTGTCAGCAGGTGAAGGCAGAAAGTAAGCATCCAGGTGTTCTACTACAACATATTTAGGTTTCGGAATGGAAATTTGAGGTCATTTCCGTGTATTTTATTACAAGTCTTCTGAGGACAATGAGGCAACATGATTTTATCATGGTCTTGGTCGAAAGGTTGAGAAAGGTGGCTTTCTTCATTCTGTGAAGACTACATATTCATCTTGTGAGGTGGCGCAAGTATTCATCATGGATAATGTGAAATTAAATGGTGTTCCGAAGAATATTGTGTCGAACAAGGATGCCAAGTTCACTTCCAAGTTTTGGAAGGAGTTGTTTGTAGGCTTGGGGACATATTTTGCCTTCAAAACAACTTATTATCTACGGACATATGGATAGACAAAGATGGTCAAAAATATCCTGGAGGACATGCTAAGGATGCATTTCATGCATTAGGAGAGGAGATGGGAGGAGTACCTTCCATTGGTTGGGTTTGGATACAACAGGTATCAGCAGTTTCTGAGGATGAGTCCTTTATAGGTACTGTATGGGAAAAGTTTTAATACTCTCATCAGCTGGAGTGATCCATTGAACATGGTACTTATTGGATCAGATGTGTTGGCAGACATGGAACAGGAAATGCAGGTTATAAGGAAGAATATAAAGGCATCACAAGACCAACATAAGAGTTATGCAGACTAACACAAGGAATTTAAGGAGTTTCAGGTTAGGGAACAAGTGCACTTCTGCACCAAACCCAATAAGAGCTCCTTAAGGATCAGATCATGTCAAAACTTGGCACCACGGTATTATGGAACTTTTGAGATCCTTGAGAGGGTTGGACCAGTGGCCCATTCACTTGGACTGCTCCAACATTCAAATTCCATGATTTTTTACATGTATCATTTCTTAAAAGGTATATAATGGACGTTGATCATGTCATTGATTGGTATGTATTGCATGTGGAGCAAGAAATATAAATTCAGTTGGAACCTTAGTGCATATTGTAGTGGAAATAATGCATGCTCCAGAACATAGCCATCGAGCAAGTTAAAGTGTAGTGGAAGCACTTTGGGCCCAAAGAAGCTACATGGGAGATGACAGATCAGATGCGGGTTGTGTATCCTTCATTGTTTTTCAGTTGAGGCAAAGAATCTTTGATATTTTTACATATTTATGTATGGTTTCTATTGTAAACCCTGCCACAAGCTAAGTTATAAAGCTCCAATAACTGGTATGGTTGCTATATTGTCATGTTGGCATGATGGTTTTTTCTTTTGAGCAGGTTATTCATTATAACTACTGCATAAGCTAAGTTATAAATATCCATAGGAAATATGTTTTATTTTCAGCAGTTTTGTTGAGGTATAGGTGTTTTTTAACACCAAGGACGGTGTTCCCTAAGGGGGAGAGTTTTGTAACAAAATTGGGCTAAAATCTCATGTAATAAAAGTTAATAAAGGAAAAAATAAGACCAGGGTTAAGGGACACTTGTTCCAAGTTGAATGTTGGGAAATATACCCTAGTGGGCATCACTTTATGTGTTTATGACTAAGGGGAAATTGGTAAAGGAAATGGCTAAGGATTTGAAAAGGAAAAAAATATTTTTTGGCACATTTATTTATTAAAATAAATAAAATTAGGAGAAAATGAAGTTGAAAGTTCACAGGTTGCATGTAAGGAGGAAAATGAAGAAAATGGAGGCATAATTATAAAAATGATTCTGAGGATCAGTTGGTACCTTTTTTCAATTCAGTTTTGGAGCTCTCTCTCTATTCTCTCTTTCTCATTGTTGGATACATTGAGTTTTATTGGAGTGGAAGAAAAAATTAAGCAAGGAAAGGTTGGAACAACCAAGCGTCAGCAAGAATAATTGCATGTAACAGATTACATGTATGATTTCCTAGCTAGTTTTGACATGAATGGTATGTTCATGTTGGTATTTGGTACTTTTGATGTCGGTGGCATGGTTTTTATGGGTATTGACAGTGGTTTTAAGCCTTTAATTTCCATTTATGGATAGCCATGGTGTGATGGGATTGTTCTCAGTTTTGAGATTCAGAATTTTCAGAAGGTTTTGGAATCTGGGGTGGAGGTGGTCTCAGGAACATTCGCAAAGGCCTAGGAATCCCTTGACTTGTAATGGAGGGATACACAATAAATCCTGAGGGTGGAGTCTCACTTAGGGTGTAGTGATCCAATTTTTATTGTGGTAAATCCTATAGAATTGGAGATGGAAAATACCTCGAGGATGGTGAAGGAATCTGAAGCCATTCCGAGCTCGATTGATTTTATGATCTCGACACTCGTTTAGGTGATATTATGGTATGTCGAGGTTTGAGGTGGTTTAACCTCTCGATTTCCATTATTTTTTTGGATTGTTTTATCCCATGAGATGCCACATTCATTCTTGGAATATGGCAGGAGGGTGATTGGATGAAAGAAATATTTGGTTCAACTATGTCCATGGTTGAGTGGTACGTTGAAGTCCCGAACTTGGTTGGATCTTACCTATGTTTAATGAAATCTAAGTTCTCTTGCTTTTGATTGGTAATTGTACTTGTTGAAAAAATCTTTCGGTAAAAAATCACATACGAAAAATACCATCGACGCATTTTGAACCAACTATTGTGGTTCATCATCAAGACCAGATGCGAGCACATATAAAGGCTTATGGTTTAAAAATATGCAGAGAGGATCAAACTAGCCGTTATAGTATAATGTCTTGTTTGACTAAATTAATTAATTATTTCTATTTATTAATGGTTATTATTAAATTTAAGTTGATCTTTTTATTTTATTTTATTATATATATATATATATATATATATATATATATATTATAAAAATAAAATAATAATAATAATAATAAATAAACAAATAAATAAAAATAAACATAAAGAATAAAAATAAAAATAATATAAATAAAAATAAAACAAAGCGCGAGAGGAAAAACAAAAATAGAAAATAGAAAATAAATAAAATAAATAAATAAATAAAAAATAAAAATTATAATGATAATAAATTAATTAAATAATTAATTGATTAAATAATTAATTTCAAAAAAATATATACTAAGAGGAAAGTGCAGGGATCCAACATCTGCTAATGCTCCAACCATCGTCTCTGTTCAGATTCACCGACCTTTTTTTAATTTCTAAGGCCTCCCTTAATTTAGGATGATGAATATGATCAATCCTAGAAATGACTTTAGCTTCTTCAATGCAGATGTGATGGTTGGCCTTCTCAGCATTTTTATCCAATGCAGAGGAGTGAGATCTACCATGTTTAAGTTTAGCCGAATGTTCGAAAACTCTTTGATTAATGGATCGACTATTTTCACCAATGTAAGGGGTTCCATGGGAGCAAGGAATGATGTAAACACCTTTACCATCTTTAGGGTTTACGGGGTCCTTCACAGATCTTAAAGAGCTTCAAATAGTGCTAAGGGGATTCAACATAGAGGAAACATTATGTTTCTTAAGGACCCTGGCAATATTATCCGTGGTTCCTTGAATGAGCGAGATACGCACTCCAGAAACCCAATCTTTAGAATCTTTTTTTAATTCTAGGACATTTTTCATCTTTATGAAAAGCTATGAGGCATTGGGAATTGTCATAATTGTTCTTTTTGGAGATGCATATGAGGTGGGATTTCTCTTCATCAAGGTGGAATCTATCCGAAATTATAAATTCTCTGGTAGCTAAGGTGCTAAACAAGGAAGATTACCATAGCAAGATGTTAGATTACCTTTACAATAGTGGAAGCTATAAGAAGCTTGAGAATAATGCCTTGAAGAAGGTTTCTAAATTTTTTTCTTTAGCCATTAAGTCAAGTATCTCTATCAGCTCCCTTAGTAAGAAAATCATCGAAAGTAACCCCCTCATTCCAAGGATCTATGGTCTTCCTAAGATCCATAAGGAAGGGGGGCCCCCTTGGCCCCATAGTAAACACCATTGGTGGCTCCACTTATCTTCTCGCTAAATTTTTAGCCAATAATCTTAGACCTCTTGTGGGTTGGACCAATTCCTTTATCAAAGATTCAGCCTCATTTGTTAACAAATTGAAGGGTACCATCATGGATCTGAATGATAGGTTCGTCAGTTTCGATGTGGTTTCAGTATACACCAAGATTCCTATCAATGATGCTATTGATATCGTAAATCACATCACTGATATTGATACTGCTCATCTTTTTAAGATTTGTCTCACGTCCAATTTCTTTAGCTCCTATTAGTGTCGGTATCTTCATCCCTCTGTCAGTGATCAAATTCTTTTGTTGCATTGCATATTAGGTGTCTTGCTCAGTCAGTTGCATTCCATTAGGAGCATGGATCACTTGACGGTAGTGGCCTGTTGTACATTTTCCCTCATGTCCTTTACCTACTGGCCCATTTCCATTCATCAATATCATCTGCAGTCACTTTCTGTCTTTAAATTCGCAAGAGTTATTTTTAGGGTTTTCAGTCCCATTAGGTCTACGGTTTCATCAAAAAGGTCTTCAAAATGTCCAATAACAGTCAGCAGGCACATGAGGAGGTTGAATAAAGTTCCAGTACCGAATAAATTCCATCATCATATGCCCAGAAATGAAATTTTCCTCAAAACTCTATTTTGAGGAAAAGCATAGTATTTTATCTTTTTATGTAATTTTAAGTTCTCCCATATGTAAATAACTTCAATGGCAACCCTAGTCACCTTGTCAAGGTTCAGCAACTCCATCCCCTGCAAGGCAAACAAAAATCAAGTCATTCAGTTAATCAGAGAAAACTGCCCAAAACAGAGTTGAAGGAGTAATTCACAATGCAAACATTATAAAAGTGGGTTTTATAAGTAGAAAATTAAAATTTCTTGTATATAAACCCTTTGATTATCTTCAAAGAGCTCATTGGAATTCAAAGAATAAAAATTGAACAACAGAAATTCGTGTTGGAGAAAGGGAGTGAGTTTGAGGGAAAATTGTGCAAATTTCATGGGCGCGATGCATTGGGCTTGAGGCGCGGCACATAGAGCAGGCACGAGGCATTGGAGCGCCCTCCAAAGTGCAAGAAACACATAGGAGCGGTGCATCAGGGAGGCATAACGCACTGGGTTTGAGGCGCAACGCACAGAGTTTCAAAGGCCGATTTCACCTTAAACTTCCCTAAATTTTCCAAATTTTCTCAAAATACGTGGTGTGCAAGTAAGTTAAGATCCCCTCCATTGCTAGTGAATAAGTTTTCTTAAGATTGATGGTGGTTTAGTGTGATAAAATTCAAACCCTACCTCCTTCCAAATTTGCTCAAAAACAATTGCCTAGGGTTTGTATTTGTGTTTTTGCTACCAAATCCTCTCCATCATTCCCTCACCTTTTTATTCCCTCACCCATTTCACTATCCCCCATATCCATAAATTCATTCACCCCTATCCCTAATTCCCATTATCCCAAACCCTAGCTACAAAATTCCCAAACCCCAATTGCTATACCAAAAGCCTAAAAATTGTCCCTAAAACCCTTCAATTCCCCAAATTCCGGTCAGCAACATTCCCAAAATCCCTCTTACCCTCTCCCTTCATAATCCTTCATACATTTTCACACTTGGCAGCAAAAGATTGAAAACACCATAAACCTCTCCATACTCATCAAGAAAACTCACACATTGGCAAACATGGAGTTAGATTCCTCCTATGACCGAGATGAAGAGACACACAGTGACTCTCCAACCGAAATGCATGCACCAAGGAGACCTCGCAAGGGGGGTAACATGTACGGGAGGAGCCTACACTACAAGAAAAAAACATATTGGTGAGGTTCATGCTTGTGATGGACCTTTAAGGTCCGTCACCAATGTCACATATGGTGACGATCCTTAAAAAAACGTCACTGTAAGTGTAAATAATGATGGTCCTTTAAGGTTCGTCACCAAATCCATTTTCAATGACACTTTTGGTGAGGGTCGTTAAAGGCCCATCACTAATTCTCTCTTTGGTGACACTTCTAGTAACGAACTTTTAATGACCCTCACCAATGTTCTTTTTGTTACTTTTGGTGATGGTCAAAAAATGTTCGTCATCATTGATCATTTCAATGAGTTTTTTATGATGCTATGTGCCTATTAATATATTTTTGGTCAAAAGATAACGATTTAAGACCATTATTGTGGAGTATTTTCTATAATATGTCCAAGGCCATAGTGGTTAGAGTCAGTTAAATTTTTAAGAAGTAATTAGTGTGTATCATTTCCCTCAAGTAATTACTAGTCGAATAGAGATTTCTTATGATTCAACACATGATTCATATCTATTAATTTTATTAAATAGAAAATTCCATTTAGATAAAGCTCCACTATTGTGTGTAGGAAATATATTATTTAATACACAATCAAGCTCTGACAATTCTATTAATGAGAAAGACCTAACACTCCTCAACAATTTGGGCACACCTTAAATTATGCTTTGGCACACACTAACATTTCTTACCCCGCATGTCTTGGAACATCTTTGTACCTAGAACATCTTGTGATGACACTGACGCCCAAGCACATGGTGGCATGCACTAGCACAACATGGAACTCTCCTAGCATGTGTTTTCATGCTACATGTAGTCCCTAGCATGCCTTGGAACACCTTGGTTGAATGCATTGACATACATTATCACTTGGCACACAATGCCACTTGGCATGTATTGGGACCTATTATTAGTGTGCCTAGCATGCCCCTTTTGAAAAAAAGATAAAGTCTGACTTATTAACCCTCTATTGGTTCTTCCTTTTGTTGCCTTGACACATATTGACATACCCTGGCACCATGCACATCCTTAACACCTGGCATGTATTGGAATATCTTGGCATTATTAATTGGCACATGAAATAATTAGCACACCCTAGAACTCCCAAACACACTTTGGGAATTCTTGACATGCCTTGATATTCCCTAGCATGCCTTACCAATGCTTAGCATACCTTGTCACTCCCTCCTTGGCATGACAACTAGCACTCATTAACACTAGACTCTGGCACACTTTCCTCATATTCATTAACTTCCATAAATTTTTACCTAGTGCTCCCTTAAGGTTTTGTCCTAGTACCCCTTAACACTCATCAACATGAATTACCACTCTCTAGCACACCTTAGCACTCTTCAACATTCCCTTCCACTTCATAACATGCATAATAATCCCTCACACATTTTGACACTTGGCACTTGTTGGTGCTTGGAAAGTCTTAGCATGTATGGAATACGTTGAAATGCCTTGGTATGACTTGGCATGGTTTAAAATTAAATTTATTTGAGATGATAAATTGTTGGAAAGTAGATGAGAAGCAACAAAGGAATACTTAGCACTTAGAATGCACTAATACTTTTCACTTGGCACCTATTGCCGCGTAGTGTTGGTGTGCCTAACATGCCCCTCTTGGAAAAGGTAAACTGATGACTTATTAACCCACTTATGTGTTCATTTCCTTGTAGTTTAAATTTTTTCTCCCTTTTTTTGCCTTGACAGTCCCTGGCACGCATTGACACACCCTTGCACATCTTGGCATGCCTTATCACTTGGCACATCTTAGCATGTTTGACATGTATTCGCACTATCTGGAACATCTTAGCATTCCCTAGCACATCTTGGCACTCATGTCCTCACAAATAGCCTTTAAAAATTTTCATGACTTGGGAGCCCTTGGCTACTGCAGTTCATGTGACAATATTGGCCTGCTTCAACCGCAACAACTTGACCAATTGCACCTTGTTAATTTTGGGAAACTAGGTACAAACTCCATGTTTTACTGCTCAGATGATGATGCCAATATTTTTATTAGATTCCTCTTTCGGAGATGTGCAAGATTGATCTAAATATCTTCTTGATTGGATGAGCAGAACGTTTATTTTAAATTTATTCCACTTATGTGCAAGGTCGGCTAGATTTGTAATGTAGGCTTGAGAGCCCAACAGATGTGTCACACACCCTCACAGATGGATATAAATTGGAGAGACTTGGAGGTCATTTCATCATCATCTCATCACACCCACGTGTAATATGGATGTCATAAATCTGGATGATGCCGGAAATGGATGCCGTAAATCTGGATGATGCCAGAAATGGATGCCATAAATCTAGATGATGCTAGAAATGGATGTCACAAATCTGGATACTGTAAATCTGGATGATGCCTAAAATGGATGTCGTAAATCTGGATGATGCCAGAAATGGATGTTGTAAATATGGATGATGTCGGAAATGGATGTCATAAATCTGGATGATGTCGGAAATGGATGTCGTAAATATTGATGGTGTTGGAAATGGATGTTGTAAATATGGATGATGCCAGAACATTTGGATGTGGGATTCTATTGTTGAATTATGTTTACTTTTGATGAGTTGTCTTTGAGGGCTATGTGTGTGAGACTTGGAGGTTTAGCTAACCTGAGAAAGACTTTGTTGGTTGAAGCATCATGTTGACTGCCGTAACACACACTATTCTACATCTTTGCTGGACAAGAAGATATGTAAATCTGATATATTTTATTGGCTTGTCTTCTGTTTATCTATTGGTATGTTCTATCAGCATTTTACTTTCATGTTTATGTGATTGCTACATTGTATCGGGCCCTAGAAGATTGAAGTAAATTTGCATTAAGCATAGAACATTCTGTCTATCCAAAATTTACATGGTTTCAGAGTTGAGGTGAAGACAAAGCCCAAGATAGTGTGAAAATTAATCACTAAGGAAAAAATCTTGTCAAGGACCAATGGTCTGATGATAAGTTGACTGAAAAGTCTGATTATCATTCATGGAAGAAGTCCTTGGATTTGGAATTAGAAGTTCAATATTTCATGGCATATGTGTAGGGGAAGATTCACGAGCCTCCACTTTATGAGGCTCACAGAAATCAGGAATGATCTCCTTGCCATAGGAGAAGAAATAGTTGACCGAGATCTCGTCTTCATTTCTCTTGGAGGACTTCCCCGAGACTGGAAGAAGAACTTCAAGGAAGCTCTCACTATTGGTTTTAGAGTTGATACACTCTACCAGGTTGGAGGAAGTCCATTAGGGGCTATGTCATGTGATACAACTCGTCAAACTGAGTTATGGCGTCGGAGGTTTGGACACCTTCATTACAAAGCCCTTCCCGAAGCAAGGAAGGTGGTGTCTGTGATGCCTAAATTCAAGAATGATCATGAAGGCGTATGTCAGGGTTGTGCCAAAGGAAAGAATAGAGGGGTACCTTTCCCCTCAAGTGTCACAAAGACATATGATATCTTGCAATTGATACATTTTGATTTATCTGGTATGCTGCCCGTGAAATCCTTGGGAGGATGTTCTTACTACACGACTTTAATAGATGAATTCTCTCGCAAGACCTGGATATTTTTCTTGATGAAGAAGGATGAAGCATTCAAATGGTTTTGTACCTTCAAGGCCTTGGTGGAAAATCAAACATGAAAGAAGATCAAGATTTTGAAGACCGATAATGGCACCGAATATGAGTCAGATGAGTTCAATGACTTTTGCAGAGGAGTTGGCATTAAGAGGGAGACCACAATCATGTATACTCCTGAGCAAAATGGATTTTCTGAAAGAAAGAATAGGACCATTGTGGAAGCTACCCATGCCATGTTATGTGACCAAGGTCTTTCGAAGTTTCTATGGGGAGAAGCTGTGAACACTGTTTTGTACGTACAAAATCGATGCCCGCATTCCGCTATGGACTCCAAAACTCTTGAAGAAGTATTCTCTGGTAATAAACCTGATCTTTCTCATTTTATTTACTTTCATGTGCTAAAAGAGAAGAGAAGCAATTTGGATGCTTCTGGAAAGAAGGGAATGTTGATGGGATACAATGAAACTTCGAAGGCATATAGAATCTATGTGTCAGGTCAAAGAGAAGTGGAGATATGCCACGAGGTCACCTTTTCTGAAGATGCTTCCCTCAGGAAAGTGATAAACCTTCCTGGCTCTAAGGAAGTCAATGATGAAAGAACAGGGAAGCAGGAAGAACCGAAGGATGAGATGATGCTTGATGTTGAAGGACCAATGGACCCTATTGATCCACATCCTTTAATGAAGATAAGACCTTCATGGCTCAGGGATACTCTCAAGGACGCAGAGAGACATATGGCCCCAAGGGGGATATTCCGTGAAAGAAAGAAGCCAAATAGATACCAAGGGTATCTAGAAGCCATGATTATTATCGTACAATCTGAGCCTGGATCATTTGAAGAAGTCGTAAAGCATCAAGTTTGGAAGGATGTTATGCACGAAGAGTAAAATTCCATTATGAAGAATTATGTCTGGGATGTGGTCCCAAGACCGAAGGAAAAAGCTTTTGTCACCTCGAAATGGCTCTATAAGATCAAGCATGGATCTGATGGTAGTGCTGAAAAGTACAAGGCAAGATTCGTTGCATGAGGCTTCTCTCAAAATGAAGGCATAGATTATGATGATATCTTTGCACCTGTGGCCCGTTATACCACCATCCGATCTATTATTTCCCTTGCTGCAACGCAAGGATGGAGTCTCCATCAGATGGATGTGAAGATCACTTTTCTACATGGTTCGATAAAGGAAGAGGTGTATGTGGAGAAACCTCTGGGGTTCGAAGTCTAGTATAGAGACTCTCATGTATGCAAGTTTAACAAAGCCCTCTATGGGTTGAAGCAATCCCCCAAGTCTTGGTACGAGAGGATAGATAGCTACTTGATGAAGTTGAGCTTCACTCGAAGTAATGTTGCTCCGAACCTTTACTTCAAGGTTGACAGAGAAAAGCCTCCCATTTTGGCTCTCTATGTGGACGATCTCTTCCTGAAAGGTGTTGATCCTCTCATTCATCAGTGTAAGAGGGAGGTCACTTCCGAGTTCCAGATGAAATACCTAGGACTGATGCATCACTTCCTAGGCTTGGAGTCTGGCAGAGACCTAGCGAGATTTTTCTCTCTCAAGGAAAATATATTGTGAAGATGTTGGAGAGATTCGGTATGGTGGATTGTAAGTCCGTGTCGACACCGATGGAACTCAACTTCAAGAAGTTGTGTGGAAATGATGTTGGGTCCGCATTGGGAAATCCTACCGAGTATCGTCAACTCATAGGGGCATTGATTTTCTTAGTGAACTCCCATTCGTACATATGTTTTGAAATGAACACTTTGAGTCAACACATGGTTGATCCTCATCATATTCACTGGGTTGGTGCCAATAATATCTTGAGATATATTCAGGGCATGATAAACCATGGGCCAAGATACACTGCCTAGAGTTTGAGACTCCATGGATATACTGATGTTGATTGGGATGGTAGTGTGGTGGATCGCAAGAGCACATCTAGATGTTGCTTCACACTTGGTTCTGCTTTGATATCTTGGATAAGTAGGAAGCATAATTCGGTAGCTTTGAGCATCACTGAGGCTGAATACATTGCAACGAGTATGGCCTGTTGTGAAGCTATTTGGTTTTGAAAGCTCTTCAGTGAGTTTTTCGGGCATGTGCTAGATACCACCAGTATCCTTTGTGATAACCAGAGTGGGATTCATTTGTCAGAGAATCCCATGTTCCATGATCGATCCAAGCATATTGATATTAGGTACCATTTTATACAGGATATGGTACATCGAGGCACCGTAAGGCTTGATCATATATGAACTGATGAGTAGGTTGTGGATATGCTCACTAAGCCCTTGGGGAAGGTCAAGTTCCTCACCTTCCGTGAGAATCTTGGAGTCGTGGAACGACCCTATTCTGAGGGTGCTGTTGGATGATGAGCTCTGGGCTCCAGGGGGTTTTAGGGATAGCTTCTTGGGGCTATAAGAAACCATAGTGCTAGGCTTGTCGAACCTTGTTGGTGTGCTTTCACCCCACCATGATGATATTGAGTTGGTTGACCTCTCTTTAATCTATGCCCCATATGCATCCTACCCATGAAGTTACAGACTCATGGGAAATACCTCTCATATTGGCCAATGAGGTGGGAAATGTGGATAGAGACCAATAGCAAGACCGATGGATGCATCAGAGATTTCCGTACTCTCTATGTCTAGGTGGCACGTGTCCAACCACTTGATCTAGGATCAACTCTAGTGAGGTTTCAGACCTCCAACTGACTTCAGGTTAGTTAAACTAGCTTCAGGTTAGTATATGACTCTTTTGAGTCCAAGGGAGGTTTTGAACCTCCAACTGACTTCGGGTCAGTTATACTAACCTTAGGTTAGTATATGACTCTTTTGAGTCCAAGTGAGGTTTCAGACCTCCAACTGACTTCGGGTCAGTTAAACTAACTTCTGGTTAGTATATGACTCTTTTGAGTCAAAGTGAGGTTTTGGACCTCCAACTGACTTTGGGTCAGTTAAACTAACTTCGAGTCAATTAAACTAACTTCAGGTCAGTTAAACTAACTTCAGGTTAGTATATGACTCGTTTGAATCCAAGAGAGGTTTTGAACCTCCAACTGACTTCGGGTTAGTATGAGACTCCTTTGAGTCCCATAGAGGTTTTGGACCTCTAAGTTGACTTTAGGTTAGCTTGGAGTGATGTCTTTGTGACTCACCGTTAGAAATAAAGAATAGAGGTTAAAGGGAACATAACTATTAGTTGTATTTATAGAAAATTAACCATGTGAAATTATAAAGTCATTGGGATTCCATGATGGATTGCGAAATCAAGGAAGACTGCTTTTCCTAATTAATAAGGAGTTAGTTCCCAAGGAATTGCATGAGCAAGGCAGGCTAAAGTAGGGATGATAATTGGCTAATTACTAGACCGAGTTTGCCTAGATCAGCAGGAGACAATTGACAGAGTGCTAGAGAATCTCATGAGAGATTAAGCATTGTATTGTTTCATGATTCCTTGACTTAATACACAATAGAGATAGAGGGGTTTTGAGAATTTTCTTTCCCAAAATACATCATGTGTTGTGCGATTGATAATTTCTTTCTCTTACTTATATGTGATTATGTGATCATGTTTTGTTTCCGCAAATTGTAGGAAGGATTCAGTATCTTGTTTTAGTAGATCACAAGATCAGATTGAATCTCATTGGTTATATTTTCTACATGGTATCAGAGCAAGAATTTTTTTCGTAGTGAGTTTGCAGAGAATATCTGAAGATTTTGGTGTAAAATTTTCAAAAAAAAAAGAATATTTGGATTCCTTGCGAAAAATTACCCAAATGGAAAAAAAAATTGGTCGAATCGGAGCTCGGATAAGGGATATATCGTTGATTTAAAATCAACTCTTTTTAGAAACTTTTGTAATGTCAGGACAATCACAATGTGCGTGAGTCAAGAATCTATATGCACTTGAGGTACTAAATGCATGCAAATATTTGAGGAGAAAATCAGAAGTTAGAGACTTGGTGGTTTAGAGGGAGCACAAATTACCTCTCAACATACAGCCACAAAAGCAGGCTCAGAAGTTTGTGGAGTAGCCACAATTGGAGAAGCAGAGAGGAGACCAAGTGGAAGCGTCCACTCAAGCAGAGACCTCCATGAGGGGGAAATTTCAAGCCATATGGGAATAGGGAGCAGTCGTACCTTGAGGTGTAAGGTGGGGTGATGTGTAGACATAATCCCAAGATAAGAAATTTGGGCAAGGTCTATTGAGATGGCATGTCTCATGGATTGAACCTGGCTATGAGGAGCCCACAGTACAACAGTAGTAGGAAGGATTAGTTAGATTGATGTAGTCAGATGTCAGCAAGACAGAAATCAAAGTGACATATGTCAGATACTGGAGTGCAAATCAGAGTTGGCAACAATTCAAAGAGCACAGATGCAGATGCTAGTAGCAGAGCAGATAATCCAGTACTGGACAGGTGCAGTAGCTAGCAGCAGTCAAAAGACTCCGATGATAGATGCATTATACTGATTCAGTTTTTCGGAGGCCATTCATTTTCAGGATTTGCAGGTGCAAACAACACTAGAGAAGTGTTGCATGCAGAGCATTCCAAAGGTACCATATGGGGATAGATTGAATTCCTTTCTTGTTGAGAGGGAGTGTTGAAATTTTCAATAAGAAACAGTGAAATTGGCAACTAGAAAGGACAAAAAAAATGCACCCACACTGGTGAGGAATTTTGATGTACTAGCAGTGAGGAATGTGAGCCGTCTAATTTATTTTTCCCTTAAATAAATTGGACAATAAATTGTAATTTCATCTCATAACAACTTGTGTAAGTGTTGATGGGAAAATATGTCCGGCCAACAGTAGGGGATCTCCCCGGTAGAAAGTCCCAATTAGACTTTGAACCGTTTGGAGTAGGGATCCCGTTCGGGGTGTGGGTCTGGCTACCGCTTAAATGACTTTCTCTTCGGTCTCGAACAACCTGATTGAACCTACAAACATACACTCATTCACATGATACAGAATAAATGACTGATGTATCAAACCAATATATGGCACTGTGCGTAGCAAGGTAATAGACAAAATGCATACGCCCAGGAAGTGTCGTTAGCAACACCTCTATGGGGTAATGCATGCAAGATAATCTGACCACCAAAGAAACAGTTCTTAATGGCGAGAATATCCCTTAACTCTCCGAAAGATATAACGAGATGCTAATAAAACAGTTCATTAACATTCATCATATGAATAAATAGTAAACTTAAGCATCATCAACACAATCATAGATAGCTATGAAGCACGGATGACACCATTAATAACACAGATTCATTAATCAAAAGATATTCTGAAACTGTACGCAGAATACACACAGTGTTGTCACAGCTAAACACATCATCCAATCAAAGGGGTTCTAACAGGTATTTGTATTACATATGCCAAGAGTATGATTCTTCAATTACAATGCAATATTGCTCTTCAAACCACAAAAGAGAAGCCCTTTACTATGTGCCCCACAGGGGTATTTATAGATTCAAGAAACGCCCTTATGACCTTCCGACGCTTCAACTTCCCGACGGTTCAGCTTCCCTGCGATCTTTGCCAAACTTGCGACCTGCGACCAGAAGATTGCGACCTGCGACTTGGTCGCAGGTGCGACCTGCGACCTGGGGGACAAAATGCGACCTGCGACCCAGCAGTTAAACTATGGAGGTGGTCGCGTAATTGAGAGGTCTGGAGCGTCTATCTTCTTCTCCTTGAGGAAGTCCTGCCAGGCCCAGTAATCTGCTGCTATAGGGGAGACTAGAGAGGTTTCTTCTTTTAACCGATGCGTACATTCCAAAGCATTCGGTATCAGAGTCTCCTTCTTCTGGGAAATCTGGATGGATAAGGAGGCAAGCTTGGTATAAATTTGTACTGGAGTGACAAGCAGTCGGTTTAGGTTCTCTTGTGATGCCTCAAATTCTGGTGCGGCAGCAGCTTGTCTCAAGGGTTGCAGAAAGGACTGAATTTCCTGATCTACTTGCTCCCAGTCTTTAGTCTCGTCCAGTGCCCCCAACGATGGAATGTGATGAAGAGCGTTCATGGAGTCTATACCACTGATCAGGTGATTATATGCAGACACCACCTTGTCCAAGTCTTTGACCAGCTTGTCTTTGGATTGCATCTTCATCCGGATTTGTACTTTGGCATCTTGTGTGTGACCCCAATCCTTCTTAGGCACATTTTCGGGAGCTTGCTGGTACTGCGCTGTCCAGTTTATCATTTTGTCTAAAGCTGCCGAGGCCTCCTTGAGCTGCTCATGCTTCACTTTGGTTTCCGCTCGTGCCTCTGCTAATGGGGCCACTGTTTGTTTTAGGGCGAGCATTTCTTTGTATACTTGCTGCATAGTCGTTTCCAATACGTCACATTCTTTCATGACTGCTAGTGGGACCTCATTGACTTGGGAAGGCTTACCTTGGAGCTGTCGCACTTCACTCTCCAGTACTGCTTTCTCCTGTTCCGTTGCTTTTAGCCTGTTTTGTAGGGAGATAATCTCCCTGCTCATTCTAGTGACAGTTTCCTCCGTAGCTGCGGCAAAAGCGGTACCTGCTGAAGCTATCATTACAGGGTTAGTTCTTGTATCTGGGACTATGTCCTTTCCAGTGGTGACCGTAGATATGGCAGGATGGCTTTGCGCCAAGGCTTTTCTCCTCTCTTGCCGTATCTTGAAAGAGAATTGGTCAAATGTCAATCTAGTCAGGTCGAAGACCTCTTCTTCTTGTTCCCTGGGAAACTCGTCATCAGGGAGGATACTTTTCTTTCCACTCAGAGGAATGTCCAGGGGAGATATGTCGATATCATTTATCAATTCATCCTCTTCATCCTGTGTTTTTCCTTTTTCTTTCTCCTTTTGCCGGCGTTCGGCTTCTGCCTTGTCATGTTCCTCCTTCTTCCTGCGTTCTGACTCTACTTCTGCTTCCTTTTCTGCTTTTCTCTTTCGCTCTGCTGCGGCGGCTTGTTCTGCCTTCTTTTGACGATCGACTTTGTCAAGTTCTTCTTTAAGTGCTTGTTCTGCAGCCGCCTGTGCTTCCTTTTCCTGTCTTTCCTTTTCCTCAGCCTGTTTCTTTTTCCGCTCTGTCCTAGCATCTTTCTTACGTTTCTCTTCATCTTCCTTCACTTTCTTTTCCTCTTCCTTCTTGGCTTGGGCTTCTGCTGCCCTTTGCTGATCCGAGGTGTCAGCCCCTGTACTGGTCCGTGTTCTTTTATCTTTGGAGGAAGAAGCGCCTCCCAGTTTATGGCTCCTATCTTCTAAATTCTGGTGATCCTCTTCTTCTTGGTCAGAGTCGATCCCCGGAGCTAGATGCCTGTCTGCGTTGTACCAGTTTCTTCTTTCGTCCTCTGCCGGGCGCTCTACATGCTGATAACTCCATCTAAAATTGGCCCTTTTACAATGCTCAGGAACTATCCTGACTGGGTCATAAGTTCGGCAATCCATATTTCTGAAGTGGTAACTTTTTACCTCTTCCCCTTCACGCCCTACTTCTCTGAAGTCCTTGATGGTATAAGCACCAATGGTGAGAGGTAGAGCGGGCCAAGGTTTCTTCTTCCCTTTGGAAAGGACATTGGAGAAACCCGAGGTCATCTGGAAACATACCTCCTGCATGAGCACCTTATCGGTAATAAACTTAGGCAGAGCATGTGGTGCTTTGAATGTGCCAAATACTCGGATGATTGTAAATTCAGCGAATGGAAACCAGTGTGCCACCTGACCTAGTGTCTCCATTGCTCGCCAAGACATGCAGGGGGTGTCTTGACCAAATATTTTCCCGTAAAGGGCGGGAATGAATATCTGAGAGATTTGCTCAATATCTGACTTGTACCTGGATTCCCAGAATACCTTGGTCTGCAAATGGATTGCCCGGGTCTGTTCGGAGTCCCAGTTATGTGGCCATCCCTCAACATGCAGCTGGGCACAGACAGCATCTAATAAATACGAAGCCATATAAAATTCTGACGGCTCTCCCTCATCTGGGGCTAAAGCTGAAGCCAAATTTGTGTGCATGGAGCCCATTAATATACCAGCCCAATTGAACCGAGTGTCGTGTACTGTTACGTTTTCCATAATGGTTGCCCATGTTCCGTTGAAAGTGGTGGCGTCCGAACGTCCGTACACTCTGCACAGCATGGCGGCCACTAACTTATACACCTTCCTCATACTGGCCACCGGGTACTCCTGGTCTTTCTTGATTTTAAATTTATCTGGTTCCGCCCACCATTTTCTGATTGTATCAACCATCGGTACTTCATTTGCGGAAAACCATCTCGGGGTAAAATTTACCTCTGGTTGGGGTAGCGAGTAGTAGACCTGTGCCTTTGAGCTCTCCAACGTTGCAAAAGCTTTACCTCTACTATCTCGAATTGCGAAATTCTTAGGATCCGTCTTCTATATGATCCAGTCTAACATTTATGGGCACAGAAAGATGGCGGGATGTGACCCTGCTAGGTGCAATTTGGATTTCTTGACCTTCAGGTATACTTCTTGGTCCGGGAGATCTTCTGGAAACTCATCTTCTGGTATGGCGAACTCGCGGTATACTTCATACCACCTAAGGCTGTCCTCCTTTGCGAAAGTGCAAAGGGTGTCTCTGTATATTGGTGGAGGAGATGTTTGTATGTCTGTGTCTGACTCTTCCTCCACCACCTGCTTACTTCTCCTTCGGGATACCCGGGGTGCCATATCGCTAGAGTCGGAGAGGACCGGTACCGTGTCTGCTCTAACTTCACCTATTGCATTCAAGAAAGAATCCCAGGATGAGAAAGACATGATGATAACGGCTAAATAAAGTCTACACATGCAAAGTTTAATTGACTGTTCTCTGGGGGTCGCTGGGTCGCTGATCTACAAAAAGGACTCACATGCGACCTCGCGACCTTGCGACTAGGTCGCAGGGTGGCAGAGTCGCTAACAGGGAGTTTTGTGACCTTGCGACCTTGCGACCGGGTCGCTAGGTCGCAGGTCGCACCTGAGCCTGCCGAGGGGTTTAGAGCGCGCGCGGTTTTGCGGATAAACTCTCCTTAACGGAAAAAATACGTGGCTGGAAAGGGTCTAAACTAGAAATAAAGCACATCCATGAGGAATTTGGCAAGACACAGGTGACCCTGGGGTTTGGGGGAACCAAAACAAAAATAAAACTCAACCGGCAACCCTATCTGCTCACCAGCAAGTAATTAAGACCATGGGGTGGCTAGATTTTAGCAAGAAATTCTGGGAAAGGAAACATAGGGAAGAAATGGCAACTTACCCAGAAGAAAACGCACCAGCCGACCTGTCAGAGCAATTCCACGATTTTCGCCGCGAGTCACAAATGCGACCTAGCGACCTGCCCTTATAAAAAGGAGTCGCACGTGCGAGCAATAAATGAGGTCGCAAGTTGTCAGTTTGCGACCTTGCGACCTCGCGACCTTAAGGTCGCTGGGTCGCAAAGGTCGCTGAGTCGCTAATTCCCATAATACTTCATTTTGCGACCTTGCGACCTTGCGACCCTAAGGTCGCTGGGTCGCAAGGTCGCAAATTGCCTGACTTCCGACTCTTGCGACCTGGCGACCTATGCGACCTTAGGGTCGCAGAGTCGCATAGGTCGCATGGGTCGCAAATCATGGATCCGTGACTTGGCGACTTGCTTTTAAAAACTTTACTTGGCTTTTTTTTCCTTCTTTAGTTTCAAAGGGGCTCCAAAAATTTTGAAGTGTGTGTTATGATTTTTTTGTATTTTTGGAGGGTGTTGTAGGAGCTACAACAAATGGCGATTCACTGGATGAATTCAGAGTCTCTGCTGATGAAGGGTCGATGAGGGAGGAGGGAGGGGTCTAATACTAGCTTGTTCTTTTACCTCAGAGTTTACACCTTCCTTCCTTTGCCACCTCGCATAGTTGCCTGGCCTTTTGGCTTATTGGGTGCAGATCAACCGAATTTTAATTCCTCACGCTCCAGGATCGAGAGGGTCGGGGAAACCTTGGACAATTGCAGGGTCCGGTACAATTATTTCGTCCTCATGGTGTTGCTCCGCTGCCAGCGAACCTCTCGGCTCCGGCGGAGTCACTGCCTAAGGAGTCGTGAACGTTGCTCCGCTACCAGCGAGCCTGGTCAGTACCCCGGCGGAGTCGTTACAACACCTCTCTGCGCAGGAAGCCTTTATCAATCCTTTACCCTTCATTTGTGTGCGATTGCACTTATTTGAGAATGTTCCTGTAGCACTTATTTAGATGGGCATATTTTGCCTGGGCGGATGAGGGATCCCGACTTATTTTGCTTGCAGAGAGGTTGCTCCTGGTCTCATATGAGGACTCGGGTTTTTCCCGGATGACCTGCAATTCTCTTGAGTTAGCCTTGTTCCCTCACGATCCGGTTGCTGCTATGCAAGACCTTCTCTGCCTGCACCCTTCGAAGCCGCTAGGTGGTTCCTTATGCTTGAAGACTCTAGTAAGGCCGTGTACTATCCTTAGGTGCCCATCACAAGCGAGTTTCGACTGCCCCGTGTTTTGCGGGAAGGGCCTTTCATCAGCATAGAACCTCTTCAAGGAGTGAGCCAGTTGCGGGCAGCTTAGACAAGGTTTTCTTTGAAGAGTTAGAGAAAGAGTTTTTTTTTTTTTTTTTTTTTAGGGGTTTAAGTAAAATAGTGTTTGAGGTCATGCCCGTTTACCGGGAGGACCTCGACTTTTCCTTCCAGAGTTTGCAATCGGAAAGTATGGGGACCCACCTTTTCTTTAACTTGAAAGGGACCTATCCATAGTGCTTGAAATTTGGCATGTTTTCCTTTTTCTTCGTGTGCTTTATCCCACTTTAGGACAAGATCTCCTACTTCAAAGTTTTTATTTCCTGCAGACTTTTTATCGAACCATTTCTTGATCCGACTCTGGTGGATGGCGAATTTCTCCCGGGTTTTCTGCCTTTCCTCTTCTAATTTCAGCAGGGTGTCAATGCGGGTTTGCAAGGCGGGGCAAGGGGTACCATGACACTCTTGGGACAATTGCAGAGCAGGAAGAGACAAATTGGGAGGGAGGACAACTTCTTTCCCATACACGAGAAAATATGGTGAGGTGCCTATTGAGGAGTTAGGGGTGACGCGATCAGCCCACAGTGCATTTTGGAGAGCATTATGCCAGTTGCGTTGGTGAGACAGTAAGGTCTTTTTAATGATGCGAATCAGATTTTTATTGGTTGATTCCGCCAGACCATTTCCTTGGGGATAGTATTTTGCAGAGTGTTTAAGAACGATACCATTTTCTAAAGCAAAATCATATAATTTAAAAGATGAAAAGTATGTTGCATTATCAAAAACCAAGGAAGTCGGAACGCCAAACCTGGTGATGATGGAATGAATGACAAATTGCATTACCTCCTGATCGTTGACTTGGCGTAATGGTACTGCTTCGACCCACCTGGTGAAGTAATCAGTGGCTGTTAGGATGTACCGGTGTTGCTTAGAAGAGTGGGGTAGGATCTCGCCAATGACGTCTAGACCCCATTGTTGAAAAGGCTCTTCCACTGCTACTGACAACAAAGGGGCGGCGGGGCGCGCTTCTCGGTTTGCGAATTTCTGGCATTGAACGCACTTCCGAACATATGCGTGGGCATCTCTGAAAAGAGTTGGCCAATAATAACCTGCTCGCATTATTTTATGGGTTGTAGTATCCCCGGCAAAATGACCTCCTGCTGGTCCATCATGCAGCTCGATTAAGATCTTCTGAGCTTCATCATATTCCAGGCAGCGTAACATGACCCCATCGGAATGTTTCCTGAAAAGCTTCCCTTGGATTAACTGGTAAGGCGCAGCTTTGAGTCTGATTTCACGTTTCTGCCGGGCATTTAGAGCGGGGTCCAATGTACCGTGTGCTAAATATCCTGAAATATCCGAGTACCAAGAAGGGTTCCTTACCTGAGGCAAGACGTCAGTTTGGTACATATCAATTTCTTGTTCCCAATTATCTTCTTCACTCTGTTGGGGACTTGCGGCCTCTGCAGCCATCTGGCATAAACCTTGTCCTTTAACTGTGCGTGCTGGCTTAAACTCTAAGTCGTATTCCTGCATACACGCAACTCAGTTCCCTCGTCTCTCGCCCAGCTCCTGCTGCATGAACAGTGAGCGAACAGCTGGGTGGGGAACGTAAACTGTGACATGGTTTTTCAAAATGTATGGTCTGAAATGTTTGACCGCTTTATATACCGCATAGGCCTGTTTCTCGATTTCGGGATAATTTAATTCAGCTCCCTGCAGACCGGTGCTCATGAATGAAATGGGACACTCGTCATTATTTATGTCCTTTTGTGTGAGTACGGCTGCCAAGGATGAGTCCGAAGCGAACGTATACAAGCTGAAATCTCTGTCGAAATCTGGGCTCTGGAGGGAAGGCGCTTCGGCTATAGCTTTCTTGATCTGGTCGAAAGCTTCCTTTTCGAGCTGATTCCATTTGAAGGTAGCATTTTTCTTTATCATTCCCTGTAGTGGCTTAACTATCTGGGCGAAATCTGATATAAATTTACGTACAAAATTGATCTTTCCCAAGAAGGACTGCATTGCTTTCTTGCTGCTGGGGGGAGGAATCTGAGCAATGGCTTTCGCACGTTCTGGATCAACGACAATGCCTTGCTTGGTTATGATATGACCAAGTAGATTTCCTTCTGCTACGACGAAAATGCTCTTCTTTGGGTTGAGCGAGATACCGTATTTTCTGCACCTTTCGAAGATCTGTCTGAGGTGACGCAAATGATCCCCCCAATGTTTAGAAAACACAGTAACGTCATCCAAGTAGACCACCACACTTTGGCCTATCAAACCCCTGAATGCTATATCCATAGCTCTTTGGAAAGTTGCCCCTGCGTTGATTAATCCAAAGGGCATACGCCTGTACGCGAAGGTTCCCCACTTAGTCCGAAAGGTAGTCTTTAACCTGTCTGGTTCAGCCACTAGTACTTGATTGTAGCCAGAGAATCCGTCCAACAAGGAGAACATTTCCGAGCCGGACACTGCTTGTAGTATCTGCTCCATAGGGGGCACTGGGTAATTATCTTTGCTCGAGGCCCGGTTTAAGTTTCGGAAATCTACACATAAGCGAATTTCACCTGACTTCTTCCGTACCGGAACCAAATTGGACACCCATGTGGAATGGCGAACTTTGAAGATAATGCGGGCATCCAAAAGTTTTTTGATTTCTTTTAGAATCAATGGCTCCATCGTAGGATGTACTTTCCTAAGCTTCTGTTGGAATGGTTTTACATTTTCTTTAATGGGTATCACATGTTGTATGATTCGAGTATCGTATGTGTGTAAGTCCTCATATGTCCAAGCGAATATGTCACGATACTTGCGAAATAGCTGAGTGAAATCTTGAGCCTCTTGGGGGGTGCAGTCTTTCCCCAGGTTGACGAATTTAGGATTATCTTCTGATCCCAAGTTCACTTGTCGATGAGCTAAGATCGAGCTCTGTACTTTTGCATTTGGGGGCCCACGGAACCGATTTTGCAGATCGAAAAGCTTCTCCAGTGATACCACCCCTTTAGGCATGGGGTTTCCTTTGACTTGCTCGTACTCCTTTTGCATAGCTTGGTCATGCTCATCTTCATCTATAGCAGCGTCTTTGAATATCTCTGAGTTGCACATAAATTCCAGCACCTGTTGATCATCATCAAAAACACGCAAATTAGTGATATTGTCTGGCACGGAGGGTTTATACATAACTTCAATAGAAAAACCGTCCCTCAAAGGGGTAAACCTGGCGGCAGCGTTAGTTAGAGTATCCGCCGCTGCGTTATGCATTCTTAGAACAGATTTAATTCCAAAAGCGTCAAAAGCAGAAATTAATCGCCATACCTCTTGCTGATACGCCTTGAAATGTGGAGACAAACAGTGAATAGTATTGCGTACCTGCCGAGTGATAATCTCGGAGTCTCCAATGACCCGTAAGCATTTTACCTTCAAATCCAGCGCCTTTTTAAGCCCAAGGATCAAAGCTTCATACTCGGCAGTGTTGTTAGTGCATTGGAACTCAAGTCGACAAGAGACTAAGAATTTTTTCTTATGCGGATCAAGCAAAACGCAGCCAGCGCCAGAACCATCGAGATTCTTGGAACCGTCGTAATACAAGGTCCATATGTCGCTTTCCGGGTCCTTGGGGGTAATGGATTGCGGAGGAATTTCGGCTTGGTGTGAGACAGTTTGGGCTTGTTCCTCTGCGACGAGCGTCATTTCAGAAAGGATCTCGGGGCCTACTGAAGACTGAGGAGGTCGATAGCATCCAAAAATGGACTCCGGGACACAAATCCCGAGTTCCTCTTGGGCAAAGCTGATGGGTTCATTTGTGGCATCCAAATCAGTTATAGTATGTTTCATGTATGGTTCGCTTTCGACTCTGATTTGGTTATTTCTCCCCTTGTAAGGTAGCCATAAGTGGGACCAATCTGTGGCAAAGTATCCTTGCAACTTGCTAGACCAGTCCCTGCTAAGCAGTACACCATAAGCTTCAGGGATGTCAACAACCACAATATCAATACATTGATGGACCCTAGAGTCGGATGAGAGGCGAATGATGACATTGTTTAATTCTCCAACTGCTGGTACTTGAGATCTGTCCAGTTGAATGATTTTTGCGTCAGTTTTCTCTGGGAGGATGTTGAGTTTCTTGCACACAGATAGAGGCATGACATTCGTGGATGCACCAGAGTCAACGAGACAATTGTGAACGTTGAAATTAAACATCTCAAAAGACAAGAGGAATGGGGGGGGTGGATCCTCTCGAATTCGCGTTGACAACGTTCACTATAGATTGGATATCTGGACTGGTTTGTGCAGATGTGTTGCTCACAGCTTTCGTATTTTGGTTGTTGGCGAAAGCTTTTAAAATAAGTTCCTTTTGATTTGTGATGCGGGCCAGCTCGTAGAGTGAGATATTAGCTCTGGTCTTTTTCATGTCCTCCACTATGTTGTAGCTAGTATCGGTTTGGGGACTAGGTTCGATAGTGGTTTTCGAGGATTCTACCGGGAGCTTGGTCTTGTGACTTGCTTTGCTGTTGCTATTTGTGGGCTTATCCGGCATAGCGTGTCCTTCGTTTCCAGGGGGAAGAATTTTCCTCAGGAAAGCCCTTTTCTTGTCTTCATAAGATTGTTCGAGAACAGATCCTTTGCTTCTAAGACTATAGTTTCGAGTGGGCTGAGCCTTGGGACTGCCTGCCATGTTGATATCAATGGGAACAAGACTCTCCCCCCCGCGGATTATATCAAAAGTTAAGACAGAGGCTCCTGATTCCCCATCTAGGAGCGAACCTTCATCTCGATCAGAAACATCATCCTCTGTCTGGTTTCCCGGAGTTTGGTCATCCAAAAGTTGATTAACTACTGCGGTCATGCTGCCAATCCATTGCGGGCACGTTTTTTCGGAATGGGCAGCTTGGTGAAACGAGCAAAAATTGTCTTTCCCTATTTCTTCCACGTTGAGAGCGGCACTGGAGTTTGACGGAGGTCTGCTGGTGTTGGGATTACTCTTCTTGAAAAAGGGTTTTGGGGGTTTATTTGTAGTTGAGATTTCAACGCCCTTTCTCTTTAAGTCAGAGACCTCATTTGTTAGAAGTTTGAGGGTCTTGGCCATACTCTCGAAATCAAAAGTTTCTCTCTCTCTATTAGGGGTGGCAGACTGACCTTTTTTAGCGGTTGGTTTGTGATCATCTTTTCCTTCATGGTCCATGACTCCTATCGACAACATGTCCTTCTCTACTGCGAGAGCAGCAGCGTAATTTGCTGTAAGGGTAGCGCGGGCCTCACGTTTGACGAAAACGGAAATATCCCTAGGGAGAGCTTTAGTGTAGTAGTCGATGGTGATAGAATCGTCCAATGCTAAGTTTGGAGGAAATTTTTGCAATATTGTGGCGAAGCGTTGGTTAAAGTCTTTAACCTTCTCTTTTCTGTGACACTTGATGGTGCTTAACTCTGTGAGGAGCATAGAGGGTGTTTTATCCTCTGCAAAATTTTGCAGGAACACGCGACGGAACTGGTCCCATGAAGTAATAGAAGCACTGGGTAGGGAACGGTACCAGGTGGCCGCAAGGTTTACAAGAGTGTGCGGGAACAGTCGACAAGCGACATCATCGGACTGAACTCTCATGATTTGTAGGGCCAGATAGAAACTACTAATATGATCTTCCGCTGAGGTACCTTTCTCAGGATCAAACTTAGGAAGATGCTTCTCCAGGTGTCTAGGCATATCATGGAGAGGACCTAAAAGAGCCAATGGGGATTGAGCCATCCAGGCTAGAGGCTGCACCCTCCTGGGGTGCTGATGATATCGAGTTTCGGCCTCGGATTCACTTCCCGTCCCTGACACTGATGCTCCGTCCTGATGGCGAGAGTGCTCATCTCGGTGTCTTTCACGGTTATTCATATTCCTAAGGTACTCCCAGTTGTGGAGAGGGGGTCTATTTTGGTTTTGGTGGTGATGATGGTTGTTGTGATGTCTCCGGCCGTGGACCATATCTCCTCTACCTCCACGTCCATGACCCCTATTAACCCCACCCTCATTTCTTCGGGGCCTATTGCCTTCTCTTACATTTCTTCGGGCTGTGTTAACTTCTCTCTCGTTCCTTCGACCCCCCTCTCCTTCTTCTCGCAGGTCGTACACTTGGTTGTCGTTCCACTGATGTAAGTCAGGCTGAGGTTCGGGGAAAGGTTCAGTATCAGGGAAACCTTCACTATCTTGGAGAATGGGGTCATTTTCCTGGACTGCCCGCCCGAGGTCTTCAATCATGGAGTTTACGATTTCAGGTATGGTGCTGACAAGCACACCATTATGAGTGATGTTCTCAGTAGGGGTCCTAGTGTGAGCTAGAAATTCCATGATGGGGGCATATCGTAAATCCCTGACGAGATTACGGGCAACTGGGCATAAGGATCTCAACTGTTCATTAGTGATTTCAAAGTATCGAGCCGCCTCCGTTGGAATATCCTCTAAGGGGGGAAGAGGAGGTTCGTTATTTGTGACCTCTCGGCGGGGAGTTTGTGACGGAATATCGGTCGTATGCTGGGAGGATGCCATGGCCCTCTTTCTAGCGCCAAATCTGTTGACGGGAAAATATGTCCGGCCAACAGTAGGGGATCTCCCCGGTAGAAAGTCCCAATTAGACTTTGAACCGTTTGGAGTAGGGATCCCGTCCGGGGTGTGGGTCCGGCTACCGCTTAAATGACTTTCTCTTCGGTCTCGAACAACCTGATTGAACCTACAAACATACACTCATTCACATGATACAGAATACATGACTGATGTATCAAACCAATATATGGCACTGTGCATAGCAAGGTAATAGACAAAATGCATACGCCCAGGAAGTGTCGTTAGCAACACCTCTATGGGGTAATGCATGCAAGATAATCTGACCACCAAAGAAACAGTTCTTAATGGCGAGAATATCCCTTAACTCTCCGAAAGATATAATGAGATGCTAATAAAACAGTTCATTAACATTCATCATATGAATAAATAGTAAACTTAAGCATCATCAACACAATCACAGATAGCTATGAAGCACGGATGACACCATTAATAACACAGATTCATTAATCAAAAGATATTCTGAAACTGTACGCAGAATACACACAGTGTTGTCACAGCTAAACACATCATCCAATCAAAGGGGTTCTAACAGGTATTTGTATTACATATGCCAAGAGTATGATTCTTCAATTACAATGCAATATTGCTCTTCAAACCACAAAAGAGAAGCCCTTTACTATGTGCCCCACAGGGGTATTTATAGATTCAAGAAACGCCCTTATGACCTTCCGACGCTTCAACTTCCCGACGGTTCAGCTTCCCTGCGATCTTTGCCAAACTTGCGACCTGCGACCAGAAGATTGCGACCTGCGACTTGGTCGCAGGTGCGACCTGCGACCTGGGGGACAAAATGCGACCTGCGACCCAGCAGTTAAACTATGGAGGTGGTCGCGTAATTGAGAGGTCTGGAGCGTCTATCTTCTTCTCCTTTAGGAAGTCTTGCCAGGCCCGGTAATCCGCTGCTATAGGGGAGACTAGAGAGGTTTCTTCTTTTAACCGATGCGTACATTCCAAAGCATTCGGTATCAGAGTCTCCTTCTTCTGGCAAATCAAGATTGAGAGGGAGGCAAGCTTGGTATAGATTTGTACTGGAGTGACAAGTGACCGACTTAGATTCTCTTGTGATGCCTCGAATTCTGGTGCGGCAGCCGCTTGTCTCACGGGTTACAGAAAAGACTGAATTTCCTGCTCTACTTGCTCCCAGTCTTTAGTTTCATCCAGTGCCCCTAATGACGGAATGTGATGAAGAGCGTTCATGGAGTCAATACCACTGATCAGGTGATTATATGCAGACATCACTTTGTCCAAATCTTTGACCAGCTTGTCTTTGGACTGCATATTCATCCGAATTTGTACTTTGGCGTCTTGTGTATGACTCCAATCTTTCCTAGGCACATGTTCGGGAGCTTGTTGATACTGCGCTGTCCAGTTTATCATTTTTTCCAAAGCTACCGAGGCCTCCTTGAGCTGCTCATGCTTCACTTTGGTTTCCGCTCGTGCCTCTCCTAATGGGGCCACTGTTTGTTTTAGGGCGAGCATTTCTCTGTATACTTGCTGCATGGTCGTTTCCAATACGTCACACTCTTTCATGACTGCTAGAGGGACTTCATTGACTTGGGAAGGCTTACCTTGGAGCTGTCGCACTTCACTCTCCAGTACTGCTTTCTCCTGTTTCGTTGCTTTTAGCCTGTTTTGTAGGGAGATAATCTCCCTGCTCATTCTAGTGACATTTTCCTCCGTAGCTGCGGCAAAGGCGGTACCTGCTGATGCTATCATTACAGGGTTAGTCCTTGTATCTGGGACTATGTCCTTTCCAGTGGCGACCATAGATATGGCGGAATGGCTTTGCGCCAAGGCTTTTCTTCTCTCTTGCCGTATTTTGAAAGAGAATTTGTCAAATGTCAATCTATTCAGGTCGAAGACCTCTTCTTCTTGTTCCCTGGGAAAATCGTCATCAGGGAGGATACTTTTCTTGCCACTCGGAGGAATGTCCAGGGGAGATATGTCGATATCATCTATCAATTCATCCTCTCTATCCTGTGTTTGTCCTTTTTCTTTCTCCTTTTGCTGGCGCTCGGCTTCTGCCTTGTCATGTTCCTCCTTCTTCCTGCATTCTGACTCTGCTTCTGCTTCCTTTTCTGCTTTTCTCTTTCGCTCTGCTGCGGCGGCTTGTTCTGCCTTCTTTTGACGATCGACTTTGTCAAGTTCTTCTTTAAGTGCTTGTTCTGCAGCCGCCTGTGCTTCCTTTTCCTGTCTTTCCTTTTCCTCAGCCTGTTTCTTTTTCCGCTCTGTCCTAGCATCTTTCTTACGTTTCTCTTCATCTTCCTTCACTTTCTTTTCCTCTTCCTTCTTGGCTTGGGCTTCTGCTGCCCTTTGCTGATCCGAGGTGTCAGCCCCTGTACTGGTCCGTGTTCTTTTATCTTTGGAGGAAGAAGCGCCTCCCAGTTTATGGCTCCTATCTTCTAAATTCTGGTGATCCTCTTCTTCTTGGTCAGAGTCGATCCCCGGAGCTAGATGCCTGTCTGCGTTGTACCAGTTTCTTCTTTCGTCCTCTGTCGGGCGCTCGACATGCTGATAACTCCATCTAAAATTGGCCCTTTTACAATGCTCAGGAACTATCCTGACTGGGTCATAAGTTCGGCAATCTAGATTTCTGAAGTGGTAACTTTTTATCTCTTCCCCTTCACGCCCTACTTCTCTGAAGTCCTTGACTGTATAAGCACCAATGGTGAGAGGTAGAGCGGGCCAAGGTTCTTCTTCCCTTTGGAAAGGACATTGGAGAAGCCCGAGGTCATCTGGGAACATACCTCCTGCATGAGCACCTTATCGGTGATAAACTTAGGCAGAGCATGTGGTGCTTTGAATGAGCCAAATACTTGGATGATTGTAAATTCAGCGAATGGAAACCAGTGTGCCACCTGACCTAGTGTCTCCATTGCTCGCCAAGACATGCAGGGGGTGTCTTGACCAAAGAGTTTCCCGTAAAGGGCGGGAATGAATATATGAGAGATTTGCTCAATATCTGACTTGTACCTGGATTCCCAGAATACCTTGGTCTGCAAATGGATTGCCCGGGTCTGTTCGGAGTCCCAGTTATGTGGCCATCCCTCAACATGCAGCTGGGCACAGAAAGCATCTAATAAATACGAAGCCATATAAAATTCTGACAGCGTTCCCTCATCTGGGGCTAAAGCTGAAGCCAAATTTGTTTGCACTGAGCCCATTAATATACCAGCCCAATTGAATCGAGTGCCGTGCACCGTTACGTGTTCCATAATGGTTGCCCATGCTCCGTTGAAAGTGGTGGCGTCCGAACGTCCGTACACTCTGCACAGCATGGCGACCACTAACTTATACACTTTCCTCAGACTGGCCACCGGGTGCTCCTGGTCTTTCTTGATTTTAAATTTATCTGGTTCCGCCCACCATTTTTTGATTGTATCAACCATCGGTACTTCATTTGTAGAAAACCATCTCGGGGTAAAATTTACCTCTGGTTGGGGTAGCGAGTAGTAGACCTGTGCTTTTGAGCTCTCCAACGTTGCAAAAGCTTTACCTCCACTATCTCGGATTGCGAAATTCTTAGGATTCGTCTTCTGTATGATCCAGTCTAACATTTCTGGGCACGGAAAGATGGCGGGATGTGACCCTGCTAGGTGCAATTTGGATTTCTTGACCTTCAGGTATACATCCCGGTCCGGGAGATCTTCTGGAAACTCATCTTCTGTTATGGCGAACTCGCGGTATACTTCATACCACCTAAGGCTGTCCTCCTTTGCGAAGGTGCAAAGGGTGTCTCTGTATATTGGTGGAGGAGATGTTTGTATGTCTGTGTCTGACTCTTCCTCCACTACCTTCTTAGTTCTCCTTCGGGATACCCGGGGTGCCATATCGCTAGAGTCGGAGAGGACCGGTACTGTGTCTGCTCTAACTTCACCTGTTGCATTCAAGAAAGAATCCCAGGATGAGAAAGACATGATGATAATGGCTAAATAAAGTCTACACATACAAAGTTTAATTGACTGTTCTCTGGGGGTCGTTGGGTCGCTGATCTACAAAAAGGACTCACATGCGACCTCGCGACCTTGCGACTAGGTCGCAGGGTCGCAGAGTCGCTAACAGGGAGTTTTGCGACCTTGCGACCTTGCGACCGGGTCGCTAGGTCGCAGGTCGCACTTGAGCCTGCCGGGGGGTTTAGAGCGCGCGCGGTTTTGCGGATAAACTCTCCTTAACGGGAAAAGTACGCGGCTGGAAAGGGTCTACACTAGAAATAAAGCACAGCCATGAGGAATTTGGCAAGACACAGGTGACCCTGGGGTTTGTGGGAACCAAAAAAAAAATAAAACTCAACCAGAAAACCTATCTGCTCACCAGAGAGTAATTAAGACCATGGGGTGGCTAAATTTTAGCAAGAAATGCTGGGAAAGGAAACATAGGGAGGAAATGGCAACTTACCCGGAAGAAAACGCGCCAGCCAACCTGTCAGAGCAATTCCACGATTTTCACCGCGAGTCACAAATGCGACCTAACGACCTGCCCTTATAAAAAGGAGTCGCACGTGCGAGCCATAAATGAGGTCGCAAGTTGTCAGTTTGCGACCTCGCGACCTCGCGACCTTAAGGTCGTTGGGTCGCAAAGGTCGCTGAGTCGCTAATTCCCCTAATACTTCATTTTGCAACCTTGCGACCTTGCGACCTTAAGGTCGCTGGGTCGCAAGGTCGCAAATTGTCTGACTTCCGACTCTTGCGACCTGGCGACCTCTGCGCCCTTCGGGTCGCATAGTCGCATAGGTCGCATGGGTCGCAAATCATGGATCCGCGACTTAGCGACTTGCTCTTAAAAACTTTACTTGGATTTTTTTTTTCTTTAGTTTCAAAGGGGCTCCAAAAATTTTGAAGTGTGTGTTATGATTTTTTGTATTTTTGGAGGGTGTTGTAGGAGCTACAACAGTAAGTTAACTAAGTCATGATGATTGAGTTAGCTCAAGAAATTCGAGTTAAGGTGATCGAGGTGGATATTGGTGGCCACCCACCTATTCCACTTGGGCCCTCGCCATTGTCTCTTTCATATTTTCAGTTTCCTTAATTATAGCAGATTTACTATTTTTGTCAGTTTTTCGAGTCCTGAACTTCTGGAGCCGTTTTGAGGCCCCAAAAAACGTTTTTTGGGCATGAAAGGTTTGGATATTTTAGAGGAATCACATTAGCAGTTGTAGTCCTCGAAGAGATATTTCTATCGAGGTATCATGTGCGTCTAATGGAGATCATATGACCAAGTTACGACCTGGGATTTGGCTGTCCAACTAACCCCAACGGGGCCCATAAACTTTTGGTCTCGAGTTAGGGTTTTGGTTGTTTAGGGTTTTATCTTATTTTAAATAATAAAAAGGCCCTTTATCCTTATTGTAACACATTTTAAAAGAACATAAATATCAGTTGTATTTATAGAAAATTGCCCTGTAATTCCTTGGCATTCATTTCCATGCATTTGAAACTATTGCTCCCTTGTTTTTACCTGGAATTACATTTAATGCTCCTTGGCATGAATTGGCACACCCTAGCACCTGGCACATCTTGGCATGTTTCCCTAACCTCTAGCATACCTTTTCACTCCCTCCTTAGCACACCTGGAAATTAGTGACACTTCCTGTCACAATCTCTTAATTGTTCATTTACATGCATTATTTTCACCCAGTGCTCCCTTGTGTGTCCCTAGGACTCCCTAACACTTCCTATCATGTGTTGGCACACCCTGGAACCTGGCACATATTGGCCACATGCCACTCTGACACACTAGCATGACTTATCATTGCCTAGCATACCATGTCACTCCCTCCTTAGCATGCCTGGAACTTGCTGACACTCCCTGTCACATAGTATTATTCATTCATTTCCATGCATTTTTACATAGTTCTCCCTTGTGTTTCCCTGGAACTCGCTAACACTTAACACACATTGGCACTTGGAACATCTTGGTATGCTTCCCTATCACTCTAGCATGCCTTGGAAATATCTAGCATATCTCGTGACTCCCTCCTTAGCAAACCTGGAACTCCATAGCATGCCCTATAACTCCCTGGCACATATTGGCTCTTGGCACTTAGTGGCACTAAAAATTCTTGGCATGTGTTTGGATGCCCTGGAATTCCTTGGCATGGTTTAAGATAAAATTTATTTGAGATCAATTATTCACAATTAAGAGAGAAGTAATAGAGGATGATTTGGCACTTAAGACACGATAAAACTTGGCCCTTGGCATGTATTGGCACTAGTGTTGGTATGCCTAGCATGCCCATCTTGAGAAGGTAATTTCATTAATTATTAACCCTCATATGTGTTCATTTATTTGCATTTTAACTTGGTGTTCCCTTTTGTCGAATAACACTCCTTGACACGCATTCGCATACCCTAACACCTGTCACATCTTGTCATGCCTTAACACATGGCATGTCTTGGCATGCACTGGCATGCCTTGGCACTATCTAGCACATGCTAGCACACACTGGAACTTCTTGAAATTCCATAACATTCCCTAGCATGCCTTGTCACTCCCCCCTTCCCACATCTAACACTTGCCGACACTCCCCAACCCACCCTCTTATTCATTTATTTCCATTCATTTTCACTCAATGATTTATTTTTAATGGGGTGCATGTCTAGAAAGAGTTCCTTTAAGAGAATAAAAAAATGATCGCACCATTACTGGCATAAGTAATTGCAAGATTATACTTGAATGACATTAGGAAACTACACAAGAGATTTTAAGAATGAAATTTTTAGGGTTTTTTTATGGTGTGGGAATGGTAAGAAGTGAGTGGTTAATATGGTGTGTGAATGCTTCGAATACCTTCTCACTCCCTCCTTGGCATGAAAACTAGCACTTATTTCCACTCCCTGACACACCCTCATATTCATTCACTTCCATGAATTTTGACCTAGTTCTCCCTTGTGTTGTCCTAGTACTCCCTAACATTCCTCAACATGCATTGACACTCTCTATTTAACACTTTTTGACATACCTTGCCACTTCATAACATGCATAATATTCCCTGACACACATTGGCACTTGGCACATGTTAGCGCTTGGAAAGTCTTAGCATGTTTGAAATGCATTGAGATGAATTGGTATGCTTTAACATGGTTTAATATTAAAGTTATTTGAGATCAATTATTGTAAAGTAGATGAGAAGCAATAGAGGAAGATTTGGCACATAGAATGCACTAACACTTGGCACTTGGCACCTATTCGCACCTAGTGTTGGTGTACCTAGCATGCCCCTCACGGAAAAGGTAAATTGATGACTTATTAACCCTCTTATGTGTTCATATCCTTGTATTTTAACTTTTTTCTCCATTTTGTTTCCTTGACCGTCCCTGACACGCATTGTCACACCCTTGCACATCTTGGCATGCCTTATCACTTGGAACATTTTAGCATGTTTGACATGACTTTGCACTATATGTCATATATTAGGATTCCTAAGCATGCCTTGGCACTCATGCCCTCACAACTAGCCTTACTTGGGAACCTTACATTCCCTGGAACACCTTGGCACTGCCTAGCTGTCATACCCCCATAGATAGCCTTACTTTTTTTGAAACTTGGGAACCCAACCAAGTCATTAGAAAAACAATGTTGTGCCCAACCCAAAGTCTCCCTTTCTCTGAAATTACTTTGTCCACGCCTTATCACAACAAACATGGAGGCCCTCTCCACCCTCATGAGAGTGCGCATATGATGAAAGGTGAAACTAAACTATCATCTAACCATTTCAGTAAGGTGATTTAATGCTTCAAGAAGTGAGGAGGGGAGGTCAATCTAGTCAAGTCCCAATTCTTCACATTTTCACAAGAATAAGGGTGTCGATGCTTTCTTATTTGGTCTAACATTTGAAGTGTGTGTGTTGGGGGGGCGGGGGGAGGGTTGAAGAAATAAGGAGAACCTTACCTTCAAACTAAGGTAATACCATTACTTAGCATAATACTTATCAAGCCTTAGACTCATAGCCCATTTACCTCAAAGTATGTTAGTGACTTATATGATCTTTATATATGTTATCATGCTTTTATGTAATATCCTCGATAACGACTCTAAAATTGTCATAACCATGTAGCAAAAATCTAGGATCAACACCCATTGACCTTAAGGAGCTTAGTTAAATCTGACCTTGCCAACTCATCTTATGTGGATGTGCATGTAGAGGTAAAATATCTCTCTCAAATGCAACAAGAAGTAATGAATCCTTATTTTCCATTCCATAGGCACGAGGAAAGATAACTAACATTTGAATAAACAAAGGGCTTACTTTATTGCATGCCTTTTGTGCTTGGTTTTATTCACCTTGCAATAAATTTACTTGTTACTCATTTTCTTCTGTTCTTTTTTGCATTACTGTTGTAGTGTGCTAATAAACAAGTCAATTATTAATGACAAGAGGCAAGCATAAATCAAATGATTTATCTCTTTTATTTATCATATTACGATACTCTAATTATCCCAATGCACATAATTACTAGATAACGGCCATCATCCAGAAAGAAAGAAAAGTGAATGCCAATTCAAGAAGTCGAAATAACAGGTCCTACATGGTTCCTCCCCTTCTTGACATGGTCAGTCAAGAGAATAGAAGTGTGTCATCTCTCTTTGGTCCAACAAATTTCTCTCTTACAATAAAAAAAGCTTCATTCATTCCTACCCATCAACTCAAGTTTCCATGGTTCCTTCCTTTCATTTGAATTCTTTATTTTTCAAGGGAAATTATCCTTTTTCTTAGCCCCAGGGTGAGTGTGAAGGTCAATACAATGTTCACTTGAAATTTCATCTTCATTCGAAATTGTCTGTTCAACTTATGCCTAAAATAAGATTTTGTGAGTCATAATTTGCACCATATAGCATGTTCACTAAATTTTGAAGGCCTTATAAATACAAAGCTTTGATCATTGAGCTAATCCAAGGCATCAACCCCCTTTACACTAGTGATTTTCTTTTGATGATGTATCTTTTCCCCCCATAGGCCATCAACCTCCTTTTAAACTTAAACCATTAAACCCTTTCAAAAGATCGAAGTTTTTCAAACATCAAAGCTATTTTGAGCATTAACTCCTTTCAAGAGATTAGGTTCACTTGAGCAACATGCCTCTTTCAAACATCAATTGCTTCTATACGAGGGTATCAATCACTTTTGAAACATTAATCCCACCTAAAGCATCAAACTAATTTTTATGAAGGATATTAACCTCATTCAAACCATGGTGACCAAGCACTTTCAAAGGAGGACAATAACTCTCCAAAGTATCATCCCCCTTTCAAGCTTAGTGATTAGATCCAACTAAAAAATCAATTTTTTTGGGAGTATTTTTAGCAAGGTCTCTCTTTCAAACTTCATACCATTGATCATTTTTTAAACATTGGGTGATTTTGAAACTTTGGGTTGTTTTCCCATTGATCCATTTGGACATAACATGTGTCAAACATATTCAAGCAATTCAAATTAGCCATCTTTGAACTTAATCCACTTGAGTCATTTTGAAACATCATACATTTGGAAATGTGGTAATTTTGGCCCACTAGAACCACTTCAAACTCCAACCCCTTATGAAAATTTGAATGATTTTCCAACTTAAACCCCTTTTGAAGCTTTAGGTGTTTTTTGAACTTTTAACCTTTTGAAACTTTGGCCCTTCCAAACTAATGCCTATTGAACCACTTTGCAACTTGAAGTAAGGTTTTTTAAGTTTGAGGATTTTGAACATTTAAACTCATTTTAGCACATCAAAGCATTTTTTTACTTTGCAAACTTAATAAAGCAAAGACTCCAATTCTTGGTGGTTGACTTTGGGCCATCAGGCCTTTTTCAAAAATAAATTTATCAACCCATCCTTGAACACATCCATCAAGCAATTCCAGATATTGGTCATTCTAACTATGGCCATTGGTTGTCCTTTACAAGTTGGATCATTGGTCGCTTTTGAACTTAAAGCCATTAGGAATTTAAGCATTAAGTCATCCACCCTCTTTGAGATATTTTCACACTTCATAAAAATTAGAAAAAATGAATTGAATTCAATAAACCTAATGGTTTAATTCATTATAGTGGAATTAAAAATTTACACACCCTGATTGGATGGTTGCATGTATAATTTCTCTAGTTAACTAAATTTCAAATAATGCAAAATAAAACCACTTTTAAACATAACCAAAAGAACAATTCAAAACCAATTAACTTTTCCCAAAAATATTCTATTCTATAATGTCCACTGGTTATCATCATTATCACACCAATGTGATTCGTTTACCAGAGTCACATTACCAATACATAACAATTTAACTCATATATATATATATAACATAATTTCCTAGACTATAAATTATATATATCTTGTTCCATAAGTTGTCCCCCGACTTTAACCACCGGGATTCGACTCTTTTTTTTCAAAATGAAATTATCTAGATAAATTTTTTTAAATCGAATGTACATTGATCATGCCAAGCGTTATTTTCTGGAAGTTTGATAGTCATAATGCCGGAATTCGAATTTGAAAAAGAGCAAAATTTGATAGTCATAACGAGGGAATTCGAATTTGAAAAAGAGCGGAAATAATCAAAATGTGGGAATTCAAATTTGAAAAAGAGCAAAATTTGATAGTCATAATGAGGGAATTCGAATTTGAAAAAGAGCGGAAATAATCATAATGCGGGAATTCGAATTTGAAAAAGAGCAGATGCAGGTCAAATCCAAGCCCAACGATTTCTGAACAGGGTTTATGCGGGGTTCTAAGTGTCACAGAGTGTTGTGAATGGTGCAGAGGTGGGCGTAAATGAGGATGGAAGCGTGTCAGAGTGATACCAGACACCACATATTTTGCTGTAAATTATGCCGATTATCCTATTCCATTTCACGAGCTATTGAAACCCTCGGAGGTACCGAAGAAATGGCGAAGGTGAGACCACAGATATTTATTCATTTGCTTAAAAGCCCTAATCATTTACATGACATTTCAGTACGGGATTTTATATTTCAGTTTGAGATTTTATATTCAAGAAAAATTTTGATTTAATGGAAACTGGGTCTTCTACGATTCTACATTCGTATCTCCCTCCCACTCATGGAAGGATCAAAGGAAGGGTCGCGTGAACGAATGACTTATTGATTGTCAAATCTGTAACAAAGCCGATCATGAATTTAAAGCATACCACTCGCTTGTTGAAAATGCTCTTTCTAGCTGGGACTGGTTTTGTTTTGCACTCTCGGGTCATGTTTTTCCTGCGGGTTTTGATTTGGTTCAGTGCTAGATGACTCGGGATCATTATTTTTTAGCTGCTTGCGACAAAGATTTATGATCCTCCTTTTTCTACTGTTGTAAGGTGACTTTATTATGTATTGTCCCGGTATGCCAGGTCTTGGGGACTGTTGTGAAATGGTTGTCTTGCTTGTCATGTTGGCCATTGCTTTGATTATTCTTAGATCATCCTATTACGTCCATTGCTCAGATGGTCGGAGCAGTCGGTGACTGTTCCATATCTCCTCCTGTATCGCATCAACTTCCGTCTGACTCATATCAATCCCATAATAGTCTCATAGAGATCTGGAAAGTCGTATGGAACAACCTGACCTCTCTTTTTACTTTTTCTAGACCTTGCAAAAGCTATAGCTTTAGAACTCGTAAACAATGGTGGACATTGCCAGGTTGCTGGTGCTGTTGCTGCTGCCTCCCATAATCGGTTCCCTAAGCTCTGGCTTTTCCGGTTGAAAGCTCTGATTTGCCGATGTCTCCATCACCGGAAAATTTGAATTTTGATCCGGTTTTCTATAGGCCATAATTGCCTTATCCTTTCCTACCTAAATCTATATCCTTTGCAGGACGTATCTTGCATTTTCTATTAGTTTAATAGAATCATTTAAGGAAGCATAAGTCTATCCAGATTTGATCAGTCCTCGATTTCCTTAAATATCTTTTTTCGGCAGAAGGTATTTATTTCCGATCCATTGGGAAGATTAAAGAATGTTTTTTGGAGGCGGGACTTCTTCACTCCTAGCTGCCTTTTCTTGGTTCGAGGCAATTTTGCTGACATTCCTCTTATCTATGTATCATTCTCCTGACAAAATATGCTGAGCTGATCATCCGATCCCTGACGACATCAAACCTATTTCTCTTCCGGGTTTTCTTTCTCTCATATGGCTATATATGGGCATTATTTGAAGTACAAATAATCTCCTCGGCACGTGTCATGGATTACATCGGTTACTATTCTCTGTTATTTCCCTGATTGCCTGTTATTGACGGCTGAATCTATTGGTGATCTCAAGTTAGTGCCAGCTATTATCGTACAATACGAGCTTCCGCCACCTTTCTGGCAGGTGTGGTTACTTGAATATTGAATCATATGGCTCGAACAGATGGCGCTCCTGAACACAATATTCAGTCTCAAAGGTCTTCTGTGCGTTCTCAGAGGGATGAGATAGACGAGATCATAATCAAACAAGCTCTACATGGGACTGTTCCGGGGGATCAAGCGCGGATAGGGGGTCCCTCTCTGAAGCGGGGTGGGCGAAGAAGGAAACGCAATACCTGTTTTAAACATACTATGGATATCAAGGAGGTTAATTTGGACTTCGACGATCTCTGTAAAAGGGTGACAAGTTTACAGAGGAGGGAGGTGATTGGCAGGTGGTTATTTCCAGAGAATTGTGAATTTGACACGGCCTCATGGATCAAGAAACACTGGAAGTCTTTACTTGGATATACACCTATTGTTTCTGTCCTAATCAATGGTTGGTTCAGTGTACATCTCATGGATGCCAAGGATGTTCATAAAATTACCAGTCGCACTTGGGTTAGGGGCCGCAGTTTCTTACAGCTTATTCCGTGGTATGTGGGCTTCAATCCGGTTCTGGAAGCCCCTAGAAACCGTATCATATGGATGAAGTTGCCTGGACTTCCTTTGGAATATTGGACTATGAAGGTGCTCCAGGCAATTGGTGACTCAGTTGGTGTCACGAAGTACATCGACCCAAGTATTGTCGGGTCATGCGACAAACGCATCGCATGGATCTTGGTCGAATTAGAGTATACAGGAGGCTTGCCTGGTGACATCGACTTGGTATGGGGGAACAGAAAGCATCGTCAACGCATCGACTTCTGGGGAATCCCCTTTCGATGCCTTATATGTCATCGCACGGGCCATCTCAGGGAGAACTGTCCCTATCGCTTTCGTATGCAGAGGGCGGATGCTGCTACTAATGCCAGACGGGTTGATAAAAGCAAGATTCCCGGTCCTGCGGGAGATCAAGATGGTTGTCCAGGTAATCCTTGTCCACATGTATCTGAAGATGATGATTTTTTTTCTGCTCAAGATAATCCGGAAGTTTTGCAATACAATGAGCGTATCCTGGCCCCTGAATCAAACCTATCTCCTGTTGCTGAAGCCACGATGCCGGATAAATCTTCTCTTCAGGGCGACAATATCTCACCATCCCCTATCCCATTAGATACTATCCACTATAAAGATGATTCTGGCCCTGTAGCTCCGACTTTTTCATATGTCGATGACTTTATTAGAGGTTTCAGTTCTGACTCCCAGCGCCCTCCAGTGAGCGATCCTCCACTGTACCCATCCTCGCATTATCAGGTTGGTGAATCATCAAACCCACAACCATCTCTTCCCTACCAACCCCACACCGCTCTTGATATGCCACCCGAACCTTCTGAAACTATTAACTTTCAAGACTCCCCCAAAAATACCTTTGACTCAGATCTAGAAGCCATACTAGTCGACTCTAATATTGATATAGCTGCTCTTACGGTCTTTGATAGACCTTCCTCTACTGTTAATAGATCTCCTTCGGATAGAGCTTTGCCAAAAGGTATCAGTAGATTGGCTAAAGGTAAATTTAAAGCCATTTCTCTTTTCTCTGACAAGGATGATAATCTCACTGAGGTCCCAATATCGATCTGCGAGGGTCCTCTGGGTGATTCTCGGGCGCTTAGAGCAAGCAACCCGGAACCAGAATCTAGATGAATCACATCATCTCTATGAATATTCGGGGGATGGGTGGTGCCCCCAAGACTCACTGCCTTAGAGAGATTCTGCTTTCGGGAGATCCCATCATTTTTCTTGCTCAGGAGACCTTATGTTCCAGGGAAAAGGCCATCAATATCTTCCTTGGTATTAAGCCTGGTTGGAGGGCTGCGGCAGTGGACGCAGTTGGACATTCGGGCGGCCTTATCGCTATATGGAATCCTGGGATGGCTTCCTTTGTGGCCTACAGGTTTATTGGCGGCATTTTACTGGCTGGGAACATTAGGGGTTACAAGGAGACAGTCTACATAATTAATCTATATGCTCCCTATCGCAACAGGCGATTCTTTTGGCAGGTTATGGCGGGCTCGGGCATATTGGCTCTTCATAATTTGATTTTGATGGGCGATTTTAAAGCTACTTTGCGTTCCGATGAAGTATGGGGACTTAATGGAAGGCCTGATCCTCTATCTCCTTTTTTATGTGATCTATTCTATAGTTTTAATTTGACAGACATTTCTCCTCTGCCGATGTCTCCTACGTGGACAAATAAACGAGCAAATGAACAGTTTATTGCAAAAAGATTGGACAGGGCCATGGTTCATATTGATATTGTGGATCGATGGTGCCAAATTCGCTCAGAGGTTATCACTTCGGACGTCTCTGACCATTTGCCTATCCGACTCTCGTGGAAGTCCAGCGTTGAGGAGAGAGGGCGACCTTTTAAATTTAACAGGGTCTGGCTCGAAGACAAGGACTATACAAATTTGGTTCATAGGGTCTGGTCCCAGGAAATCGAAGAATCTGGCCTCTCCGGATGGGATCGGCTCTTCTACAAGCTTCAGAGTGTCAAGAAAGCTACTAAGGCCTGGGAGATTCAGAAGAAAAAGCGCCTTAAAAAGGAACTGTCTGAAATTGATGCCATAATGACAAATTTATTCTCTTCTTTTGTTGTTCACCCTCCAGATGATGGATCCCTTAAACTTTTGCGTAGTCTCGGCCTGAGAAAACGTGAGATCCTTCGTATTGAAGAGATTTCTTGGCGCTTAAAAAGCAGAATGCTATGGTTGAAGGATGGTGATCTCAACACCCGTTATTTTCACAAAGTGGCCAACGCTCGTCGTAATCAAAACGCAATTTGGCGCATTAGGAAAGAAAGTGGTGACTATGTTTTCTCTACAGCAGATATACAAGAAGAAGCATTTTCATATTTCTCCAATTTCTTCTCAGCCGATAATGCTACGAATGATGCGAATCAAGCCTGGGTTCTCGACCAATTTCCTTGTTTTTTTTCTGCGGACGATATTGCTGCGCTGGATAGTGTAATCACAAGGGAAGAAGCTTACAAGGTCCTGATATCCTTCAAACACGACAAGTGTCCGGGGCCGGACGGTTGGCCCTCTGAGTTCTTTGTGCATTTTTTCGATATTATGGGAAATGAGATTGCTGATATCTTGGAAAATTTCAGATGCAAAGGATTTATGCCAGCAAATCTTAATTCTACCTTTATTGCCCTAATCCCTAAAGTCTCGGACCCGCAATCATTTGCTGATTTTCGACCCATTTCATTGTGCAATTTATTGTACAAGCTCGCCTCCAAAATTTTAGCTGAGCGCATCAAGAATGTTCTCTCATCCAATATTTCTAGAGAACAATATGGATTCTTAAGTGGCAGATCCATCCATGATGCGATAGCCATCGCCCAGGAGGTTGCGCACTCACTGCATTCTTCCAGGATTGAAGCATTAATCATGAAAGTCGATTTACATAAAGCTTATGATTCCGTGGACTGGGGTTTTATTAGATTATTGCTTCTCAAGATTGGGGTTCCTATACGGATCATGCGATGGATTTTATCTTGCATCTCCAACGTCAGATATTCTATTATTATTAATGGCTATCCATCGCGCTTCTTCAAGGCCGGAAGGGGTCTTCGACAGGGGTGTGCCCTATCTCCTTTGATTTTTATTCTAGTGATGGATGGTTTTAGTAGACTGATGCATTTTGCGGAGAGGAGTGGGTTCATAAAGGGTTTCTCTTTTTCAAACACAGTCTCAACCTCACATTCCATCTTCGTGGATGATCTCCTGATTTTTGGATACCTGAGGCGGAATCACTGGTTCTACTTGCATATTATGTTCCAACGTTTCAAAAGCGCCACTGGACTCTGCATCAATTGTGGCAAATCTTTTCTGTTGTATGATTATGGAGATGAACAGGAGATTAATTTTATAGCAGAGTTCATGGGGATCTCTACGCGCCATTTATCTGAAGGTTTTATGTACCTGGGTTTTTTTATTAAACCATGTGGCTACAAAAACAGAGATTGGTTATGGATCATTGACAGGTTTAGAGACAGAATACATCGATGGAGTCATCGATGGCTTACGATGGGTGGCAGGTACATCCTTATCCAATCTGTGCTTTCTCAATTAATTGTCTACTGGGCACATCTTCTTTATATTCCTGCAGGTATTGTCACACGGATTAATGGTATTATCTCAAATTTTCTATGGGGTGGGGCTAAACTGGAAAAGAAATACCATCTCTGCAGCTTGAAGGATATTTGTAAGCCAAAGGATTTGGATGGGTGGGGGATTCTTGATACCAGAATTTTTAACTGTGCGCTATTAGTTAAATCTTTCTGGCGTGCTATTTCATGTCGAGGCATGTGGTTCGATATTGTAAGGGTTAAATATCTGCCGGAGAATACTCTACAAATGATCATATGTAACTCTTTGCCTTTTCCTCGTCTTATATCATGCATTTGGCGTAGTTTCAGAAAGATCATTCCTTTAGTTGTTCCTCGACTTGTATGGAGTTTTAGGGATGGCAGTCTTATCCCTATAGGGTCGTCCTCCATCATCCAGATGTCACCTGATAGCGGTCCATCTTTGCAACTTATTCACGCTCTCGCCCACCGAGGAATTCATTTCTTCTCACAGATTATTCTATGCTGGTACCATTCGGCTCCTATCATTAAGACGGCGGATCAAATCGGATTGGTGGGTGCTATGTCAGAAGAATGGAATATTTTTCGGGATTCTATCCGCAGCGCGGGATTCAGCTATTGTCCTGGAGGTGATCAAATTGTATGGGGTGGTCCGATGAGAATGGGTTTTCCCATTGTGAAAGGCATATACCAATCTATTATTGCTTCGGGCCACAACCTGCAGAATTCTAGTACGTTCGGAATTTTTTGGAAAAGAAAAATTCCAAACAAAATCGTCATTTTTGGATGGCTGTCTTGGCAGAACCGCATTCTCACGTGGGACAATTTGAGGAGGCGGGGATTGTATGGGCCTGGGTGGTGTGTTTTTTGTTCTATGGCAGATGAATCGGCTTCCCACATCTTTTTTCTCTGTCCTTTTATACTACAAGTTTGGCAACTGTTCAGATTTCTTTTCCCAGAGCCCACATGGAGTCCTTTGGATTTCTTGGATACGGCTATCACATGGGACAAGTTGGGTGGATCTTTTCGTTCTCTGCCATTTTTCTTCATATGGGAGATATGGCTGGCTAGAAATAGAAGGATATTTGAGCATGCCACCATCCAGATTCAACAAATCTTTTCTGCCATCATGTCTTGGATGGATGATTCCACAAGTGAAACACAGGATATCATTGACGGATCCCGTCGAATTAGGCCACACGATATCTCCATCCCTGCCATTTATTTTGATGGTGCTGCTGAAAATGATCTCACTGGATGTGGGGCTTGGATTAAGATCTCTGAGTATGAACGTTTTGTCATACACTGGAACGGGGGTCCAGGTACCAACAACAAGGCAGAAATTATGGCTTTGTGGGGTGGTCTGCTTATTGCTATCGATCTTCAGATTCAGGTTGCTGGTATATATGGAGATTCTAAACTGGTGGTTGGCTGGGTTACTAACGAGGCTCATATGGATTCTCCGTTGCTGAAGGGGTGGTTCGATAGAACTAAAGTTTTATGGGATCGGTTAAATCGTCCTCCTATTCACCATATCTTCCGGGAGAACAATTCCAGAGCATACCGTCTTTCCAAAAGGGGTCTTCTGGAGGCTTTTGGGTTCTTGAAGGTTGCTCACTTTCGAAATGGCCATCAGACGGAGTTCCGAGAGATCCCCCTTCCATAAGTTTATTTCCGTGATCTTTTTTAGTCTTGGTTTTTGTATTTTGGACTTTGCGGATCTTTAGATATCGACTTCAGCACTACTCTACATCGATCCTAGTTATACGTGCTTATACCAGGGTTCTTCACGTTTTTATTCTCTCTCAACAGGCGTGATTGTCCATACAGATTTGCTTGAACATTCATCTGCTCCGGTGGTATTTTGATCCTGGGCATCTTTGTTTCGACTGTCTTTTTCTTCATCCTCTTTACATTCACAGCTGGCTTCAGTGACAAGCTTTCGGGCTATATATCAAGCGAGCGTGTATATCAGGCGAGCGTGAAGCTTACGGCCTATATTTCAAGCGAGCGTGGTTTTCAGGCGAGCGTGTTTTAATCATGATACAGGCGAGCGAGATATATTCAGGAGAGCGTGCTTCCTTATTTTGACAGCCTTATGATATAGTTTCTGTATCTTCATCATATATCTTATCATTCCTGAGAAGAGCTGAATACATCTATTTCTAATCTCTAACATGCTATCTCAGAACATTCTTCTTTTCATCTTTTTATCATTTTAGTCTGATCTAGCTATATCTTCTGTATTGATTTGTATCAGGCAGAGGGGTGTTTCTGATCCTTTTTGATTTTCATGCCTCCCAAATGTCTGTATTAGAACCGGGTCGGATCTTGACTCGTCTCATGAGGGTGCCCATTCATCCGATTCTGCTTAACTTCAGCAGTTTTTTTTGGGGCAAATGATGTCTGATTTCTCGCTGTCTATACACAGCTGAGATTATATGATCATACGAACATGTACTGTATATATATCATCAATATATTCAGCGTTTTTTTCTTTCTGAAAAAGAGGCCAATCAAGATAGTATTGAATCCATCCCCCACACCAATTGGATCTGCTAAGCAAACCGACGAATAATAGCCTATACCTGTTGTATTATGTCACAGTGTCAGTTTGTTATATTGGTTACTTGTCGCTCCTATGCCTTTCCTTACCCTCACAGGGTCTCCCTGACCTCTACGCACAAGGGATCTTCCCCTCATCGATGTCAACCAAATTATTTTGGTTGGGTTGATCCCAATTCACATAGCACGGTTATTCCTATAATAGACTACCCTCATGATCACTGTGGAGAGGGCCGGCCTGCACCAAGCCTTTTAAAAGAGTGCCCTTGACCGCCATGGCACTGTTAGGACCATGTACAAAAGTCAGGCCAACATATATTGCACGAGATCCAGCTTGAGCGGTGACTCTCATTTGAATTTTGGGTCAAATTTTTGTGGCCAGGCCCATTGCAACGTCCCAGGATTTCTTTGGAAACATCAGTCAGCAAGGAGACTGCGGCTCCATTTTTTTTTTTTTTTCTGATCCTTCCTATGGTCCTCAACAAATTCATCTCCAAGATTTTGTATTCTCTATGGTCCCCAACAAATTTATCTCCAAGATTTTGTCTTCATAGAAGACAAAACTCTATTCAAGAAATGACAAACAACAAGATTGTGATTGAGGCTCCTCCTCCAGGTCACTGATCAGCATGAGAACTCACATAGAGCCCCAAAATCAAGCCAACCATATGTAGAGTCCTTGCAATGGAATTCAAACTCGGCCCCTTTTCACCATGAAATTACTCTGGAGAGTAGCGCTGCAAAACATCAGGTTTGCAGCAAAGTCATCGAGCCAGAAACCCTAGGGTTCATAGTTGTAGAGCGGCATTCCTCAGACAACAAAGATAGGATGCTTCTTAGCTTTTACAGAGATAAATTTTCTTCATGATATTTAGCTATTTTTCATCAATGACAATTTTTACCACATGGATATACATACTATTGCAGTTTTCGTCTCACTAAAACTTCATAACTCTTTGTTTCCTTGTACATAGTTATGTTTGAGAACATAGTCTGACCTAATCAAAATAAAAATCGATTGTTACTTAGCTTTCTCAAACGATGTCAGTGTTTTGATTTCTAATTCAATACCACCATGAGGTTTATTATAGACATCGCCAAGAAAATGTTGTGTTTTGTAGTTTAAATATTTATAGTTTGCTTGTGTTATGAAACTATTTTTAATTATCACTTTTCTTTTGTTCTAGGATAAAGTTCTCTCATAATTAGTGTGCTATGTATCCTTCTTGAATGATTAATATGTTTAATATAAGCAACATATCAAAAGTCCTCGACTTTATTTACCCATCTCCAATTTCCATCAGAACATCACCGCCAATGTGCTTATGAATATCTTATATTTCTGTCAAAATTTATTTTGTAGGTCCATTGTTGTTGATAAAATAAAACGTATTGTGCTATCAAAGGGCTACCTTTTCAAATTTCAAAAATTGTTAGAAACTTTTCTTAATTATCACTTTTCTTTTGTTCAAGGAAACAATTCCCTAAGCAATAGTGTTCTATGTAGCCTTCTTGAATTCTTAATATGTATAAATTAAGCAACACACCAGAAGCCCTTGCCTTAATTAAGCAACACATCATAAGCCCTTGCCTTTATTTACCTATCTCCATCCCAACATCGTTGCCAATGTGCCAATGAGTATCGTATATTTTGTCAAAATTGATTTTGTAGGTCCATTGATGCTGATAAAATCAAATGAATAGTGCTACGAAGAGCTACCTTTTCAAATTTCAGAAAGCAATATTGAAAACATTCAACAAAATAGTAATCTTCTGTAGGAGGAGCAGGATGATTTTGATGATAGTGTGTTCCTTGTTGGAAAGCTTGACTTCGATTCTGGAACACCTCAGGATGGACTTGAATATCTTCGACAAGTCAAGTATGTAAATTATAATATCTCCTTAGATTTCTTATACATTTATCTTAAATGGAAGTATCTCCTAAAATTATAGAGGTATTAGCTAGTTAGTTCTTCAATCTTCTCAATGATGTTTTGCACTGAAATTCTTTTCCATCTATCTTTAGCACAATTTCCTATCCATTGTAGCATTAACGAAGGAAAGGGCCAATTTTTTCCAAATCTGAAATATGATAGCCTAAGTTAGTCATGGTTTGTAAATGTGAATGTTGTTGTTTTCCAAAATTCGATTTTGTATATCTTTTTCTCATGCATTAATTTAGCCAAAAAATTACATATATTGGATTTTCTTTTATTTATATTTTGAACTAAATGGATTTTTTGCAAGGGGATTTATAATTTCCACTTGAAACTTCATGTAAATTAACAAAAAATTTCCACATAGCTACATATTAAGCTGAATTCTTTGCTTCCTAGATTGTCTAAATCATAGTACAAGCTTAGATTTTTTTTCCTTGGAAAAAATTATAAATTCTATTCAAAAGAAAGAATGGAAATCACATTTTTTTTTTTTCGCTCTAGGCATGTGTACAAAAAAAGATGAGCATAAAAAGGTTTTTCATTTTTTCGTCTGGATACATATGGATTAAAAAATCACAGTTTAAAGCAAAGAAATCCCCCTTACATTCTACTGTTGAGAACTTGAGATTATCTTCTAACGATAGGTGCCAAAAGTAAGTCTCATGACTGTCCTGAGAAATATACAATGTAGAATCATAGTAATGATAATGACTCCTCAGCACTAGCCTTCAAATAAAAAAACAGAAGACCTTGACTGTGTCAAGGCACTAGAGATAGATTTTTCCAAAATAGATAATCCAGCTTCAACCTCTTGACCTCCAACCATCATATTGTGTTCACATTATACATGAGTGTGTGATATAGCTACGAACAAGGATGATGTCGCTTTTAACTGATTTTCCAAAATCTTCCAGCTGAGTACATTGAATTTTAATCTCCCCTTTCATCCATTGAATAACTAGGTAGTTCCCATATACATGCAGTCTCCTAGCCCTTTATCCATGGATTTTTTCAAAAGAAGATGAAGGGCCATTATTTCAGTGTAATTGTTTGACCCAATTCCCAGACCAACCTTGAATGTGATTGGCGGCTCCTCAGATGGGAATAAATGACCTCTTGCATTTCTAAAATTATCTTTTCCTTGTCTAGCACCATCAAACAAAACTTCATGGAGAGGATTTGTCAATATATATGTCTCCCGTCTGCAATGGTTGTCTTATCTTTGAAGATGATTTGCATTCATGAAAAATGCCATAGACCTTATTGAAAACCTTGTGTTTCCCTTTAAAGATCTGGCATCACATACTAGCCAAATACCCTATTTAGCAGGACATAGAATTTCCCTAAAAACTTTTAATTCCTATTTTTGAAACCAAGATCTAAGGCATTCTTCCATCGAAGTACCTCTTCGAGCATTGCCCATACCAATTATTTTTTCTAGATCCTTCTACAAATATTAAGCATATGGACAATGAATAACATTCCTCATGCTAGGTCCCTGTCTTCCTCTTTTTTGTAAGCCTTCCCATGTTGGAACCTTATATCTGATTCTGAGTCATAGGAATATTCTTGTTTCTTAGGTTTTTTTTTTTTTTTTTTTAATCCACCATCACATATCTTCTTGACCAAAAATATCCATTAAAGATATATAACCTGAGTTTATAGTGTACATACTTGTAACATTATTTTTAGCCCACATCAAGGAAGCCTCTGAATTCTTCCATTCACCACCCAAATTGATATATTATGTTGATTCCCAAACCCACTGCCAAACATTTGTAGCATTAGTATACACAATTTGATGTAAAGTAAAAAATACTTAATTTTTTCTTGTGAAAAATGGTTTATCAGGTTGAGACCTAGAATAATTTGTTCACCGCACCCCGTAATTGGACTTAAGTCAATCCTTACATTCTTCTCATTGCCATTTTTCCAAGTAAAGGAATTTCCAATGATAGGAAAGGCTAGTGCCATGGATTTCTAGTGATTTGAAATATTCTTAATACTTTTCTAGGGAGTCCTTATCTAGTCCAATAAATAAGCATAGGCTACATACTTCTTGAATTTTAATAATTAATAGATTTATGAAGGCTTTCCTTTGTAATGAGATTCCAAGGATATTTTGCAACCAAATCCTTTCCAAATGCTTGTATTTGCTTCAAACCTCATCTTCCTTTTTTTGGGGAAGAGCTATGGAATACTAATAGGCCTAAGGAATCTCGATTCCCACCATCTTCACCTTTACCACTTCATAAGAAATTTCAACAGAGTTTTCTAATTATTTCAAGTGCTCCCTTTGGGACTCAAGCTAGAGAATGCTAATACATGGAGATGGCTTCTAGGATAGCCTTGTCAAGGGTTAATCTACACATCTTGAGAACCATTTGTTACACAAGAAATGAATTGTTTTTTCTATTTTTCTCAACTACCATCCCTAATCACCTTTTATGTATCCATTTGTCTTGATAATGAAACCTAGGTATTTGAATCTTTTTTTTTAAGTCAAAGCCTAAAAGGAAACAATGCCTTCAGGAGTCCTTTGGAGTTCACATTCAAACCAATGTTGAAAACATCTTGTCGGTGAAAATATAATCGAGGGTTTGGAAAAGAAAATATTGGGGGAATTGGAAAAATATTGCAAAAAAAAAAATACAAAATGATGAAAAAAGTAAAAAAAAAAAAGCACATTTATACACCTTTGCGGGTGAGTGATATTTTTGTTTGTTGTGCAATAATATTGTGATATTTTTGTTTGTTGTGCAGTAATATTGTGATATTTTTGGGGATGAAAATATCATAATATTTGTGGGCGATATTATCGTTCCATTGAAAAAATTGGAACATTGTGATATTTGCAGCAATGATTCAAACCATTAAAACAAATGTATGACCTTTGTAACCACACAATAGAGATTGAGAAGTTTCTGAATTTTCTAGCTCCCCTCTTTAAACCATCGGAGAACAATAAGATATCATCGACAAATAATAAATGAGTTAAAAGCACTTTATTTATTTATTTTTTAATTTTTTATTTTGACCCCTTTTAAGAATACCAATTTTTTTACTTCCAAAATTGTTTGACATAGCCCTTCTTTTACCAACAAAAACAAAAGGGTTGAGAGTGGACAACCCTATTTTATACCCTTTGGGGGTGTGAATAGTGCAGAGGTTGCTCCATTGATGAGCATAGCAGAAGAGGCAGTTATAACTTATGACACATCTCGTAATTCACTTCTGCAGTTGTGACACATCTCATAATTCACTTGACTGCCAGATAATTGAGCCCCATATGTATTAACACCATCTTGAGATATAACTAGTTTGTCCTATCATATTCTTTGAAAAGGTCCAACTTGATTACCAAAGTTGTCATCTTTCTGGATTGATTTTGCGTTGAACTTTTTGAGTAAATACTATGGCTTCATGGATTTTCTTGCCAACTTGAAATCCAAATTGTTTAGGAGAGATTACCTCTGAAAAGGCCTTGTTAAATGTCACTGCTAATACCTTGGAAATATTTTTTATAAAGACATATTCTATGTTTTGTGAGTTTCTGGAATGTTGGGGCTATATCCATAAAGACTTCTAGCGAGCCCATGAATATCTCTCCAAAACTGAAATGCTTCCCTTGCAACTATTTGGGAGCATACAGTACTGGTTCTACTGCCTCAATTCCCTGTGCACGAACATGGTCTAGAGATATTTGTCACACCCCACATTGATGGGTGTGCAACCCAACACATTCCATTATACTTCAAAACTGGGATAACTTCTGAGTGCACATTTTTGTTGGAATCCTCAATTCATGGACATCCTCAATTCCCTGTGCACGAACAGGGTCTAGAGATCTTTGTCACACCCCACATTGATGGGTGTGCAACCCAGCACAAATTCCATCATACTTCAAAACTAAGATAAATTTTGAGTGCACATAGTGCTAGAATCCCCAATTCAACGACATTCTCAATTCCTTGTGCATGACTAGGGCCCAAATATCTTTGTCACAACCCACATTGATGAGTGTGCAACCCACCACAAATTCCATCATACTTCAAAACTGAGATAACTTTTGAGTGCACATTTTTTCAAATGGCCATCATAAAGACTTCTAGCCCATGAATATCTCTCCAAAATTGAAATGCTTCCCTTGCAACTATCTGGGAGCATACATTACTGGTTCTGCTGCCTCAAATTTAATTCAAGAGTTGTAGGATAAGGTTGATCCTTTGTCATAGGAAGAAACTCATCCTCATAAATTTTGTCTCTGCATGAAAACATAGTGATGGAATCCTCAATTCCCTGTGCACGAACAAGGTCCAGAGATCTTTGTCACACCCCACATTGATGGGTGTGCAACCCAACACAAATTCCATCATACTTCAAAACTGAGATAACTTCTGAGTGCACATTTTTGAAAATGGGCATCATAAAAACTTCCAGCCCATGAATATCTCTCCAAAATTGAAATGCTTCCCTTGCAACTATTTGGGAGTATACAATATTGGTTCTGCTTCCTCAAATTTAATTCAAGTGTTGTAGGATAAGGTCAAGCCTTTGTCATAGGAAGAAACTCATCCTCGTAACTTTTGTCTCTGCGTGAAAACATAGTGCTGGAATGAATATCATCAACCTCACCATCATCTGCCACTACCTCACTAATGATGTCATTGTTTAGCTCCCCACTCTTATTGAAATTCAAAATGGATTTCTTGTCTACTACTCTCTCAGAGATGTTGAGATGATTTTACCACAAGAGTTTGCTTCATTCCTGCCAAAAAATTCAACTATATTGTTTCTATCTGACCATTCTCCCTTTTTTCTAACATTCACTTATTCACTGTTGATTTCACTATTAAAATTTACAAGTGTAACCTCAAGGTGGAGTGGTGTCTGAATGTGGACCTGGACATAAGGCAGTGACTCATTTTTCAATGATCAAATTGAATTTCTACCAAAACATGTCGAGGACAAGGCCATTCACCATAATTCTCGACCCTCATTTTTAGCCTGCTTTATTTTTACATGAACTTCTTTATCATAATAGTTGTAGGTGTTATAAATGGGAGAACCATTGAAACACACCACATATGATTTGAGACTGTTTTACTTGAGTAAACCGTCTAGATCTCATTCTACATCAGGGTTGTCATGGTATCTTCCCCCTGGATCTGCAGTACCCTCTCCAAATGTACCAGCAGTGTTGTCTCTTTCCAATTATATGCTACCTTCTCCATCTAAGATAACAACAACTTCTTCAAATTATGGCCTCAAAGCTTCCTCTGTAAGCTTGTAAAAAATGTTTTTTTTTTTCTTTCATCAAATGTACCATGCAATGTTGAATCCTCTCTCCACTTACCCTTTGCCAGCCCTTTCAACCACCAGTGTATGAAAACTAATTATGGGTACTCATGAGAAATCATGAGTTACATAAATTATTGAAATTATTGAGTGCCATTTTTAGCTCCCCACTTGTATTGAAATTCAAAATGGGTTTCTTGTCTACTACTCCCTCAAAGATGTTGAGATGATTTAACCACAAGCGTTTGCTTAAGTCCTGCCAAAAAATTCAACTATATTGTTTCTATTTGACCATTCTCACTTTTTTCTAACATTCACTTGTTCACTACCGAGTTCACTATTTAACTTTACAAGAGTAACCTCAAGGTGGAGTGGTGTCTGAATGTGGACCTGGACATAAGGCATTGACTCATTTTTCAATGATCAAACTGAATTTCTACCAAAAGATGTCCAGGATAGGGCCATTCACCATAATTCTCGACCCTCATTTTTAGCCTCCTTTATTTTTCCATGAACTTCTTTATCATAATAGTTGTATGTGTTATAAATGGGATAACCACTGAAACACATCACTTATGATTTGAGATTGTTTTTCTTGAGAAAAGTGTCTATCTCATTCTACATCTGGGTTGCCGTGGTATCTTCCCTCTGGATCTGCAGTACCCTCTCCAAATGTACCAACAATTATATGTTACCTTCTCCATCTAAGATAGCAGCAATTTCTTCAAATTATGGCCTCAAAGCTTCCTCTGTGAGCTTGTAAAAAAAATTATTATTTTTTTCTTTCATCAAATGTACCATGCATTGTTGACTCCTCTCTCCACTTACCCTTTGCTAACCCTTTCAAGCACCATGCTTTAAGAAATATGCTAAACCATGAAGTAAACTTTAAAGCTACACCTAAATCATTGCCACAATGTTCTCTCTTCTTATTCCATTGAATTTGATTGCTTTATAGTTTGGAAGCAGTTTTCATATATATATATATATATATTTTTTTTTTTTTTTAATTTTATTTTGACCTTGTGACATCTTACATAATTTATGTAACTCATGTTTTTTTTGGAGTACCCATAATTGTGTATGGAAACTAATTATGGGTACTCCATAAAAATCATGAGTTACATAAATTATTGAGTGGCATTTTTAGCTCCCCACTCTTATTGAAATTCAAAATGGATTTATTGTCTACTACTCCCTCAAAGATGTTGAGATGATTTAACCACAAGAGTTTACTTCAGCTCAGCCAGAAAATTCAACTATATGTTTCTATCCGACCATTCTCTCTTTTTTCTAACATGCACTTGTTCACTGCTGAGTTCACTCTTTAACTTTACAAGAGTAACCTCAAGCTGGAGTGGTGTCTGAATGTGGACCTGGACACAAGGCAGTGACTCATTTTTCAATGATCAAATTGAATTTCTACCAAAAGATGTCCATGACAAGGCCATTCACCATAATTTTCAACTCATTTTTAGCCTGCTTTATTTTTCCATGAACTTCTTTATCATAATAGTTGTAGGTGTTATAAATGGGAGAACCACTGAAACACACCACATATGATTTGAGACTGTTTTTCTTGAGAAAAGCGTCTAGATATTATTCTACATTAGGGATGACGTGGTATCTTCCCTTTGGATCTGCAGTACCCTCTCCAAATGCACCATTAGTGTTGTCATTTTCCAATTATATGTTGTCTTCTCCATCTAAGATAGCAACAACTTCTTCAAATTATGGCCTTAAAGCTTCCTCTGCGAGCTTGTAAAAAAATTGATTGTTTTTTTCATCAAATGTACCATGCATTGTTGACTCCTCTCTCCACTTACCCTTTGCCAGTCCTTTCAACCACCATGCTTTAATAAATATGATAAACCATGAAGTAAACTTTAAATCTACACCTAAATCATTGCCACAATGTTCTCTCTTCTTATGCCACTGAATTTGGTTGTTTTTAATTTTCATAGCAGTTTTCATATTATTTTTTTATTTGACCTTGTGATATCTTACATAATTTATGAAATTCATGATTTTTCTGGAGTACCCATAATTGTTTATGACAGTTAATGGCTATTCTATACTAATATATTGGACCTATGTTCTTCCCAAATTCAATGTGAGAGGTTTGCATGTTTCTGATATTCCTCCATAAATGTTTTGTCTTTGCATTTGCCACCTTCAAAATTAGAGTTCCATGATCCACACCAACAAGATTGGTTTAGAAAGGAAGCTGCAGAGGTACTTTATGATACAAATTATACATATGGGTAGATTTTTTCTAATTAATTCATATGCCTATCATACCTATGGCATAGGACCCCAGATCCAAACTAATGTGCATTTTGATGCAAATGTATAGGTTGCAGATAAAGTGGAAATGTTAATTAGAGAGGTTTTTAATTTGCTTTGTTAGATAGGACATAAAATTTCCACATCTGGATCATGTTATTCTGGTATTAAGGTTACTGAATCAAGGAGACAAATTGTAGAGCTTGAAGGAATGTTGCATAAAGAGATAGTTGAATTTGAGGTGATATTATAGATGTATATAAAGGATGTTTAGTATACTTTAGGTTGTATAACATGATATTATGCTAGAATAATCTTTCTACTTAATGAATATTTCCATATTTGTTTATATAAATTGCTTAGTTGGAAATAATTTCTTCAGAGTAATTCATTCTTTTAATGCAATCTTTCAAATTCAAACAAGGTTCGTTGCAAGATGCCATCATTAGTGATGGGCAAGCTGGAAGACTTGTTGCTGATATTTCAAAGCTAAACAATATAAGACGTCTTCTTCTTTATGAATCCTATGAATGTGATCGTCATCTTTGCCATTATTCATAACTGCATCATATATACTCATTTTTTTAATTTTTTGGCATGCAAATCAACCTTTTAAAGGTATATTTTTATGTTGTCACAACAAATTTACATGATTCACAGGGTGAGAAATCAATCTTTAGTGTAATTGTAGATTTTAGGTTTTATAATTATAGTTTATTTATAGGTTGTAATTGTCTTCAAAGTTTCACTTTTAATTGAGTATTCAACCAAACATATTGAGTATCTTATACATAAATATTTGTGATTTACTATAAACTCTTTTGCCTCATTAGAATTAAGTCCATTTTGTATTGGCAGATAATTGAACACATTGTTTTTTTCCAATGTTTTGCAGTCTAAAAGTGAACTAATTACTATGTTATTGTTTGGTGTCCACTATTGAAAAGAGATGCTCTTACTGTGATAAGTTTCAATCTTTTTTATTTGTTGGTTGTTGTCATGTTTTGAGTGTGGATTTGTGAAATTCCAAATCGCTTGTCGTTTTATATGAAGGGGATATATATATATATATATATATATATATATATATATATATATATTATTTTTTATTATTTTTCCCTGTGGTTCCTTCAAGATTCGTGTTACATTTGCACAAAAGTTTAGATATCATTTAGATACCTAAAATTTCTAATTTTAATTTGAATATTTATTTGATAAAGGAAAGACAAATGTCCCAATTATAAAAATTCACCCAACAACAACATTGAGATTTTTCTTTCATTCAACCTGTAACATATTGCATCTTTCTTCATCAATGCTCTTCTTCCATATGCTATCGACTTATGACATTTCCTTTGCAATATTTGGTGCATTTTCGAGTTATAGGTCATTTGTTGGCTATAAATGTCTTCAATGTTTCAATTCTAATTGAGTATTCAACTCAACATATTGAGTCTCTTATACGTAACTACTTTTCCCTCCACCCACTTTTCATAACTTCCATAACAATTAGGTAGGGACCTGCAGCTTCGATGATGTTTTACTTGTTTAGTACAAGATTATCGAGACTTTAATTTATTGAAAGCTGTAGAATTTATAATCTATAAATTTTCAAGATATAATTTTTAAAAGTCTAATTTTTTAAAGGGTGCTAGCTCAATGGAAGAGCACCTGCTTTACAAGCAGGAGGTTGGTGGTTCAATTCCATCGTGCCCTGATATTCATATGGAATGGAGACGATTAGTTTTTGGTGACAAAGGCTCTTTTGACCATCACCAATGAGCTTATGGTGAAGTTTTTAGATCCTCACCAAAATATGAAATGGTGATGGTCAACGAATGCCACCATATATACGTATCAATGGTGACGACCATGAAAGGTCTGTCACCATAAATTGTTGTTGTTTATATGAAATGGTGAGTATCATTGTTCGTCATTATAGGCATTATTCGTGACGGACCTTGAAGTCATCAATGTGCTTATCATGACATTTTTTGACCCTCACCAAATATGAAATGGTGACGGTCAACGAACGTCACCATATATATGCACTAATAGTGACGACCATGAAAGGTCCATCACACTAAATCATTGTTTTGTTGTATGAAATGGTGGCGGTCACTATTCGTCATTATAATCAATATTCGTGACGAACCTTGAATGTCACCACGACACATACTTTCATTGATGCCACCTTTGGTGACATTCAATTTTTTGGTGACCGAGGCTATTGTCCGTCACCATTGCTCATATGAAATGGTGATGGTCACTATCCATCATTACAAATAATTATTGGTGACGAACCTTGAATGTCACCATAACACTTATACTTTCAGCGACGCCACCTTTGGTGATGTTCAGTTTTTGGTGACGAAGGCTCTTTTAATCATCACCAATGAGCTTATGGTGACATTTTTCGCTCCTCACCAATGTCCTTTTTTCTTGTAGTGCTACTTCACTTGCTGAGCTGCAGGCTTGCCCTCTTGCTGTTACATGTTTTCAACAACAATCCTGTTATCAGTTCTGTGAGATGGTTGCTAGAGTCCAGTACCATCATGAGTTGGCCAGGTTGTTTGTGCTTCATCTACATAATGGCCAAGTTACTCTTGCAGGTGTGACATTCACCTTGACACTGGAGTCTATTTCTATAGCAACCGGCATTCCAAATATCAGAGAGCAGTGGAATAAAAGGCAGCAAATTGACAGGGAATATTATGAGCCATACATCAAGCCTAGTTACTTGAGACAACTCAGCAGAGTTTTTCCCTTCCGGTATCTCAAAGACTCATATGCTCCCTTGATGAAACTCATAATTAAGTATTTCAACTGTGAGGGCTGGTTTTCTCGCCTATATGCCTATCACATCATATTGTTGATGCACTTTACTAGGGTGAGAATGATGAATCTCCCTTACTTCATGTGCCAAAATATTGAAAAGATGACCACCCTAGTGCAAAATAAAACTCCTCAGCAGCAGTTTAACAGTATATATCCTTTTTCACTCATCAAAATTGTGGTCATGCATCAGCTTGGTTTGCAGGACATCTCATGGGAGGATTTCATTTCTCATGATTTCTTCACAATTCCTCAAGTACCTCCAGAAGCTTTTCATGAGAGAAGTGGACCTTCACATCAGCAGGAGGGTTATGAGACATAGACCGCTAGTGTGCCGGTGTTTGTCACCTGTCAAAAGGGCACTAGAAGGTTGTTTGCAGTAGCAAAGCGAGTATTATCTCCACCCGGGGTGGAAGGGGTCTCACTTCCTCCATCAGCAGAGAAGGTACAGGACAAGGGCAAGAGGCCATTACATGATGAGGGGCCTTCAGGAGGGCAAGAGAAAGATTTTATTCTTATTCAGAATGATGACACCGATTTGGGCTCACCAAGCTAAAAGCTTAAAGAGATCATTCGGGAGCAACGGGCGGACATTAATGCTTTTCCCCTCAACCTACAAAGAGCCAAGTGGATAATCAAATACCTTGAGCAAAGAAACAAGCAGCTAGAGGATCAACAAACCATTATGGAGCTGCAAAACATACGAGAGAACCGGCAAGCCGCGAAAAGGAGCAAAACCAAGTTGACATCACTTGAGCAAGAAATTGAAGCTGATCGTGAAACTTGGCTTGAAAGGGTAAATATGCATTTGGAAAAGCTGTTGGAGAAGGCCAAAAAAGAGAAAAATATGTTGAGGCACATGGCCAACCATTATTGGGTGAGAAACCATGTTTACAAAGCAAGAATCAAGATCTTGAAGGCCAAGTTGAAGAAGGCATCAAAGCGTCGAAAAAAGCATGATAGAATTCAGATCTTGGCTGAGGCTTCCTTGGCCCAACACATCACTTAATGGAGGACACTCAGCCCAAATTTCAAAAAATTTGGGACACTTTTTGCAATTTTGAAATTTTTGGCTTAAAAAACAGGTTTTTCTGCCCAATGCACCGCGCCACTTGGCGCTCACTTTTGATAGAGACCTCTTTTTGAGGAAAAATCATAATTTTTTGATTTTTCATGGAAAAATACTCATGCTCACAAATTTCCAAGAAATTTTTACAGGTTTTGGGCTTCCAAAAGGGTCAAAAACACCCCAAAAATGACCTTTCTGCCCCTTTTTTGACACACATGAAGAAATCTTGGGAAAACTCAGTTTTGAAGAGGTAAATGGAGACCAAATTCAAAAATTCCACTTGTGCTAGAAAGTAGACAGGTATACCTTTCCAACAAGCCTACTTGGAGAAAATTTGGACACCGAGAACGCCTCCAAAATCAGCTGCAAACAGGAGCTACGCATAGGGATATCAGGCGCGGCGCATTGGAGGAATTTTGCTCATTTTTGGTCAAAAACTCTGTTTTTTGCCTAGTTTTTTCACAGTTTGACCTTTTTCCTTCTATTTTTCAAACTCATGATGTAATTTAATGTGAAATGATGGATTTTGATGTAATTTTGTTAAATTTTTACTTATAGAGGTAAATTCATCCATCAAAGGGTAGTTTGCAACTGAATGAATCAGTTTCCTAGTTTTTAGAGGCAAGCTATTCCACTGCCTACTTTCTAGTTCTCAGTTTAGATTTTGTTAGAACAACTCCTAATATTATGAGCTCGACCCCCAAAGGCTAGGATGAGTTTTTGTTTTCCTATATCTTATTTTTTATCAGTCATTAGCATGGTAGGACTTTTGGGAATGCTTTGAGCATCATTGTACATTCATCTCTGTAGTTTGGCAAAGGAATAGACCAGGGTTTGTGGCACTCTATGGGATTCATGTGGCATCTTGCTTTGATATTGTGTTTCTCTCTGTAAATGTAAGTTTACATGTGTTTTATGTATGCTATTCACTCTCTTATTTATTCTTAACTAAAACAAACAGGGATAAAGGTAGAATCCATTGAAATTGCAGTGCTCTACCTAGGGTTTGCTTAGTTATCTATGTTTTCAACTGTTTGAAGAGGATCCCTAAAGGTTTATTGCCCTCTTCAACTCCTCACCTGTCTAAAGCTCTTCATTCCATTTAAATTGAAGTGTCAAATCAATTGCCTTCCTTGCCCCATTAAGATCTCTGCAAAACTGAGCCTCATTCCCCAGACCCAAAATCTGCCTTTCCATTTGAGCCAAAAAAACATCCTTAAATTCAATCAAACTCTTTTGCACACATACCTAGCCTAAAATCAGTCTTCATATCAAGTCATCTCAAGCCTAATTGATTATTTTTTGCTGAGATTGACAAGGAGAGAGCCCTCTCCCGATCTGGTAGGGCTAGCTACCAGGTTAAGCGTGGTTTGATGTTACCCTTGATTCTGCCTTTCTCAGCCTGAGGTAGATTTAGGCACTACCATAGTGGCGACCATACTGGGGAAGCTCAATATTGTTTTTTTGTTAGTGTTATTCGTTTTATAAACTACAGACGGAGCCTGAAGTTACGCCAGGTAGCCTTCGAACTGCACATTGCTTTGCAATTGCATAAGTAGATAAACGTTGCTTCAGTCAATCTTCGGTCTAGTCTTATAAACGTAACACCTGAATTGCAAATTGCCTCAGTACTTCAGATAATTATAGACTTTTGGATGATGATTTTAGAATCTAATAGGTTGAACAATTTGATTTTGTCCTTTTGATTTTGGGAATAATTCAACACACTGGCTTCCAGACGACACACCAGGGCAAATCCGGATCCTGATCCACCTCCTGTGTATGAAAATCCAAATCTTATTCCGAGAATCCTTCGTCGAGAAAGTCCTGTGATTCCTGTGTTCAAGTCTCATTCATGTCCTGTTGTTTTTGAGTATCTTGAAGATCTTGAGTTTGATGAACAATTTGAGCTGTCATTGTTTGAGACCAAGTCCGAAAGTGTTGTTGATTCTACTGTCCTAAGTCCAGAGTTTGTCAAAGATCTTGAAATTGAAAAGGCCAATAGATCAATTGATAGTTATATCTTGAATCTTCAGACTTCCATTGTGGCAACAAACATTCCCGAATTCATAGAGTCTGCATTTGCAACTCTTGGGTCATCCAAAATTGCATCTAGTTCAGAAATTCATACTGATCCTCCTTTCATTCCCACCATTCCCGTGCATTCTTCTATCTCTGATAAAAAATCCGCAGTACTGTCACCTCCATCCCCACCACATACACCTCATACATCAGCTGCTCCGACTCCTCCTATATCCCCAAGACCGGTTGTAAATCCACCTAGAGCAATGGCTGCCCGATTTGCACCCCTTGTGTTGCCTCAAAATTTGGATAACATGCCCGCTGATTATCAAAGCAAAATTCCATTGTTTGATGGCACTCCTCAAAGTGTTACAGTTCAATAACATGTGGATAGGATGACAGATTTCTTTGACCTTCATGAGATTGATGCGGAAAATGTGACAATGAGACTGTTTGTACAAACCTTTGGAGGTGAAGTGAGGAAGTGGTTTAGAGCTTTGCCGGCTGGAAGTATTACTACATTGACTAATCTTCAGAGACAATTCTTGGATCAATGGGAAGTGAAGAAAAATCCTCTTCAGATCCTTTCTGAATATGAGAATATCAAGCGGAACGTTGGTGAGTCCATTCAAGATTATTGTATTAGATTCAATTCTGTTTACAATGCAATTCCTGCTGATATAAAGCCACCTATGGGGTTGGCTTTGATTAAGTTTCCAAATGGTTTCGATCCCGATATGGCCTATCAATTAAGAGAAAGAGATCCGGCCACTTTGGAAGACATGCAGAAAATTGCAGTCAGTGTTGAAGCAAATCTGCTTGCCAGGAGAGCTAGAATGAAAGCTGAAAAGAAGGTAATAGTAAAGGAAGAGGTTTCCACTTCAGATCAAGAGCTCCGTAAGATGGAAAAGATGTTTGATAGATTAAAAATTGATAAGTCTGAACCGCAAGTCATAAATCCTAATTTCCGTGGCCAACAACAACCACAATTTAGAATCAAGCACAGAGAGCAACAAGCACAAGACCAAGCAGTACAGCAGCAAGTGAAGACACCCTTACAGCAGAATTTTGTACATGGTCCAGAATCAGATGACGAGGAGAATGTAATTGGAGAGGAGAATCATTTCTTTACACCCGATGATATGCCAATTTTTATCACTGAAGATGAGGAGTATCCCGAGAACTCAGCCGTACAAAGGGACAAAAATTTCATCTTGGCAAATGAAGCAGTTCTTGAAAAAGAGTCTGATGAATATCAGAGGGGGTACATGAATGCTTTGACAGCCCAACAACGAAAATATTCACTCAAAATTAGAGATGTACCTATTAATCCAATTCAAAAAATAAAGGAGGCGACAACACCAAAGAATGATCCACTCGCTATGCAGAAAAAGGGAAGAGAGACAGCTGATCCCACCACTAGAAAACCGCCATCAGCAAATGAAAGATCCAATCAGCCAAATATATCAAAGGAGAAAACTAAAAAGAAGGATGTCCCAGCTAAAGAGGTAGAGAAAACTTCAGTTTTTAACTTAGAAAATGAAATTTCTAAGTTAAAATTATCCATTCCTTTAACTGAATTGATGAAGAATAGCAGCTATAAGGGTCAAGTGTCTAATATTTTGAGTTTAGATCCATTATCTGATATGGTAAACGTGGAGGATGATCGACCTGAGTTGATTTTTGGTCCAACATTGGATGGTCAGTCTCAAGATAGTGATGTACCTCCTTTTTACATCAGCCTTAGGTTGCACGACCATGTGTTACACAATGCTATGTTTGATTCCGGAGCCTCTCATAATCTCATGCCTAAGGAAATCATGGAGAAATTGGGATTGGATATCACCAGAAAGTATCATGACCTTTATTATTTCGATTCTAGTAGAGTAAGATGCATTGGTCTTATCAAATATTTGGTGGTCAGTTTGGATCAGATTCTGACTAAAAATGTTTTGATGGATGTGGTTGTGGTGGATATTCCTCCTAGATTTGGCATGCTTCTTTCTAGATCTTGGGGAGCGAAACTTAAAGGGACATTGCAGCTTGATTTCTCATATGCTACTATTCCCGTGTTCGGTTAGATGAGGAAATTAAACCGGGAGAAAAAGATGAAGTACATGATCACTAGCAAGGAGAAACTGGTAAATCATCCAATCAACTATGCACATACTGATTTAGAATCATTTGTTTTATACTCAGATAGCTTTAATGATGTAAATAGCCAAATAATTGAAGTAGAAGACATTCCAGAAATCACTGAAAATTTCAGAGAGGTCTTAAAGAAAGAAAGACAAAGACTTGATAGTACCGTTGAGCAATCAGCCTTCCGACAACAGCAAAATATTGATGGACAGCAAGGAAAAGTAAAAGAGCAAACAAAATTTCAGCATTTGGAAGAGGACGAAGCTGGTTTGTGGACCATGGATTTTGATAGCATGGTAGGAAGGGAAGGTGTTGGAATTGGCATTTAGATACGCAGTCCTGTTTTCTCCCCAAACAAAGTGCCAAGTAATGTAAGGGTCTATTCTTATAAATTGGCTTTTGACTGTTCAAATAATGAAGTTGAATATGAGGCTTTAATTGCTAGTTTGAAAATTCTTAGAAATTTAAATGCCAAAAGGATTGCAGTGTATGGCGACTCCGAGTTAGTTATCAAGCAAGTGAAAGGTGAATACCAAGCTAAGCATCCTCGAATGCGGGCCTACCGCAATGCGGTACTAGATATCTTGAGATTGTTTTCAGATTATACTTTGACATGTGTCCCTTGTATTCAGAATGGCATTTTAGATTCACTTGCAACACCAGCAAGTAATTTTAAATTCCGTTGAATTCAAACAAAAAGTTTGAAATTCATGTGAAGCATCGCCCAACTGTCCCTGACAATTAAAGGTATTGGCAAGTGTTTCAAGATGATACAGAAATCGATGAATTTCTGCAAAATGAAGGTAAATTCAAAGACACTTCTATTGATGGGGAGCATGATGATGGCGAGGTAGATATAGCAGTCAATCAGATGGAATTTTTGCAGCTAAAGGACAATGTCATTCCTGAAGGTCTAATACCTTTAGAGGAGCTTTTTGACCAAGATGATGTAGCTCGAAAACAGAACTTGCTGCCAACCGAGAAAGGAGTTGAGGATGTGAACATTGGATCAACAGAAAATCCTAAAATGGTGAAATTATATAAGGCATTTCCCCCACAGGTAAAATCAAAGTATATCAGTTTATTATCTTCGTTTGTTGATGTATTTGCTTGGGATTATTCAGATTTGAAGGCATATGACACAAACATAATTCAGCATATCATCCCGATCAAGCCAAACCAAAAGCCCTTTCGACAGAAGTTAAGAAGAATAAATCCAAAACTGTTGCCCTCAATAGAGAAGGAAGTGAATTCGTTGTACAAAGCTAGTATCATCGTCCCCATAATATTTTCAGATTGGATTTCTAATTTGGTGCCCGTGCACAAGAAAACAAGTGAGATTCGCTTATGTATTGATTTTAGGAATCTGAATAAAGTATCTTTGAAAGATAACTATCCATTGCCCAAAATGGATCACATACTTCAGCGAGTAGTTGGAGCATCACGCATGTCGTTACTCGATGGTTATTCCGGTTATAACAAAATTATGGTCCATGAGGATGACAAAGATAAAACAGCGTTCACCACTCCGTGGGGAACTTTTCATTATGCTAAAATGCCTTTCGGATTGAAGAATGCTGGTGTGACTTTTCAACGAGAAATGGATATTGTGTTTTCAAATGAAAAAAATGTCTTTCTAGTTATTTATCTTGATGACTTGACATTTTTTTCTAATTCAGATGAAGAGCACCTTTATCATTTGAAGATTGTATTTCAGTGGTGTAGAAAATACGGTATATCTCTCAATCCAAAGAAGAGTCTGTTTGCCATGGATGAAGGCAAGCTTCTCGGTCATATTATATCAAAGGATGGCATCCGCATCGATCCAGCTCGAGTGGAAGCCATTCAACAAATTGATCTTCCCCGAAGTAAAAAAGAGATCCAATAATTCAACGGTAAGATGAATTTCTTACGTCGTTTTGTGCCCAATATTGCAGAACATTTAAGGAAAATCACAAACATGCTCAAGAAAGATAGTGTAGTGAAGTGGACTGCGGAAGCAATAAAGTATTTCAATTTGGTGAAATTGGCCCTTTCTTCAGCTTCGGTTTTGATCAACCCGGACTATACTCAAGATTTCATTTTGTTTTCATTTGCCTCGAATCATACTATGGCAACAGTCTTGATGCAGAAAAGAGACCAGCTTGAGGAACCAATAGCATTTTTTAGTAGAACCATAAGAGATGCAGCTTTAAAGTATAATATTATTGAAAAGCAAGCTCTTTCCTTGGTAAATGCATTAAAATATTTTTTAGTTTATATTCTGCATTCTCACATGCTTGCTTATGTTCCTAATGCTGTTGTTAAAGATGTCTTAGTGCAAACAAATCCAGAAGGGAGACGAGGCAAATGGATTGCTGCCTTGTTGGAATATGACGTGGAGATCAAACCTACAAAGCTCATCAAAGGACAGGGGCTGGCCAAGATAATGGCTGAGTCAAATTTGCCTGCCTTGGACATTAATCTTATTGCTGCTATGTCTGAGGAAAATGAAGAAAGTTCGCCTGCTCAGGTATCAGAAATTTTTGTTCTTTCTCTTTGGTATTCAAACATTGTTTATGTACTCCAAAATCTGTCACCACCACCTGGAATGGCTAAGAACAAAAGTAGGACACTGAAATTGAAGGCTGCCAAGTTTTGTATCATGAATAATGCACTCTATTGAAAAGACCCCAGTGGTGTCTTGCTCAATTGTTTGGTTGAAGAAGAGGCAAAACAAGTTATGGAAGACTTTCACAAGGGAGATTGCGGAGGTCATCTTTTCTGGAAGACAATAGCCAACAAAATTTTGAGAGTAGGATATTATTGGCCAACTCTCTTTGCTGATGTGTACAAAACTGTTAAAAGCTGCCATGAATGTCAGATTTTTCAAGGAAGAAGAAAATTGCAGCCTTTACCGCTCAAGCCCATTGAAGTAAGTGCTCCATTTCAGCAATGGGGTTTGGACTTTATTGGCGAGATTCATCCTACTTCTTCAGCGCAGCATAAATGGATCCTTACAACGACAAACTATTTTACGAAATGGATTGAGGCGATTCCCACTTGGCAGGCCACTGATTCGGCAATCATTTCATTTCTTGAAAACAATATTTTGTCTCGTTTTGGCTGTCCAAACAACCTGATCACTGATAATGCAGCAAACTTTAAATCTAAAAGAATGATTGACTTTTGTAATAAGTATCAAATTATTTTGGGGCACTCAACTGCATATCATCCACAAGGCAATGGATTGGCCAAATCCTCAAATAAATCCTTGGTCAATATTATCAAAAAGTTGTTGGAAACGAACAAGAAGAGTTGGCACAAGAAAATGGTTAATGCACTTTGGGAAAATAGAGTAAGTCAAAATAAATATATAGTTGTATCCCCTTTTGAGCTCGTGTATGGTGTTGACACTGTATTCCCGACCTCTCTCGCAGTTCTAGTGGTTAAACTTCTGCAGGAAGCTGACAGCGAGGTTGATCATTTGCAATGAAGAATCAATCAAATGATCCATTTACAACAGACTAGAGAGGAGGTTTTTCAGAACACTTTCAAGCTGCAAGAGAGAATTAAGAAGATATATGATCGAAAGGCAAAGGCGGAAAAGTTTCAAATAGAAGAAGTTGTGCTAAAATGGGACGCGAGAAACGAAGATAAAAGTAAGCATGGCAAGTTTGAGAATCTTTGGAAAGGACCTTTCAGAATTGCTACATATCGAGGCCAAAATTCTTTCCTTTTGAAAGAAATGAATGGAGAAGATTGTCCAGGTGGGCCGGTCAATGGTCGGCTACTTAAACAGTACTATTTTTGAAATGTTTTCTGCTGTCATATATATCACTGTACATACCGGTTTGTTTAAATTTCATTACAAGTATGTGCTTTCATCATTCTTTCAGTTTGGGGCTCGAGGTGAAGGCTATAAAACTGAGGGTTGATTTCAGTTTTGGTTTCGTTTGTTGGAGTCAGGTCTTTCAGTTGATTTCAGTCTTGAAATTGAGTCAGTTTTGAGTCAGTTTTCGGTCCTGAAATTAAGTCAAGAGTTTGGTTTTGGTTTGTCAAAGTTATTGACTCCATAGCCCAATGGACGAAGGCACTACTTGCTTTCCCTGAGATCTGTAGTTCTTGGTACCTCCAAGGATCTACCATCCCCATTAGAGCCAATGTTAGTTTCGGTATCTTCATCCCTCCGTCAGTGATCAAATTCTCTTGTTGCATTGCATATTAGGTGTCTCACTCAGTCAACTGCATTCCATTAGGAGCATGGATCACCTGACGGTAGTGGTCTGTTGTACATTTTCCCTCATGTCCTTTACCTGCTGGCCCATTTCCATTCATCAAGATCATCTGCAGTCACTTTTTGTCTTTAAATTCGCAAGAGTCATTTTTAGGGTTTTCAGTCCCATTAGGTCTATGGTTTCATCAAAAAGGTCTTCAAAATTTCCAATAACGGTCAGCAGGCACATGAGGAGGTTGAATAAAGTTCCAATACCAAATAAATTCCATCATCATATGCCCAGAAATGAATTTTTCCTCAAAAATCTGTTTTGAGGAAAAGCAGAGTATTTTATATTTTTATGTATAAATTTGATGTAATTTTAAGTTCTCTCATATGTAAATAACTTCAATGGCAACCCTGGTCACCTTTTCAAGCTTCAACAACTCCATCCCCTGCAAGGAAAACAAAAATCAAGTCATTCAGTTAATCAGAGCAAACTGCCCAAAACAGAGTTGAAGGAGTAAGTCACAATGAAAACATAATAAAAGTAGGTTTTATAAGTGGAAAATTAAAATTTCTTGTATATAAACCGTTTGATTATCTTCAAAGAGCTCATTGGCATTCAAAGAAGAAAAATTGAACAAGAGAAATTCATGTTGGAGAAAGGGAGCGAGTTTGAGGGAAAATTGTGCAAATTTCATGGGGGCGACGCGTTGGGCTTGAGGAGTGGCGCATAGAGCAGGCGTGGCGCATTGGAGCGCCCTCCACAGTGCAAGAAACACACAGGCGCGACACATCAGGGAGGCGCGACGCACTGGGTTTGAGGCGCGACACACAGAGTTTCAAAGCTCGATTTCACCTTAAACTTCCCCGAATTTTCCAAATTTTCTCAAAATACGTGGTGTGCAAGTAAGTTAAGATCCCCTCCATTGCTAGTGAAGAAGTTTTCTTAAGATTGATGGTGGTTTAGTGTGATAAAATTCAAACCATACCTCCTTCCAAATTTTCTCAAAAACAATTTCCTAGGGTTTGTCTTTATGTTTTTACTACCAAATCCTCTCCATCATTCCCTCACCTTTTTATTCCCTCACCCATTTCACTATCCCCCATATCCCTAAATTCATTCACCCCTATCCCCAATTCCCATTATCCCAAACCCTAGCTACAAAATTCCCAAACCCTAATTATTATCCCAAAAGCCTAAAAATTGTCCCTAAAACCCTTCAATTCCCCAAATTCTGGTCAGCAACATTCCCAAAATCCCTCTTACCCTCTCCCTTCATAATCCTTCATACATTTTCATACACTTGGCAGCAAAAGATCAAAAACACCATAAACCTCTCCATACTCATCAAGAAAACTCACACATTGGCAAACATGGAGTCAGATTCCTCCTATGACCGAGATGAAGAGACACACAATGACTCTCCAACCAAAATGAATGCACCAAGGAGACCTCACAAGGGGGGTAAACATGTATGGGAGGAGCCTACTTCACTTGCCGAGTTGTAGGTTTTCCCTCTTGCTGTCACATGTTTTCAACAACAATCCTGTTATCAGTTCTATGAGATGGTTGCTAGAGTCCAGTACCATCATGAGTTGGCCAGGTTGTTTGTGCTTCATCTACATAATGGCCAAGTTACTCTTGTAGGTGTGACATTCACCTTGACACTGGAATCTATTTATCTAGCAACCGACATTCCAAATATCGGAGAGCAGTGGAATAAAAGGCAGAAAATTGACAGGGAAAATTATGAGCCATACATCAAGCCTAGTTACTTGAGACAACTCAGCAGAGTTTTTCCCTTCCGGTATCTCAAAGACTCATATGCTCCCTTGATGAAATTCATAATTAAGTATTTCAGCTGTGAGGGCCGGTTTTCTCGCCTATATGTCTATAACATTAGATTGTTGATGCACTTTACCAGGGTGAGAATGATGAATCTCCCTTACTTCATGTGCCAGAATATTGAAAAGATGACCACCCTAGTGCAAAAAAAAAATCCTCAGCAGCAGTTTAACAATATATATCATTTTGCACTCATCAAAATTGTGGTCATGCATCAGCTTGGTTTGCAGGACATCTCATGGGAGGATTTCATTTCTCATGATTTCTTCACTATTCCTCAAGTACCTCCAGAATATTTTCATGAGATAGCTGGACCTTCACATTAGCAGGAGGGTCATGAGACACAGACCACTAGTGTGTCGGTGTTTGTCACCTATAAAAAGGGCACTAGAAGGTTGTTTGCAGCAGCAAAGCGAGTATTATCTCCACCCGGGGTGGAAGGGGTCTCGCTTCCTCCATCAGCAGAGCAGGTACAGGACAAGGGAAAGAGGCCATTACATGATGAGGGGCCTTCAGGAGGGCAAGAGACAGATTTCATTCTTATTCAGGATGATGACACCGATTTGGGATCACCAAGCTCAAAGCTTAAAGAGATCATTCGGGAGCAACGGGCAGACATTAATGCTTTGTCCCTCAACCTACAAAGAGCCAAGTGGATAATCAAATACCTTGAGTAAAGAAACAAGAAGCTAGAGGATCAGAAAACCATTACGGAGCTGCAAAACATACGAGAGAACCGGCAAGCCGCGAAAAGGAGCAAAACCAAGTTGACATCACTTGAGCAAGAAATTGAAGCTGATCGTGAAACTTGGATTGAAAGGGTAAATATGCATTTGGAAAAGCTGTTGGAGAAGGCCAACAAAGAGAAAAATATGTTGAGGCACATGGCCAACCATTATTGGGCAAGAAACCATGTTTGCAAAGCAAGAATCAAGATCTTGAAGGCCAAGTTGAAGAAGGCATCAAAGCGTCGAAAAAAGCATGATAGACTTTAGATCTTGGCTGAGGCTTCCTTGGCCCAACATAGCACTTAATGGAGGACAATCAGCCCAAATTTCAAAAAATTTGGGACACTTTTTGCAATTTTAAAATTTTTGGCTTAAAAAACAGGTTTTTCTGCCCAATGCGCCGCGCCACTTGGCGCTCGATTTTGATAGAGTCCTCCTTTTGAGGAAAAATCAGCGTTTTTGGATTTTTCATGGAAAAATACTCCTGCTCACAAATTTCCAAGAAATTTTGACAGGTTTTGGGCTTCCGAAAGGGTCAAAAACACCCCAAAAATGACCTTTCTGCCCCTTTTTTGACACACAGGAAGCAGTCTTGGGAGAACTCACTTTTGGGGGGGTAAATGGAGGCCAAATTCAAAAATTCCACTTGTGCTGGAAAGTAGAAAGGCAGAAATTTCCAAAAATCCCACTTGGAGCAAATTTGGACACTAGGAAGGCCTCCAAAATCAGCTACAAACAGGCACTACGCATAGGGATATCAGGCGCGGCGCATTGGAGGAATTTTGCTCATTTTTGGTCAAAAACTCTGTTTTTCACCTAGTTTTTTCATAGTTTGACTTTTTTCCTTCTAATTGTCAAAATCATGACGTAATTTAATGTGACATGATGGATTTTGATGCAATTTTGTTAAATTTTCACTTATAGAGGTAAATTCATCCATCAAAGGGTAGTTTGCAACTGAATGAATCAATTTCCTAGTTTTTAGAGACAAGCTGTTCCACTACCTACTTTGTAGTTCTCAGTTTAGATTTTGTTGGAACAGCTCATAATCTTATGAGCTAGACCCCCAGAGGCTAGGATGAGTTTTTTTTTGCCTATATCTTATGTTTTATCAGTCATTAGCATGGTTGGAATTTTGGGAATGCTTTGAGCATCATTGTACATTCATTTCTGCAGTTTGACAAAGGAATAGACCAGGGTTTGCAGCACTCTATGGGATTCATGTGGCATCTTGCTTTGATATTGTGTTTCTCTCTGTAAATTTAAGTTTACCTGTGTTTTATGTATGCTACTCACTCTCTTATTTATTCTTAACTAAAACAAACAAGTATAAAGGTAGAATCCATTGAAATTGCAGTGCTCTACTTAGGGTTTGCTTAGTTATCTATGTTTTCAACTGTTTGAAGAGGATCCCTGAAGGTTTCTTGCCCTCTTCAACTCCTCACCTGTCTAAAGCTTTTCATTCAATTTAAATTGAAGTGTCAAATAAATTTCTTTCCTTGCCCCATTGAGATCTCTGCAAAACTGAGCCTCATTCCCCAGACCCAAAATTTTCCTTTCCATTTGAGCCAACAAAACATCCTTAAATTCAATCAAAATCTTTTGCACACATACCTAGCCTAAAATTAGTCTTCATATCAAGTCATCTCAAGCCTCATTGATTATTTTTTGCTGAGATTGACAAGGAGAGAGCCCTCTCCCGATCTGGTAGGGCTAGCTACCAGGTTAAGCGTGGTTTGACGTTACCCTAGATTCTGCCTTTCTCAACCTGAGGTAGATTTAGGCACTAATAGCTCTGAAGGTGTAATATTTGAGAAAACTTGCAGTGTGGCGATGGTTTCTCCCTTATCCCCTATTATGGCTAATACTTTCATGGAAGATCTTGAATCCAAGGCCCTCTCCTCTACTCTGTTCGAACCTAAGCTTTGGAAGATATTTGTAGGTGACACTTGTGTCATATGGTCTCATGGTAAAGAGAAGTTTGACCTTTTCCTCCATCATCTTAATAGCAATTCTAACTCCATTAATTTTACTATGGAATTTGAATTATATGGTAGCTTACATTTTCTTGACATTCTTATCCCAAGAAAAGATGATGGTTCTTTCTCCCATCAATTCTACCGAAATAAAACACATACTTAGTGGTATCTACATTCAATTTCACATCATTTCCCTACTCAAAAGCAAGGTGTTCTTAGCACGTTAGCTACCAGAGCATTTATAATTTTGAATAAATTCCTCCTTGATGAAGAGAAATCCCACCTCATAAGCGTCTTAAAAAATAACGGTTATGAAAATTCCCAATGCCTAAAAGCTTTTCATAAAGCTGAAAAAGGTCCTAGAATCAGAAAAGATTCTAAAGATTGGGTTTCTGGAGTGCATCTCCTGTTCATTCAAGGAACCACAGATAAGATTTTCAGGGTCCTTAAGAAACATAATGTTTCCTCTACTTTCATGCCCATTAGCACTATTCAAAGCTCTTTAAGATCTGTGAAGGACCTAGTAAACCCTAAGTATTGTAAAGGTGTTTACATCATTCCTTGCTCCTGTGGAACCCCTTACATTGGTGAAACCGGTCGATCCATTAATGAAAGACTTTGCGAACATGCGGCTGACCTTAAACATGGTAGATCTCACTCCTTTGCATTGGCAGAACATGCTGAGAAGACTAACCATCACATCTGCATTGAAGAATCTAAATTCATTTCTAGGATTGATCATTTTCATCATCATAAATTAAGGGAGGCGTTAGAAATTGAAAAAAGGCTGGTGAATCTAAACATAGACGATGGCTGGAGCATTAGCAGATACTGGATCCCTGCCATTTTCCTCTTAGTTTTTTTTCCTCTCACGCTTTGTTTTATTCATATTCATATTTTTTATATTTTATTTATATTTTTATTCTTTATGTTTATTTTTGTGTATTTATTTATTATTATTATTTTTATATAATTAATTAATTTAGTTATTTATTTATTTATTATTATTATTGTTATTATTTATTTATTTGTTTTTTTAAATAATAGAATAAAAAGATCAACTTAAATTTAATAATAACCATTAATAAATTGAAATTATTAATTAATTTAGTCAAACTAGCCATTATAATATAACAACTAGTTTGATCCTCTCTGCATCTATTGAAATCATAAGCCTTTATCTCATCTGGTCCTAATGATGAACCACAATAGTTGGTTCGAAACACGTCAACGATATTTTTCGTATGTGATTTGTTACTGAACGATTTTTTCACAATTTATGGATCACAAAAGCCATCTCTCAAAAAAAAATGTACTTATTATTATGTGGCTTTAATGGTTGTAATTTTCTTATTTATATGTTTATATGTTGGTTATAAGCATGGATATATGACTGGTTTTATTCATGGAAATTTTCATGTTTTTACTTTTAACTGAAAGAATAATGGATGAAAGACCTAATTGATGTTAAGACAACTAATGGGAGAGGGTGGTGTTCCTTCTTGTTAAGTCTCACATGAGTTTTCAGTCCCTTATGCTCATACTTGAATTCATCTCCTATAGGTTGCTTTTCTACCAAGTGTTTGACAAAATTTCAGTCTCGGTTGGGGATGGTCAATTCTAGTCTTGGTTTCGGTTTTTGGTTTATAATTATTATAGTCATGTAATTTATGAGTTCTAAAATTTATAAGGATTTCTAGGTAGAGACTTATCCCAAAACCTGAGAAATAGCCTTAAATTATGTAGTTGTTGGCACATCACTAGGCAGAAAAGGCCCTAGTCGCACTGATGTAGGCCTGTGGGAGCGACTGGGGGTTTATAGTCATATAGAGGTCCTTGTAAGGGATCAAATGGTGCTCTAGCTTAGGGAGAAGTAATTTGGCTTAGGGTATGGACGCCTGGAGGGGTTGGGTTACTCCTGGAGGGTCTCGAGGCACCCGAGGGAAGTCAGTTAGGTTTGTTTTGTTGTCTACATTTCCTTAAGGTCACCTAGGTGGTTGAGTCTTGTCATAAGAACACCTCATCTCATGTTTACCTTGGGTAAGTCGATGAAAGTGGGTATAAGTGAGGGGAGATGTTTGCTACATTTCCCACAATTGACACTCTCACTTTTTGTTTTTGTTGTTAGTTTCCCTCTGTCCTTGATATCCTTTCTTCTAATAATTCCCTTTCCTTTTATTGGAATTAGGTGGGTTTTCATTGTTGATATATTCAAACAACTTTTTATATTGTGGGAATGAAGGTTTAACAAATTAACCCCTATGTTTTACTGAGGTTGGGAGTTATTGTGTTGTGGTTTTGGGAAAGGAAAATATAGATTCCCCTAATTAGGGTTTGTGTAGGTAAGTTGGGAGGTTGACATGACTTCTTAAGCACATTTTGGGTATAGTTCCCTTGCATGGGAGGGTTTTTAGGAGGTGGAAGTTTGTTAGGATAATATCCATCTTTGGAGGGTGTTGTTGTTGCATATGTTATGGTGAATGATTGGAAGTGTGGTTAGGTACCATACATATTCCAAGGTATGGATGAAAATTCCCTAGCTAATTCTAGGTGAGGTCCTCAATCAACCCTTCAACAACATTTGATGCTCGAGGTTTATCTTAAACAAATAACTATAATAAAATAGCATATGGGGTAACAAAGTAAATGTACCCTGATTATGTGTAAATAAGCTCAATCTCTCGGGATTTGTTTATTTCCTCTTCTTTTGATTGTGGCATGGAAGTGGTGACATATTTTGCAATTACTAGCAAACGTGATTTAAAAAATAAATCCATAAGGATAGTTTTTGTTATGTCCACTTTTTTAATACTATAATTCTTTAGTCATTCATGAAAATGATCTAAAATATGGGTGGAGGTATTCTATCTAAAGTAGGTCAATAATTCGAACCCTGTTTCATGGAGAAATAGGATCTAAAAAGAGGTGAAGAAATATTTGGATAAAGGCTCAAAAGTTTGATGGGAACCTATGGCCTTGCTAATGTACCATTTCGTAGTAGGGCATGTGAGGGTGCATTGAAATAGTGCCAGTCTAACTGAGTCTTCAATGATGCTATTGGAGGAACACCATAGGTGAAAGGTCATGATTTGGTTGCCTTGATCTTCCCCCTTTTTTCCTTCAAATTTGGGGATATTTGATGGTAACTTGGTTGGAATGTGGGACCATTTTTGATTATGGTCAATGGGATCATTTGTAAGCTTCATAAGATTTGGGAGGTTCAATGAGGATACACATGGTATTTTATCAGTATTATCCATTGTGGAATGACCTCGAAATGTGATGTTTATAGGAGTCCTTTGTGAGGTAGTATTGGTAGGGGTACCCTGCGGGGTATTGTTGGTAGGGGTACCCTATGAGGTAGTGTTGGTGTTCCCCTGAGGGTGGTGAAAAGTGTACTTTGAGAGGAACTAGATACTAACAAAGTTGCACCAAGAATGAGTGTGCCAAACAATGTATTTGGACATTGTCTCCTATGAATATGTGGTGAGAGACCAAGAAATCCTCCCTACAAAGGTGTGAGATCTTGTAAGCACCTAGAATGGAGGGAAACTTGGGGTCCCCTATGGTTCTTTAGAAGGTTCAAGAAAAATATTGTGAGGGGAATTTTTAGCAAACCAAATGTATCACATACATAAGACAAATAAAAAAAATAAATGGTTAATTTTCCCTTTAATTCCTTTGATGTGTGAAACAATCAACAAAAAAGTTTGTGAGGTTTTTTGTATGATAAAAAATATCAAAATAACTAGTGTCTTTCCACTCAATCTGTAACTATTCCTTGTAAAGGTTTTGTAGAAGGGTACTAGGGCCACATCATGAAAGTAATAGTGCATTTCTAGTAGCTAAAATCCAACGAAGGTATGGAATATAGTTATAATGAGAGGGTATTGGAGCCACGTCTTGAAATTACTGGAGATGCTTCCAACAACCTAATTGAAATCTCATCTAGGTGCAAGTGCTCCCACACCCGCCACCTATAGGGAAAGATACCCTAAAATTTTTTCCACTAAGCTACCTACTTCTAGCAGGAATGAGAGAATATTAGCTTCTGGTTTTCAACTTTGGACTCAAAACCCCTACCAAGTGTCAGGAGAAAATAAGAAGGCGTGTTATAATATGTTGTCTAAGTCTTACCCCTTCATGGGTTTCATCTTATTACTAGTTTTTTCACTAGATTGTGTAGGATTTGAAAGTTCCCTAAAAGGAAAACATATATGTTTCCAATGAATAATAACCATGATGGATTATGGGATGCCTACCCCCATGGTCCTAACCTAAAATATAAATTATTTTGTGACCCATTCAGGGAATTTAATCCATTTAAGTTAAGGTTTTTTTTCAAATAGTCTTATCTTTTCTTAGGGTGTGCCAAAAATTTAAACTAAAAATAAATTAAGTACAAATATTGCAAAAGAGCATACCCTATGTACAAATTTTAGATGATTTTAGTGTGTGATGTGATGGTGTGTGCAAGGTGAATGGTGAACATAAAAAGTTTTTGCATTGCAACAATGTGGATATTTGATGATCCTTTACAATTCCATATAATTGCACTATATTATGTTGTTCCTTGCAAAAATAAAAAAGATGTGTAAATAGTGGACCCTTTTTCCTAATTATGTTATGTGATCATATAGGGAGAAGGAAAATTAGTGCTTTGGGAAACTTTTCAAATCCCCCCATAAGTTTGCCACAAGGGTGAGGGAGGTCCTACTCTATTTATTACTAACATAAACTCTTAGTCCTAGAATAAAATAAAATAAATAAAGGAATTGATTTGCAAAACAAATAAAAAAATCTGCAGATTAGGGTCACTTACTTCTTTATTAAATAAGATATGTGTAATTTTCCAATTGAAAGGTAAATGGAAGGTATTATTTTAGAACCTTTTCAAATCCCCCAATAGGGTCACCATAAGGGTGTAAGGGAGGTAGAACCTACTCTCATTCTTAATCACACTACTTATAGTCATAACATACAACATTTTAAATTAAAAGATAAGAAAATAACTTTACTTATGATGGATAGTAAATATAAATGAAAGCCTATATTAATTGTAAAAATCTGTAGGAGTGTAGGCAAGTCATTAAAGGGTGCCAAAAAACTTAAGAAAAGGAAATTACAATGAGATTTATGGTTCTCCGTGTGTCTCACAGGTTATGTTTTGCACAATCATAATAACTACATGACATCTAAGGGATACCTGCAAATATTTAGAAAAATACCGTGACCAAATCCAAATGGAAAAATATTGAGGAAAGTCCTGCAAAACAACCAATTTGATTAAAGAAGGAAAACAAGTGGATTAGCCATTTTGTATGGTGTGTTTGTTTGCGTATGATTCCCAAATCCACCTTCCTTGTAGCTAGTTTTTTCCTATAAGGAAGTATACAAAAAATTAATGATGTTAGTGATTGAACATGGACTAACAAGGCATTTAATAAGTGAAAACAATGCATACACAAAACTAAAGTAAACAACTTGAAATAAGCCAATGAAGCAAAACAAATCAATAGACTAGGAAAATGGTCCTCTTTATGCTTTCTATTAGTGGAAGAGTTACAAATGAATGTGAAAGGAACTTGAAGATATTTTATTGAGAAATGGTGCTCAATAACTCTCAACAACGATTTCCCCTTCTCAATATCTTTTTCAATCTCTTTATCTCTCAGAGAAGTAAATAAAACTCTCTCTAGTGGTGGGATTCTCCTAGAATTGGTATTTTTAATTGATTTGGAGAAATTTTGGAAACATAACAATACACAACTTCTTCTTAATTTTGTCTCTCCATGCTCTTTCATTTATATATATTTTTATCACTCTCTCTCTCCTTTTTCTCATCGATGAGGTTGATTTGCTCATAAATGAGATGATAGCTACCATCCTCCTTACATTAGGGCTTCTTATAATCAAGACTCAAATGGGCAACCCTTCATGTCAAGAAAAAATTCCTCCCAAGGTGTTGACTGGGCTCTCTTCAACCATCGTGGCTATCGAATAAAAATACACGAAGATGCAATTAAATGTCTTTGGAGCACCTACGAAGGTTGTTTTTTAAAGTCAAATGTAAGAAAACCTTTTGAATTTTTCTTTCCAGAATGTTTACAGCTCAGAATGTGTCCTCTGTAGATGTTTTTTATTGACTTTGATTCCCTTCTTATATTTACAAATGAGTGTACCATTTATTCATAATAACACCCTTTTTCCATGAATAATGGGATATGACGTGGAATTTTCTCTAAACATGGTGATCAATTTAGTAAGGTCAACTTCTAGGGTACATAACCTTTGCACATTGACTTTGATTGACGAAATTCTTGTGCTATCAAAAAGGTATATTTCTGTAGAATTGTGCTAGGGTTTTTTATACAAGCAACAAAAGTTTACCCCAAAAAAACATTGTTTGATGCCTCAAATTTTTTTTGGGAGGTTTCGTACCTTAATTTTCCAAAGTAGGACCCATTAGTAAAACTAGTCTTGTTAACTAGTTCCTCTACATTTTCCACTCTAAAAGCCTCAACATGGATGAAAAATAATATAATTATCCACACTGTATCACACCTCCCCACTTTGGGAGGATTTTGGTCCCAAAAATCTTCTACTAAATGAGGTGAGGAATTTTTTCCTCCACCTTCTCTCAAGTGTACCATTTAGCATCGTTTGGAAGTTGTCCTTTCAACCCAATCTTAAAAAGGGAATTTTCCTCTTGTCTTGTAGTTCTAGAATTCTTCTGCAAAACTATAACTTCTATAAAACCTAATTATATGATGAAAAATCCTCTATATAATGTGTGACATGTTCCTCTTATTTTGTTAGAATGGAAGGCTCATAAAGTTTCATATTCTCCACAATCACAATTGAGAAAATGCACATGTGTGGGGGAGATTGAATATAGAGACATTATCTCCCATATTCTCCAGTAAATCAAAGGGGCCATATTGAGAGCCTTCATTTTTTTACCAGAACCCTATGAATTCTCCTTGTTCAACTATAACCATACTCCATCTCCCACCTTGAAAAGCATCTTTGTCCTGTGTTGATTTCCTGGCCTTGTATTTTTCTTGTGACTTTTCTAGTGTATCGTGTACATGTATATAGAAATTCTTGATCTTATCAACATTTTTTTCTACCCTTAAGGAAGCCCCTATAAGATCCTCCCTCGATCCTCCTTGTTTTCCATATCCAATATCCAAAAGTGAAGGTGAAAAATATCCAAAACAAGTTTCAAATAAGGACTTGCCAGTAGAATTCTGGATTACTATATTATAAGAGTGTTGAATATATACCAAATTTTCATCCCAAGTATATGAATATTTTTTATTTTAACCCCTCAAAATATGCACCAAATTCATGTTGACTACTTATGTTTCCATATCTATTCATGGATAGAGTGTTGTAGACCTTTTCAAATTCATGTCCATATTCTCCCACAAATTAGCCCAAAATGCACTGAGAAATTTTGTGTCCTTGTTTGAAACAATGCTCTTCGATATTCAAAAGTGCACCTAGACCTATCCAAAGAAAAAATTTGTTGTTTCTTTCCCATTGATGGTATTTTTATAGGGCATTAAAACACACATATTTTTGAACCTTTCAACTACCATGAACAAGTAGTTGATTAGTTCATATTATGTTAGCCAACATATTTTTGCTTCCCTTATTATACTTGATCACTAAATTATTAGTTTTAGAAACTCCATCCGCTCTTAATGTTTGGTTTGTTGTAGCTTTAATCTGGGCCTATAGGTAATGTAGTGGATAGTTATATATGTGGATTACTAGTTCCTTTCCCACTTCTTCATAGCTTTCATTGTGACATAGTTAGGTATGGTAGTTGAGAATTGTACCATGGAATACTTCACAATGGTAGCATATGTGCATTCCTCCCTAAATCAAGACCACTCACATATCATATCCACTTGCATTTGTCTCCACTTTGAAGGGCTAATGCAAATATGGTAATTCTGGAACTAGTGCTTGATGATTTTCTTCTTTAACTCCTCAAATGTCCTTTGGTAACTCTTTCCCCATTGGAAACTCTTACCACTTTTTATGGCGTGGATTGTGTTGGTGTCCGGATGTGAACAATATTCAAACCCTTTTTCCACATAAATTATCAACCTTAGGGCATTAGTTATTTCAAGACTAACGTCACAGTATATGCAGGAGCAATCACATGACTTGTTGTAGATCACAGGCTTAAATCCATAAACACACAAACTACTGTAACAACAATTAAAATAGATTGTAAAATTAAAAATACATTCACAACAATTAAAAGATTACACTGGAACAAAATTAATAGAACCAAACTAAAACATGAAATCAATGGAAAGAAAGGTAACACATCGCCTGATCAGAAGAGTGGGCCCAACTCTCTAATAAGGGCCGCGACGAACTCACAAATTACAGGTGAAACATCAGAGTGATGTGAATTCAATTAATTGCATAATATACTGTTACAAAATATTTATGTGTTGGCTTAACCCTGATTCACAGCCTGTCGGCCCTCTTTATACAACTATTCAGGAAATCGTAGATTTCCTCTAACAACTACATATCTACAATTATACAATTTGTTGCAACATCAACCTAATGGCCAAAAGGAAACCATGAAAAATCCTGACATGTCGCTGGGGTGAAACGAAGTCTGTTGCATTGTGGCAACAAGTGAAGGCAACACTAGGAATTAGGAGTCGCTCCACGACTCACAGTTGTAACCTTCCCGCTTTGGCCGAATCTATAAAAATATTGGAGTTAACATTTGAAAAAAGGTAAAACATCCTGGACTATTTCCTCATTAATCAAATATCCCATGTAAAGTAAGAGGAAATGGGTTTAACTCATGAATTTAACAATAATAATGACACAAAGAGATAGAAAGGTGGGCGAAAATGTGAGAGAAAAGTATACAAATCTGGTACCCAACATCTCCCCCCAACTGGTCTCTCTACATGTCCTCATGCAGCTCGTTGTCTCCTCAGATCTAGGCTGGACTGACAGTGACTGGCATGAAGTTGTGTGAGATCATATTCTTCAGCCATTTCTGTCCCAGGGGGTTTATAGCCTTCCATTAAAACAACATCCTTCCACCAATTTGGATTAACATTGTATGCAGGAATATATTTCCCAGCTGGCAACTAAATAAAGGGAAACTGAAACCTCAGCCCCATCCATCTAACCCCATAGGTATGAATGCATGCTACAAAACATGGCATCCTCTCTAGAGCCTGTGCAAAGTTAGGTGCTCCAAATGGCTCTCGTCCTCTGACGGCTAAGGATGACAACATCCACCTTCTCTGACAACTGTCCAGTGCTTCCTCACTGAACATTGTAATTTATCTCACACAGAGGTCATAACACCATTTCTGGGTTGCCAAAATGTGTTCTCTACATCCATAAATCTGTAGAAATGTGTAATGCTTGTTATAAATGTTTGATGACTGGCCATGCTCCTTCCTCACCATTAGTGGCCTTTTGACTTGGTTCTCTTTGAACATATCACAGGCCTTTCTCCACTTAATTTAATTGATGGTATAGGAGGTAAAAGCTATTAAATTAATGTCCCCCATGAATGGGATGGGGTTAAAAGACTGATCACACCTCAAGAATTACCCATGCATGTAGAGCTCGTACATTAAGTGTTGTCCTTAATATCATGAATTTTTAGGATACGGACGAATGGGATCCTCAATCTCGTGCGAAATATCCTTATATATACTTTCAAGACAAAAGAAAAGAAATTGATTGTGAAGGAATAAGGCATAGCTATGTTAAGGAGGTCTGCAGGCCATTACCTTCTGTACTAGAGAGAACATCTTCTCCTTATCTGATTGCAGCAGCTGCACTTATTCTTCCAATTCTTCTATTCTCACCTTATTTTTAGCTTTCTTCAACCATGCCTTATCTAACTGGTCTATGTATCCTGTGATGATCCCAACATCCTATTCTTGAACCTGAATTGTTTCTTTCTTATGGTTACTTGCAGCAGGCTGCCACTTCTGGATCTCAATGGCCAAGAAAAATTCTCGGTTTTCAAACAACTCTTCAATCGGGCCAATCTGTGTAGCTGCGGAGGAAACCTCAATTTTTGGCTTTACTGCCCTCCATTTGTATATTTTTACCTTCTTTTTCAACCGGGGATATTGCCTTTTCAACTCCCAAACCTCCCTCTTCAATCTCATGATTTCACTGAACTACAGTTGATACCTCTTCTTGAGAGGTAATCTTCTTTTCTCACATTGTTCAATCCATTCCTGTTTGACAATAAAATCAGTTTCTGGGCCTCTGACAGGCTTAGGAGGTGGCGAAATGCTACCGGTATTATCAATTGATTCTTTTGTTAAGCCTCTCTAACTGGGCTCCCTATCTTCAAGGGATTCTTCCTCTATATTCACTTCAGGGACTCTTGTCGTCTGATCAACATTTCCATTGACCACTTTGTGTTCCGATGTTTCCACAGGAACCCTATCTTCTTTGCGAGCCTCTGAGTGCTCCAACATATATTTAGCAATGACTGGGCTGATATTGGCCATGTCAACAAATTTAAGCACTGGTGGAACAACTATTTCCTTCATTAATAATTGGGGTGAGCAGAATTGCCTCGCTCCTCTCGGCATCATGGACTGGAATAGAGAGCAGGGAGTGACTTCATTATCCATATTTCCATCTTGAGCCAAATTTTCATGTGTTTTTACTTCAATCGGGGTCGGTGTTGGTTATTATGGCATGACGTCGATTCCGAGGGTTGTTTCCCTTCTATCCTCCTATCCTTTGTGCATTACTTCTTCTTCCGAGGTTGATACTGTTTCTTGTGGGACAATATCGACCTCACGGTTTATTCCTTCTCTATCTTCCTGTTCCTAATGAATTTCTTCTTTTTTTCCCTGTTCTAGCTAAATCGGGGGTGGTTCTTTTGTAACACCCCCAATTGTTTCAATATCCATATCTGCTCGGGAAGGTGATGTTGTTTCTTGCAAAACAGCATCACTTGCCATCCCCCTTTCTGCCATTTCACTTTCCTGTTCTTTATTGACAAAATTCGATGACTGTATGACAGTCTCGACTTCACGCATGATATCCATAATTATTTCAACTGTGGGCTCCTCAGGCAAGGCTAGTTTTTGTGTGACAACCCCAACTGTGCCACCAGTTACCTCCTCTATTCCCATTTCTTCAGGTCCTTCCTGATCAAACTCCATTTCCACTTCTTCATGTTCCTCCTGATCAACTTCCATTTCCATTTCTTCAGGTTCCTCTTGATCAATTCCCTCCGAATGTTCTTCTTCTGCTAAACCAACCGGAGAGACTGGTTCCTCTTCTCTGGTAGCAATAATGGCTCTATATCTTCTTCTCAGGATCCACAGAGTTCTACCCAGGAGACCCGAAATCTATTTATTGCATGCATGACCAGTAAACGCACTAATCCATGGTTGGAGAGCACTGCCGGCATCCGGCACGAACGCTGAGCGGATTGTGCCATGTGCTGCAACTGTTTCAATAGGAATAAGGGCATGTTTAAGGCATGCACCTGAACCTATGGAAATCGAAGGTGCGTTAGAATTTTAAAATTATATTTAAATAGAGTTGTGGCCCAACCTTCGCAAGTTATGTATTTCATTACAAAACCTATGACTTCGTTCCAAGGATACGACACAGTTTTGCACTCATATCCTATGCCCAATTGAACGACACTTTCCCCTGCCTACAAGAATAATTCGGAAAACTCTAGAAGAGAAACTCTCTGAGAAAACCATTTCTTCCCTTGCTATCTCAGCCTGCTAACTTCTACAATTACCTCTTCTGTGACAGGAACTTCCAGTTCTCTGACCTGTGAGTGATTCTCGTCCAAATTAACTGCAAACTCCATTCTGATTCCCTTGTCAAACCCCTGTAATATTTCAAAGTAGGTATCCCACCCTGCATTGACAAATACTTGCCATACCTCTAGATTACTGTGGACTGACGCTGTATTTTCAGGCTCATGCCGCACAACCAGTCTGCCCATAATTTTGGGACTCGTAACAACACTTCTTGGAACAGTAGACCGTTGGGCGAAATGGTGGATACTGAATTCGGAAAAAAAAACATGGTGAAAATTAAAGGTGGTAACGGTAAATACACATGGTAACTCTCGGGAATTGAGGACAATCATAAAAAATTATGGTTCGTGCGGTGAATAAAATAGAAATTATTTCATATGGAGTGGAAAGGACGTGCTACAAATCCCAATACACTTTTAATGATTATACAGAGTATTGATAAGGATGGTAGGGTGTAACACACACGGATTTATAATAATGGCTTATGGAATAATCATTACCATCATTAAATTATGACGGCACCCACCCCCCCCCCCCCCCCCAACTTAAAATTTTATGCCTATGGCATTAAAGTCTTCACATGGGATATTTAATTAAATCGGTAAAAGTCACGTGGAGGCGTACCTGGCGGCCTACCTGGATGAAGTGACGGTTGGTAGGATGACGTTGCAGTAACGATGTGGATGGAGTAACAAAAATACGAGTAGCAGCATCTAGAGTAACAACACCTAGAGTAGCAGCAGTGCGAGTAGCAGCATCTGGAGTGGCAGCAGCGCGAGTAGCAGAATCCGGAGTAACAACAGTGCGAGTAACAACATCTGGAGTAATAGCAGTGCGAGTAGCAACATCCGGAGTAACAGCAGTGCGAGTAACAACATCTAGTGTAACAACATCTATTAAGTAACACCATCAAGTAGCAGCAACCGAGTAACAACATCATGAGTAGCAGCAACCATGTAATAGCATCATGAGTAGCAGCAAACGAGTAACAACACCATGAATAACAACAACCGAGTAACAACATCATGCGCGACAGCAACCAAGTAACAACACCATGAGTAGCAACAACTGAGTAACAGCATCATGAGTAGCAGCAACAAAGTAACAACACCATGAATAGCAACAAACGAGTAACAACATCATGAGTAGCAGCAACCAAGTAACAACATCATGAGTAGCAGCAATCGATACTTGGAAATTTTTTCTTTGACTCCTTAGTAGTAACTCCTGCAAAATGACAACAAAATAGTAACAATATAATTCTTTATTCTTTTATTATATGTATATATATTTAGCACAAGGATGCAAAGGAAGATTTCTCTGCGCTGATAACCTTCAAACCAAATTTCTCAGAGAGGTGTTTGATGAAAGCATCCTTAGAGGTTGGGCAGTGGTATAATCTCAGGCGATGTTCATTAGCTATGAATGAAGCATGTGTATCATCAATTGTGACTAGCCTGACTCTTCCATTATCAAATACAACATCCACCTCGTAAGGTCCCATCCATTGAGTGTAAATCTTTCCCTTAAAATCTCCCCTCTGAAATACCTTATCATGCCATTTCATTCTCTGCTGCTGAATAGCAGTAGTTCTCTGGACAACCATTGAATGGATTTCATCTAGTTCATTGAGCTAGGGCAGTTAGTGTTTCTAAGCATCTGACAGATCCAAACCAACTTCAAGAGCTATTGTGAGCATACTGATTTCAAATTCTATTGGAAACAATGGGTATTTCCCATAAACCAACTCAAATGGTGAAAAACTAGTTGTATTCCGCCATGTTGTTATGTACGCCCAGAGAGCTTCAAGTAGCTTCCGAGCCCAATCCCGACAATGGTATCAAATAGTTTTTGTCAAGATATTTTCCAATGTCTTGTTTGTGCTTTCCACTTTTCCATTCGCCTGTGGGTGGTATGGAGATGTCCCCTTGTTCTTGACCCCATATTTCTGTATAATATTTGATATAATCTATGATGTGAATTGTGCTCCTCCATCTGAAACAATCTCTTTTGGAGTATGTAATGAGAAAAAGTTTCTTCAAATAGAAAATCTGAGACCAGCTACTCTATTGATTTTGCAACAGCTTTGGCTTCTACCCACTTAGTCACGTAATTAGTACAGACCAATATGTGGACCTTTTTCTGGGATGGTGGGTTGAAGGGTCCAATGAAGTCAATAGCCCATTTCTCAAAAGGTTCAAGGACTACCTATGTCTGTAAAGGAATTTCATCAGCTCGACCAGGTTGCCCCATACGTTGGCAACTATCACACCTCCTGACATAATTCTGTGCATATTGAAAGATATAAGGCCAGTAATATCCCATTTGTAGCACCTTATGGCATGTCCTTTTGTCTGCAAAATGACCTCCACAAGGGCCATCATGGGCAACCTTCAATACTTCATAAATATCATCCTCATATACACAACGCTGAATCTATTTATCAGCTCCTGTATGAAAAAGGTACCTGTTAGCCACCTGTAAAATTTGATTATACCAAAGGTGGCTAAATATGTTTTGAGCCTTCAAGGAACAATTTTTCCCTATTAAAAACTATTGGCTCTTGAAGACTCTTAAAGGCCTCATGCCTCTGTCCCGTTTCCCACACTGCTATTTTACATCCTAAAAACCTCTGAAATCCTACAAAAATCCAAAGTCAAATACTGCTGCAAAAATCCATTTCCCCTTCCTTCTCCTCAAAACTAACCTCCTCTTCTATCCCTCCATTCCCCATGAAAATCCCTCATTTCCATGTTTCTGCTATTTCCCCTCATCTAAATCCATTTTATAAGGTCTAAGATCCCTTCTTAGCCTTATCGGAACCTTCATTTCCTTTGAAAAAACATTAAAAAACCATAGAAAATATATATTTTCTATGTTCTGGGCTTAAGCCCCCTCGGGCTAAGCCTCTAACCTTTTCTTCGTCCATGCACCCGAGCGCCAGAACCAACTGCTAAATCTCGCGGGCGCTTATCCTTTCCAATAATATTTCTCCGCCCAAAACATTGAAAAACTTTGTTATTTCGTGTTTTTGGGTTTAAAATTTGTTTCCAAAGTTTTCCACCCGTATGAATTATGGAGCGATCTCGACCGTCGATCTGCCCCGCAGATCGGACGATGCGGAGCACGCCATTCCTGTGGACCCCCCCATCCGTGCGCTGTTTCCCAAACCCATGTGGTTTCCTTCGCACCACTCTTCAGCGGAAGGCGGTTTTTCCCTGATGGCCAGCGATTCCATACAACGGTTGATGCGTGTCCCTGGTACGATTTGAAAATCGCCGTGCAACCTTCGTCCATCGCGCGTTATATTTCGTACCAGGATGCCCAGCAAAATTGATCTCTGCCGTCTGATCTGGGCCCACACATCCAACCGCTATCGCTCTTCGAAAGTGTTCGATGGTTAACAAAAATGCCCGCGCGATAAACAAGCCCTCGTACAGCCGCAAATCAATCTCCGTCGTCGATTTGATCTGCAGATCGACGGCCCATATTTCATCACCCGATTCCGTTGCCCAGTAAACGATTCCCCGCCGCTGACTTTCCATTTCCCGCTCCTGACCGTCGATCATGCGCGATCAGCGGCCCAGAGTTGATCCTCTTCTACCTATTCTATAATCTCCCCCAATCAATCCTAACCGTCGGATGATGCCATACGACGACCACGCTCCTCCACACACCTTGCGATGCAGTTAAACCTATAAAAGAAGGATTTTTTAACGAGTTTTCGCATTTTTGCAGGGTTGAAATCATTTGCTCGTGGTTTTCAAAGAAGATTCAGGGAAGGAGGGTGATGACCCTCCCGTCTTCGATTCATCCGAGGAAATCACTCGCAGGGTTGAAATGCATGTTTCGTCCATGTTTTCGCAGGCATTGATGCCTTATAAACCCTGTGCAGCCCGACACGACAACAAGAAAACCATGAAACAGGCACAGTCAAAGATTATCAGTGTCGAAGACCAGGATGAACCAGAGCAGAGAATTGATGGACAGATTAGTGGGAATTACGGCTAAGACAGTTATCAAAAGCCTAATCCCCAATCTAAAACACAGTTTAAAGGAAAAACTAAAGTGTTTTATCAGGAAAACCCTCCACCGCCACAAATGAAGGCGAATTGATTCCTCCCAACGACTAAAGCGCCACGTGTGCCTCAAAGTATTCAATCAGGAACAAAATTTATTGATCGGGATCAGATATTTTTCCTCGACGCAGCCGAAGAGTTACATCTGCCAGGGATTTAATGAAAGAATGTCTGCAGAGTAGCCCTAGCATCACACAGAGCCTCAAAAATCAACAAAAACTCCCACCGAGCTTAATTCATAAGTTTAAACCAATTAATACAGTGAAACACCTATACAGTTTATTCATTGAGCCTCCCAAGGGCCAAAAAATACATTAACTCTGTATTAATTGTATTTGAGATCTTTTATCAGATCTCACCTCCTCATCCTTCTATATATACTTCAGTAGAAGATGAGTGAGGGGTTGGTTGTTGATGTAATTGCTGAAGCATTGTAATTGTAACTGAGCTGAAGACTTCTGATTGTAAATAGTGTTTCACTGGCTCTTGGAGCTCTTCTTGTAACAGATAAGTTAGGTTATGAAAGAAAGATGAATTAAAACACTGGACTTGAAGATCGTAACTGGTTTGGAGCATCAATACAAGCTGATTTATGGGATCCTGGTTTATGTTGACGGTGATGTTATTCTCATTGTAACTTGTTATTTTATTCCCGTTTTCATTTTGTTTCATTTTCTTCTGTAAAGAACAATTTAAATAGTGTTAGGGCCTACTGTATACCAGTAACCTTCTCTGGCTGAAAAATCTTTATTTAAATGTTACCTTCCAAATGCGTTATTTGAAAATGATTTAATTCAGTTTAAGCATAGGAATGCTGGCGTTCCCTCGTCTTATTGTCTTAGCTGTATATTAATTTTGAATGCTACTTTCAGTATATTTTGTGTGAAGATGAACTGAGGAAGATATGGTGAGCCTTGGTCCCAGTCTTGTTTGCATAAATGTTTGATTATTTCCCTTAGAATGTGTTAAAAGCTGGATAGTTTCAAAGTACTTACCAGATCTTAGGCCATTCTGTGTTGTCTCTGTGATTGTCTTGGAAGTAGCCAAGTAAAGAAGAGCTAGGAGAGGATTTGTGGTGAGCCCGACCCGCTAGTCTCTACTCCAAAGGTTGCCTTCAAGTTTCCCTTAGTTTTTGTATGTTTTCTATTGGAAGTATATCAAAGGCTGGATAGTTTCAAAGTACTTACCAGATCCTAGTTTGCTTTCATGTCTTTCTTAAGTGCCTGGTCAAAGGCTGGCTAGTTTCAAAGTACTTACTAGATCCTCGGTTGCTCTTTGTTCCGCATCTGTTTATTTCCCCTTCTTAATGTATCAATTCATTCCATAAATCAAATCTTAAAGAGATACTTAGACATAGATGACTTGCCCCATGGACCACTCTTGCCTCTTGCTGTTCCAATTAAATCCTCTTATGACTCCATAGCCCAATGGACTGAAAACCTGGCGTCATCTTTCCTCTTGATCAAAACTTACTCTTTTGCTTGCAACTTCTCACCTTTGAACCTCTTTACCTTTGGGACTTTCCACCTCTAACAACAATCATGTTCAACCTTCCTAAAAACAAACAAAACCCTTGGACTTCATAACTAGCCTAATATCATTACCCTCAAACTTCAAAGACAAATCCATATTTGTACATATTGGAGAGATCCCTCTCCGGATTCAGGAGGGCTAGATCCTAGAATCCCAAAGTTGGTTGAAACGATGTTGTTTTGTAATTGGACTCTGCCAATCTTGCTAATAAATTATAGATTCCCAACATTTCTGGCGACTCCACTGGGGATCGAACCTAGAATATCTGGTTAACCTTGTGAGTAAAAAGCAGCTTTTTCAAGCACTACCAAGGAATGGTAATCATAATGAAACTTGTTTGAGTCAGTGACAATCTAGGTCAACCCTAGGATTCTCATAAGTCTTTATCTAACCTTGGAAAAATAGCTAGCTTAGCCATAAGAGTAGACTGTCTTTGTCTCACAACCGTAGCTAAGTTTTGAAGCAAAGTTAGGTCATTCTTAGAAACCACGCAAATAAAAATTAACTCAGAAAATACCAAAAACATTTCAGATTGGTAGTAAAACACTTACTCTTACATTTCACTTACCTTTTGGTTGTGTTTTACCTCATACTCTTAGACAGAGTCTGGAAAGGGCCAGGTAGTCTTCGGATTTCATCCTCTTTTAAGGGTGACATATCTGGTGAATGCCCTCCCAGTCACTCTCTGGTTAGAGTTTGTTGTGTTTCGGGATATCCTTGAAAAAGGATGTTTCACAAGCATTGTGGTGGACAATGTATCTCTTAGAAAACACTCTAAACTTTCTACCTGGTGACTCCAAAATCCTGAACAGACCTTAAGACTCCAATGGGAAGAACCCTTATCATTATAATATCTTTCAAACTCAGTTAGAGGACTGTAGGATTAAAATTGTGAAAACAGATTAGTTGACCTCTCAAATATTTTCATATTCGATTGAACTTTTCTTGTTATTTCAGTCTAAAAACACAACATAGTGGCTCCTAGAAAGATTCACACTAGAGCCCATCCTGACCTTGATCCACCTGATATAGTTGCTAACCCAGAAAGAATCCTTAGGAAGTCTCCTAAGATAGAATCTTCAACTATTTTTAGATCACCCCTAAGAGCTAATTCAGTCCCTGAAAATCTTTCAGCTCTACAACAATCACAAGCTGACTTAGTTAATCCCTTTAGGACTAGGTCATTTGGTGATTTAGATCAGCTAGATTCTGAGTCTTCACTTTCATCTCCTGAGACAAGTGAAAACTTTGGTAGAAGAGGGACAACACCTCCTGATTTACATTTTCTTCTTAACTTAGGTGTCCCTCATCAAAGATCAGTTCAACAATCTATTGCTGTTCCATCCACTTCTCTTCATCTTTCATCCACTGTTCAAACCACTCCACTTCAGCCCACACCTCCTCTTGTCAACCACCACATATCATGGCAGCATGGTATGCTCCCTTAGCCCTTCCCATACCACTAGTCAACCTTCCACAGGACTATCAATCCAAAATCCCATTGTATGATGCTAGCAATACTATAACTGCATCACAACATGTGGATAAGATAAATGACTACTTTGACAGAAACGAAATTGATGATGATTCTGTCAAGATTAGAATATTTGCTCAAAGTTTGGGGGGAGAAGTAAGAAAATGGTTTAAAGGCTTAACCCCCCGTAGTATTAACGATCTCCAAGGTTTCCATAAGACATTCTTAAACAAATGGGAAGTAAAGAAGAATCCTCTCCAAGTTCTTGCTGACTATAACAATCTTCATAGGAACCCAGGGGAAAGTGTACAAGCTTATTGTACCAGATTTAACAGTGTGTATAATGCACTCTCCCCAGAACTAAAACCTCCACAGGGCTCAGCCTTAAAAAAATTTCCTGAAGGATTTGATTCTAATATGACCTATTCGCTGAGAGAAAGAGACTTTGCAACTCTTGAAGATATGCAAAGGGGTGCTCTTTCCGTGGAAGTAAATTTGATGGAGAAAAGAGCAAGAATGAAGAGCGAGAAGAGAGTATCCTTTAGAGAGGAACATACACCTTCTACTTCAAACTCAAAACTGGAGAAAATGATGGAGGAGATGATGAAGAAAATGAGCATTCTTGAGAGAGCACAAGCCAGTCAAAACCAAAATGCTCCTCAAAATAGAAACCAAAACTAGAATCAGAACGTAAGAAGGAACCAGCCTCCAAACAGACCAAGGGAAGATGATCAACAGATCACTCCTCCCTTTCATCAAAACTATGGGAGTGAGGTTGAAGAAATAGATGAAACAATAGAGGATAATGATATAAACATGCTGGAGGTAGATAATGATGACTTTGAGATTCATTATGATAAGAAACAAGGTCCATACACACCTTATGATGAAAAAAGAGATGATGATGAAAATCATTATCAAGACATGGAAAATGTCGTCATAGAGACTCAAAGAGAACATGACCTTAGAAGAAAAACCAGTTAGCAAACCCCCAGCACCAAAACCTCTGAAAAATCTTCTCAAAACAACACTACAACCAAGCCTAAAACAGTCAAACAAAAGGACAAAACAGTGGAGGTTAATTCTGGTCAAGGTAAAGAGAAAGACACTCAAAATCTTGAAAAACAGAGTGCAAACCTTAGTAGTACTAACACTTCAGCTAGTGCTCCTTTTTCAACCGTTGTGTCAAGTGTAGATAAAAAAAATCAGCAAGCTGTTGTTGCGGATAGAATGGCAGTAAATAGGGTTGAAACTAGCACCTTAAAGAATCAATTTCCTTTCAGCCTGGAACAGGAAATCTCAAAGATCAAAATTTCTGTCCCTTTGACTGAGTTAGCTGCCCAACATGTATATAGGTCAAAATTTTAAAGGCTTTGAACATAGAAGAAAATGAGGATACACTCAATCTTAATGATGACCAGCCAGAGCTTATTTTTGGTCCAAAGATTAAAGGTAAGTTTCAAGAGGGACATGTCCCTCCCTTTTATGTAAGTTTGAACGTTCATGACAAAATTCTACACAACGCTATGCATGACTCGGGCGCTTCTCATAATTTAATGCCAAAAGCTGTAATGGAGAGCCTGGGTCTTGAAATCACCGGACCTTATAAAGATATTTACTCTTTTGACTCAAGCAGAGTCAAGTGTTTAGGATTTATCAAAGACCTTTGTGTTAACTTAGCCCAGATTCCAGCCAAATGCTTAGTTATGGATGTTGTTGTGGCTGATGTACCCCCAAAGTATGGAATGCTTTTATCAAGATCTTGGGGGGTTAAGTTACAGGGGACTATGCAAATGGACATGACCTATGCGACAATCCCTGTTTTCAATCAAACTCGAAGACTGTACAGGGAGTCCCACATGCAATACATGGTTACAAGTCAAGACATGCCTCAAAACTCTCCTCTATACTCTGTAAGTACAGGCCTTGATTCTTTTATTATGTTTAATGATGAAACACTTACTGAACAAATCACTTTAACAAGATCAATGGCTGAAACGGAGGAGGAGGAGCGCAACACTGAAGTGTCAAAACAGTTTTCCGCACTTGAAAATATTGGCAAACGAAACGTAGGTCTTGTTTTACAAGTCATAAGTCCATCGCTGTTAAAATTTGACAGCGAAAAAAACATTCCTCAACATATTGAAAAACTTGAGGAATCAAATCATACAAAGGACATTCACCAAACTGATAAAACTAAAAATGATCCTCTCTGGAGTATGTATTTTGATGGGTCATGCACTAGAACAAATGCTGGTGCAGGTGTCTGGATTACTAACACTGAAAGCAAGCACACAGAATGCATTTCTTGCAAATTAAACTTTCAGTGTTCTAACAACATAGCGGAGTATGAATCCCTGCTCTTAGGCTTACATTTGCTGAAAAAGTTAGGAGCCAAGAAAATAACTGTGTATGGGAATTCTGAGTTAATAATTAGGCAGGTCAATGGGGAGTATAATGCAAATCATCCTAGACTTAGGGCCTATCGGAATGATTTCATGGATCTTTTGAACACATTTGAGGAATCCACACTGAGTTTTGTCCCAAGAAAAAGAAATCTTATAGCCCACAATTTAGCCTTTGCAGCTAGGACATGTCTAACGCCATATGAGACCGAAGATTCTTCACCTCAGATAAAATTTAGACCAGCTGTGCCTGATAATAAAAAATATTGGCAAGTGTTTGACGGAGATAAACAAATAGAAGACTTCATGCAATTCAGAAATGAATTTGAACTGCATAGTTTAGATTCAGATTATGATACAGACTGCAGTGAAGAAAATTTTCTTGGCGAAGAAGAACCTTCTCCTAAGCTTGTCAATATTAACCTTCAGACTAGAAAACTTAGAAACGAAACAAAATTGAGTGCAGAATCAGAAAAAGAAGAATTAGAAACTCTGCATTCTAAAAATGAAAGTTTTCCAAGTGGTCTAACACCTTTGGAAGAGTTGTTTGATTTTAATGATGTGGCCAAAAAACCTAAACTGGAATCTGTAAAGACTGAAGTGGAGGAGTGCAACATAGGTGGTAAGGAAAAACCGAAAATGATCAAACTGTCCAAGACTTTGCCAGCTCACACTAAACTCAAATACATAGGGCTGTTCAAAGAATTTTCTGATGTTTTTGCATGGAGTTACGAAGATCTTAAATCCTATGACACTGAAATAATACAACACAAAATCCCTCTTAAAGAAAACCAAAAACCATTCAAGCAGAAACTGCGCAGAATAAACCCTGTACAACTTCCTTTGGTTAAGAAGGAAATCATGAAGATGTATGATGCTGGTATTATTGTCCCTATTAGATACTCGGAATGTGTATCTAATCTGGTGTTTGTTAGGAAGAAGACTGGAGAAATCAGGCTTTGTATAGATTTTAGAAATTTAAACAAAGCTTCATTGAAAGACCACTACCCTTTACCAAAAATGGATCATATTTTACAAAGGGTGGTAGGGTCTAAAAGAATTTATTTTCTTGATGGCTATTTGGGGTATAATCAGATCTTAGTTCACCCTGCTGATCAATTAAAGACAACCTTTACTACCCCATGGGGCACTTTCATGTATGTGAAAATGCCCTTTGGTCTAATGAATGCAGGAGAAACTTTTCAGAGAGCCATGGACATAGCATTCTCGGAAGAATTGGGCTTCTTCATCATTATCTATCTTGATGATGTCACTATGTTTTCAAAAACAGATTAAGAGGATTTAGAACATTTAAGAAAGGTTTTTGAGAAATGCAGAAAGTTTGGAATATCTTTAAACCCTAAGAAAACACTTTTTGGTCTCCAAGAGGGTAAGCTTATTGGGCACATTATTTCTGAGGAGGGTATAAAGATAGATCCAAAGAGGATTGAGGCCATATTGCAAATCTCTCATCCTCGAAACATCAAAGAGTTGCAGTCTTTCATTGGAAAGATTAACTTTTTGAGAAGGTTCATCCCCAACTTAGCTGAGCTCCTTAGGAATATCACAAATATGTTGAAGAAGGAGCAAGGGGTAAAATGGACCTTGGAAGCAAAGACATCCTTTGAACTGGTGAAACAAGCATTAACCAAAACACCGGTTCTCATAAGTCCAGATTTTTCAAAAGATTTTTATATCTTTTCATTTGCATCAGAACATACCATAGCTGCTGTCCTTTTACAGAAAAATCCACAAGGACAAGAGCAGCCTATTGCATTCTTTAGTAAGGCATTGAGGGATGCCCCATTGAAGTATAAAATTATGGAAAAGAAAGCTTTTGCTTTGGTTAAAGATTTAAAATATTTCAGGGTGTACATCCTTCACTCACACATCATTTCCTTTGTCCCAAATTCAGTTGTTAAAGACATCCTAACACAGGACCTAGATGGTAAGAGAGGTAAGTGGATTGCTGTCATTCTTGAATATGATTTAGAGATAAAACCCACTAAGCTCATCAAAGGCCAAGGTCTGGCCAGATTAATGGCTGAGTCAAATTGTGAAGTTCTTGATATTAATATGATTAATGCTTTGGATAGCCAAGAAGAATTCTCAACTCCCATTATTGAAGACCATTTTATCAATTCTCCTTGGTATGCTGATATTGTTTATGTTTTGCTTAATTTAAATACACCTCTTGGTTTATCAAAAACAAAGGCAAGGTTCTTGAAGCTGAAAGCAGTAAACCATTGCATTATAGATAGATGTCTTTATTGGAAAAATGCAAGTGGTATATTGCTTAAATGTTTGCCTGAGTTTGATGCAGAGAAGGTTAAGCAGGAATTCCATGAAGGAGAGTGTGGGGGGCATTTGTACTGGAAGTCAACAGCCAACAAAATTTTGAGGGCTGGTTTCTATTGGCCTACTCTTTTTTCTGATATACACAAGATGACCACTACTTGCCATAAATGCCAACTGTTTGAAGGCAAGAGAAAATTGCTACCCCTTCCTCTGCATCCAATCACTGTTGAAGCTCCTTTTCAACAGTGGGGACTTGAATTCATAGGAGAAATCCATCCACCATCTTCTGCCCAGCATAGGTGGATTCTTACTGCCACAGACTATTTCACTAAGTGGATAGAAGCCATTCCTTGTAGGTAGGCCAATGATTCAGTTATCATAAAATTTATGGAGACTAACATTCTCTCCAGATTTGGCTGTCCTACCAAAATTATCACTGATAACACAACAAAATTTGGATCAAAGAGGATGGTTGACTTCTGTCATAGATATCATATATCATTGGGGCATTCCACAGCCTATTACCCTCAAGGTAATGGACTTGCAGAATCTTCCAACAAAAGCTTAGTGAACATAATCAAGAAACTGTTGGAGGACAGATCTAATGGAATGAATGTATAGATGTTCTTTCCACTTACAATACAAAAATCAATCCAATGATTACAAGAACCAAATTTTATCTAAAAAACAGGAAGAGTTTCCAGAGAATTGGTCAATGAGACATGTCAGACTTTTAATAGCAAAAACGTACAACAAAAAAAAAACGGAATGAAAAAGTAATATTCCTTTAATTTTTTGTCTAGAATTGTTTATAAATATCATTTATAAATATCACTTTTGTTATATTTTCTTTTCATATATCAATATAAAAATTAAATACTTTATTGTCATGTTACATTTTCAGGAAGATTATGAAAATCTCAAAAGATGAACGAGCTGATATCAGAAATATGCTAGTAGGAATGTCCAAAAAGGTGTACAAGGAGATGGTCAAAGAAATGGATAAAATTTCATCGCATAAGGAGCCATCTCAACAGCAACGTGCTTCAAATGTAATATGTAATCATTGAATTTTTCGATCATTAGGTACAATAAATAAAAAAATTAGCACTAAATATTAATTTTCAAGTATTTTATTACAAAAAAGAAAAGAAAATGGAACCCATTTAGCAAATAAAACAACACGAAAAGGAAGAAAAGGGTTGATATCTAAGTTTGTGAGTAATTGTGACTTTCTTATTGTTATCACCCAAAAATTATCAAAACATCATTGTGTCAAGTTTTTTTTTTATCATGGGTCAAAATAGGGTCTGAAAGTCATTTTTAGTTTGGTTAAGGGTAGGTCATAGTTTTTATAAGTTTAAAGGTCATCATTTAAGTTTAAATAAAGTCCTTCTAGGTCCATTCCATGATCAAAGATTCATATTTTTCATTTAAGGGTCATTCAATTAAGTTTCGGGCTAAATTTCTGCAATTAGCTAGGAATCCACCGTTTTGTAGCATCGCTAGTTCAAAAAGGAGGAAATGCGCTACGAAAGCGCTGCTACTTTCGTAGCACAATAGGAAGCAAAAACTTTGTTTTCTGGTTTTGAGTAGTGAAATTCGAAGGATGTTTCTGAGCAACTCAAAATGAATTTAGGGAAACTGAAAGAGGTTTTTCTTCCTAACAAAACCCACTACAAAAACCTCTCTATGTTTCCTCAAATTCATTAGGATGTGGTATAAATTGATAAATTAAAATGCACTATGAAACTGTTGTTACAAAATGTCCTATACATGACTGTTTAGCAGTCAACTTCAAGTTCATTTTCTGGCCAAATGAAAATTTATTTTGGAATACGAAAAGAGGTTTTTCTTCATCACAGTCCCAGTTAAAATTACCTCTCTCACTTTTTAGATATGTGTTATTAGTTGGGAGATACAAGGCTTTCTTTGAAGCCCTATTTTCAAAAACAAAGTTTTCCAGTTTTACACATTTTTGTTAAAGGAATTTTTTGGACATTCAGAGATGTGTTTCAAAAAAAAAAGAGAGTTTTTTATTCAAGACATCATGACCTACACAAACCTCCTTCAGTTTCTCAAAATACATCATGGAGTATGAGATATAGGCTCTGTCCCAAGACCTATGTTTTAGGAAAAAAAAAAGGAAAACCCAATAGGCCAACCTATTGCAAATGAAGAAGGGACCTCAAGAAGGTTAGAATAAATCCGATTTTCAAGTGATATGATGAAATAAGGTTTATTTTCTTTTTTTGGCACATTCACACTTTACATTTTGGAAAAAATTGGACAAAATTTCTCACTCAGCAGTTTCGTAGCACACACAGTGCAAAATCAGTGAAAAGCGCTACGAAACTGCTGTAGCATGTTTTTTCACTCTCTCTCTTAAATTTTGGAAGGGAAATTATGTGTATGAAGACCTAAAATTGCTATGGAAGTTTTGCTAAGTGATAATGAAGATAAATCTGAAAATAAGAAGCCAAAATTTTGAAGATAAATGGTTAAAAAGTATGCGCCATGAAACTGTGATGTTTTCGTAGCGTAGGTTTATTTTTTCTATTTTGGGAGTTCGAAGTTGATTTTTCACTGCTGGAACTCACGGATGATTTTGTGAATATTTTATTTCAGTTCCTGACAGAAAATATCTTCGAATTCATGGGTTCATGGTGGTTAAAGTGTCTCAAGAACACAAAAAATCCTAAACCTAGAAAACAGGGGACAATTTCCTAGTTTGCAGGAGATCAGCATTGAGGACATTAAGTGCTAGAGCTTGTCATTTGGATTTGACCTTATGGATATATAGTTGGAAAATGATGTAATCTAGCTTAGATAAGGTTGTTATAATTAGATTTAATGAGTTTGAGTCCTATTTGTATTAGAACTATTCTCTAGTTTTGCAGCTGTCATTTTGTAATAAAGACCATGTTATATGGTTAGGAAAGGTGTCAAACAGTAGGAATTCGATGTACCTAGTTGAGGATAAGGTTATCATATGATTTAAATTATCTATAAAGGATCAAGGAGTCAAATTAGAGAAGGATTTGGACACTTTTTAGCAAAAAGACTCTGTTTTATGTAAGTGATTGTTTTCAGCCTAATACATAATTTCTACTTAGAAAACTCAAGATTCATAAGGAGTTCTTGTATGTTCTTGTTATGATGGCATATTTTCAATATTCTATTGTAGTTGTGTTTTATTATGTTACTTAGAATTCATCAATGATTCTCTGACTTCCTTCATAGACAAACTGGCTGTGTGTTTCACTGTTCTACATATTTATTCCTTGACTTGAACTCTGATATGCCTTGACTTCCATGCTAGGTAGATTATTTCGGTTTTTCTGAAGCTATTATGACTCCATAAGCCCAATGTATACTTGCTAATGTGATTTACAACCAGTTTATAAAATTTATCTGTTTTTATCCCATATAGATTTAGCCATCTACATATTTATCAAAAATCATAAACCCTTGAGAAAGCCCTCTCAGGTTGAGGAGGCTAAGCCTCATCCAAAAGATTGGTTTGAAACAGTTACATGAGATTAGCTTGATTGGCAACCTATCAAGTCTGATTTTGTGATAAAATTTTGGTGCGTCTGCCGAGAGTCCGAAGATTATACTTTCCCTAGATTTTGAAGCTAAACTTCTGAAGGTAGTAGGAGCTCAGGAATATTTTCGAGGTTGCATCTACCTTGGTGACTCCACACATAAAATAATCAAATGGAAGGTGACTCCACTGCTTGAATATCAGTAGCTTGATGAATTTTCAGAATGAGTTCCATTGCAAGGATAAATTCCAGGTATGGCCATATGAATCGGTCTCATATCCTTGGTTTTCCAAATCCTATGCCAAAGGTTGAATGGTTAATTGATCTTCCTATATTCAAAGATGAAAAGAAATACAATGTTTCTCTTCATTTGGTTAGACTCCATATGCATGTACACAGTCTTAAGGTTCAGGTCCCTGAGGATTGTCTCATCAAGATTTTTATGGTCACTTTGGAACGAAAAGCACGGTCTTGGTATGAAAGCTTGCCAAATGGTTCATTATATTCTCTTGCTGATTTCCATGTTTCATTTTATGAGATGTATGAAGAGTGTCATCCCTCCTTATTGTTGGTCAAAGACTACTATAAAAATTGTGTGATTTTTATTGAATATTTTGATAATTGTTATGAATATGATGAGTTCATGGATGAGGAAATTTTAGAAGCCCTTCATGAAAATCCCTTTCATCACCAAGAAGAAAGGATAGCCTCTTTCTTAGATGAAAATGAAACCCAGCAGGAGTTTATTTATGAAAAATATGATACATCCTCTGAGTTTGATGAAAGGTTGCAACAGACTTGTCAGTCTTTTGATCATAAGGAGTATGAGAATCATTGCAAACAACAAGAGGAAATATTGGAAGATGATTGCTACAAACCTCAAGTACAGGAAAAATTTGATTCTTCATATCATTTCTTGCATCAGCCTACATCAAATAATAATCACACTAATGAAATAATGGGTGAAAAATTCTCTTTATCCATGTCTTCTAATTTGAAATCATTTGAGTGCAAATCAGTAGATAAGATTCAGTTTGTGGATGAAGTTGCAGCTAACATTGAAAAGGGCATTCAAGTTTCAAAAGATAAAATTCAATCTCACAGTATTCATAATCAAGATCAATATTTTCAAATGATTTTTATGCCAGAAAACAAAGAGAGGGTGCTGCCACCTTTCTCCTTCCAGTTTGAGGAAGAATACATTGTTTTTGAAAATCAGTTTGAAAAGCAGTTGGAAAGCACACAATTGAAGTCTTATGTGGTTGATCAAAGCATGGATGAGTTGTAAAAAGTTGCAGAGTGTCACGAGGAGTATCAAACATATCATGTCTTCTTTGATCCTATACTTGAATACATGGAAGAGTTCTACAGTCCAGATTTCCAGCTATACTTTCATTTTGAAGATCAGTTACATCTCATGTTGCCTTGGTCATTTCGGTATCATGTTTAATTTTGGTTCAAGCACAGTCAAGAGATTCAAGTGTCAAATCAGAACAATAACTATCTTCATTGGAATTTTCATGTTCCTTGAGTTACAAATGGAGATTTCAGCCGATAGGGTAGGTAGGAGTGTGTGAATAAGCTCAAAGTTGATTGAGAATATTTTCAGTAAGTACATATTTGGTTCTTCTACAATGATCATCAAGCTTGAGCCCGAGGTGAAGACCATTAGAGCTAGAGAAGAAATCTTGGAAATTTCAAAGTTTTTCTGTTTTGGTCAAGAAAAATGGATAGCAACACTAGAAATATTGGTTCTTAGTGTACCACAGGGACACACTATCCCAAGTGGAGCCACTGTTATCACCAAAAAAATTTCAAAACATCATTGTGTCAAGTTTTTTTTTTATCATAGGTCAAAATAGGGTCTGAAAGTCATTTTTAGTTTGGTTAAGGGTAGGTCATAGTTTTTATAAGTTTAAAGGGCATCATTTAAGTTCAAATAAAGTCTGTCTAGGTTCATTCCATGATCAAATATTCATATTTTTCATTTAAGGGCCATTCAATTAATTTTTGAGCTAAATTTATGCAATTAGCAAGGAACCCACCGTTTTGTAGCGCTTCTAGTTAAAAAAAGAGGAAATGTGCTACGGAAGCACTGCTACTTTCGTAGCGCAATAGGAAGCAAAAACTCTATTTTCTAGTTTTGAGTAGTCAACTTCCAAAGAGGTTTCTGAGCAACTCAAAACGAATTTAGGAAAATTGAAAGCAATTTTTCTTCCTAACAAAACTCACTACCAAAACCTCTCTCATTTTCCTCAAATTCATTAGGCAGTGAGAGAAATTAATAAATTAAAATGTGTTACGAAACTGCTGTTACAAAATGTCCTGTACATGATTGTTTTGCAATCAACTTCAAGTTCATTTTCTGGCCAAATGCAATTGTCTTTTGGAAAAATGAAAGATTTTTTCTTCATCACAGCCCTAGCTACAATAACCTCTCTCACTGTTCTCATATGTGTTATCATTTTGGAGATACAAGGCTTTCATTGAAGCCCTATTTTCAGAAACAGAGTTTTCCTGTTTTACACATTTTTTCAAAGGCAGTTTCTGGAAAGCAGAAGATGTGTTTCAAAAAAAAAAGAGAGTTTTGTATTCAAGACATCATGACCTACACAAACCTCCTTCAGTTTCACAAAATACAACATGGAGTAGGAGATATAAGCTCTGTCCCAAGACCTATTTTTCAGGAAAAAAAAGGAAAAACCAATAGGCCAACCTATTGCAAATGAAGAAGGGACCTCAAGAAGGCTGGAATAACTCTGTTTTTCAAGTGATATGATGAAATAAGGTTTATTTTCAGTTTTTGGCACATTCACACTTTAAATTTTGAAAAAATTGGACAAAACTGCTCACTTAGCAATTTCGTAGCACACACAGTGCAAAATTAGTGAAAAGCGCTACGAAACTGCTGTAGCATGGTTTTTCACTCTATCTCTTAAATTTTGGAAGGGAAAATATGTGTATGAAGACCTGAAATTGCTAGGGAAGCTGTGCTAAGTGATAATGAAGATAAATCTGAAAATAAGAACCCAAAATTTTGAAGATAAATGGTTAAAAAGTATGCGCTACAAAATTATGTTGCTTTCGAAGCACGGGTTTGTTTTTTCTATTTTGGGAGTTAGAAGTTGATTTTTCATAGCTGGAACTTATGGATGATTTTGGGCATATGTTATTACAGTTCCTGATAGAAAATAGCTTCATATTCATGGGTTCATGGTGGTTAAAGTGTCTCAAGAACACAAAAAATCATAAACCTAGAATACAAGGGACAATTTCCTAGTTTGCAAGAGATCAGCATTGACGACATTAAGTGCTGGAGCTTATCATTTGGATTATACCTTATGGAGATATAGGTGGAAAATTATGTAATCTAGCTTAGATAAGGTTTTTATAAGTAGAGTTAATGAGTTTGAGTCCTATTTGTATTAGGACTATTCTCTAGGTTTGCAGCTGTCATTTTGGAATAAAGACCATGTTATATGGTTAGGAAAGGTGTCAAACAGTAGGAATTAGATGTACCTAGTTGAGGATAAGGTTATCCTATTATTTAAATTATCTATAAAGGATCAAGGAGTCGAATTAGAGAAGGGTTTGGACATTTTTTAGCAAAAAGACTATGTTTTATGTAAGTGACTGTTTTCAGCCTAATATAGAATTTCTACTTATACAACTCAAGATTCATAAGGAGTTCTTGTATGTTCTTGTTATGATGGCATATTTTCAATATTCTATTGCAGTGGAGTTTTCTTATGTTACTCAGAATTCATCAATGATTCTCTGACTTTCTTCATAGACAAAATGACTATCTGTTTCACTGTTCTACATGTTTATTCCTTGACTTGAACTCTGATATGACTTGAATTCCATTCTAGGTAGAATATTTCGGCTTTTCTAAATCTATTATGACTCCATAAGCCCAATGTATACTTGCTAATGTGATTTACAACCAGTTTATATCATTTATCTGTTTTTATCCCATATAGAGTTACCCATCTACATATTTATCAAAAATCATAAACCCTTGAGAGAGCCCTCTTAGGTTGAGGAGGCTAAGCCTCAGCCAAAATATTGGTTTGAAACAGTTACATGAGATTAGCTTAATTAACAGCCTATCAGGTCTGATTTTGTGATAACACTTATAACAACTTAACTAGATTCATTTTCATATTTTTTAATTTGTTTTACAAAAATCATCATTGAATGTCTTCAAACAGGTGCTAACATACAAAGAAGAACCATCAGACAAATTGATTGACATTGGGTTAAATATGGGTTGTGAGTATATGTTGGCATATCAGAAATTAATTGTGGAATTTGTAAGCATTTATCGATCTTGTTTTACTTATCTCCGTCTATAATTAATAGAAAAAAAAAATCTTTTATATTAAATATATTATTTGTTATGGGGTATTAAACTCGCAGGAAACAAAGTATGGAACTATGCCAACACATGAAATATTGAAAGATGGAATACTACATGGTTTTGAAAGAATGTATATATTTCATGAGTCAATTGTTGATATGGTATGTCATTTCTTTTCGATTTACAGTGATGTATATTTTTTAATATTTCAATTTTCATTATTCTCACCAATGTATATACGCTCATTATAGTTTATTTTTATGTTTGTAGATGGAAGGTGAAGAAGAAGAAAACAATCAACGTTGTGAACAAAACATTCCTGAAAATAACCCAAGTCATGGAAGTAGCTCTAGCAGTGACAACAGTTCAAGTGAAGAATGATGATTGCTATGTTTGGATATCAAAGCAAGGCGTTGTACTTTTTGATATATTTTTATGTGGAATCAGACATTGCTTAATGTAATGGACATAGTATCCCAATTGAAAGACAAAGGGATACCAATAACTGTCCCATTTTGTATGACAAAGAGTGTCTTATATATATATATATATATATATATATATATATATATATATATATATATATATATATATATATATATATATATATATATATATATATTAAAATATGTTTTAATTTATTTTATTGCGTTCTCCATCATTGTTTTGAAATGTAATACCACTATTTCAATATATGGATGACTAAATATTATAATGAAGAGATGTGAAATCTGATGATATAATATAACAAATTAATCCAAACATCACATTCAAATGAACAAATAAAAATTTCATTGATATGAATGTTGTTATAATATATGTGTCGACTTTTGATGAATAATGAATTTTAAAAAATCACAACAATTATGATATGATATAAAAAATTAATCCAAACATCACATTCAAATGCATTAATAAAAAATTAATTAATATGAATATTGTTATAAGATGTGTCGACTTTTGATGAATAATGAATTTTAAAAAATCACAATAATTTCACTTTCATAGGTCGATGTTTCTAAAAATACAAAATGAACACTGGTTTGTGTCAGTTACTATACACAGGTGCATTTCTATGATACAATGCACCGGTATGTTTCTACGACCTATAAGCACCACACAAATACCAATACCAATTATAAATCTCGGTGTGTTTGTGCGATATTGAGCACCGGTGCATTTATGTGACTCTACGCACTGGTGCATTTGTACGACCTATGGGCACCACACAAATACCAATACGAATTAGAACAAACGGTGTGTTTGTCTGATATTGCACCCTGGTGTGTTTCTATAACTCGACGTACCAGTGCGTTGATACGACCTATGGGCACCGCACAAATCCCTAGACCAATTATAATTGCCCCATGTGTTGTACCACCAACACTGTGCCCCGGTGCAGTTTTATACCTTGACGGCCTAGTGCATGCACCTTTGATCGCCCCGGGCCACCTTCTAGATGACATGCACCAATGCGTTGACACCTTAGTAGCGCACCAATGAAAAAAAATCCATAATAACCTCCCGATGCCCATTTTTTTTAGCTGTGTTGAACTTTCATTAAAATCTCTACCAAAACCTCTGTAACTGTAAATGGATGTTGCATCAAATGTGTTTTTGACAATTTCGGCCAATTTTATAACATTAAAAACCTCTTTTATAACCTCCACTAGAAGGTCTTTTCCTTGTAGTGAAAAAATTCTTTTGCCTCCATATGGATGATTTCCTTTTGAGCCTTTAGGGGGGTTACCTCAAATAAATTTACAGATAATTCCCATCTAAATAATTGTCATCCTCTCGACGAAGATGTTTTGGTAGTCCCACACCCACGACTAGGTAGATGCTATCACGGAGCCATATAACCAATTGACCTACAATTAAAACAAATAAATATTGTGGTGCAGTGACATATTGTTATAGACCAATAAATAGGATATCTATATTCAAAAGAGGTTGTAAATTCTAAAGGAACGACAACTGTAATGTTCCAAATTAGGCACAGCTCATGAATCATGCATGAAAAACGCATTTCCAGAAACATATGAAATAAAACAGTAAAATGGACTCTTGGATCCCATATATTAGTAAATATACATTCTAAATCCAATATTAGAGCTGAAACAAATAAAACTAGGTGGGTTAAACAGATCTCCCACACCTAGGATTGCCAAAAAGTGCCAAAACCCCAAGACTGCAAAATGCCGGAGCAACTGCTCAAGGGACTGCGTAGTCTAAGAGAGGTTTTACACATAAAATCATAGGAGAACAATATATCTACTCATGTATTGATAAATAATGCTGAATAACAGGGATCTAGTCTCCTAATACAAAATACAAAAGAAACCGGCAAGGGTTTCTTGTCAAACACTCTGCATACAAAATGGGAAATTCAGTAATTTACTGAATAACCACTATAACACTGAAGCACATGAGTGTAGAAAGCTTAAATATGTTTGATATTCTGTATATCCCTCAAGTGATTCCTCCCATGAAAGGATAAACCTCTCAATCACAAGGAAACATTGCAACGGAGCCACCAAACCATGCAATGAACACTGCCTCCAAAATAACGCATTCCCAGCAGAAAAAGCACTGGGAATGTATGGGAAATGTGTGTTCTGATACCATAGATCTTAAATAAGCTTAGGAGCTCTCCAAATAGATCTCTCAAGTGAATTAAACCTTCCTCCAATGAGAAACTAGCTCAGAAGGCGGGATTCCAATCCCTTCCACTGTTGCACTCAACAACACTACACAATCTCCGACAAAGCTGTGCTGATGAAGATGGCTGAATATTGGCTTGAAAACCTGATGTGTAATGATGAATTCAAACTCTCCCAATGAGGCTCCTCAAAGGAAAGAGGTGGGAATCCCACCTGGGAACACCCAATGCTAAACAGCACTGCAACTTTGCTAAGTAGCAAAGCAGCAACAAGTCTTGGTAGAAAAGAATAATAAACTAATACATAATGAATAATGTTTCCATCCTCTTCCTTATATAATACATGATTTTTCTTGCTTTTGTACCCACTCAATTAGGTTACTTCTAACCCAAGTTACATCTCCCTCCAAAATTGTGTTATCCATCCTAGGATTCCTCCTCCACTAAAATTGCGTTGTTGACTTAATCAAAGCAGCTTCATTTTATCTTTGTTCACATATGGAGGTGTTTTATTAGGCTAGAAAGAATGTCCCCTTTCACACTTGGAGTTTTTTTATCCTCCTTAGGAGACTTATGGGCCTTCCTACCCATTTATTCACCGGCTACAGCTACTGCTAACTCTAATGTTCCATTTAGCTTTGAAGCTAAAAATTTGGAACATTACAACAACACATATAATGCTATGTGTTTTAGGCAAAAGGCTTGAAAACCCAGGAATTTTGTAGAGTGGAAATTTTTGGTAACACCAACTTTCCATGACACTGTATATTAAAGGAGCCATATTACATAACCAGACATTGAATATTGGACCAATCACCAAACTAGTGACCCTATTAAAACCAACTAGAGAAGGTACCTATGTACCACACTCCATCAACCAAGACTAGACAGTTGAAAGATATTCCGACAGGGTTCGAGTTTTGAGGAGTCATCGAGGGTAAAATCGCCACCAACTCAAAAGTCGGACCAAACCTTGAATTAATAAGGAAGAGAATAAAGAACATTTTCCCCCATGCTTAATGAGAAATGTAAACAAATACCAATGGCTAAATGAATAGTCACATACCCTACAACAAAGAGATAACTTGAGCTTTAGATGACTATGACACAAACATAATGTATGAAGTTGAGTGAGGCACAATATTATTATACCTCCACTCTAGTCGATGTCTACCTCATAGGTCGTAACCTTAACAAAATTGTTTCACCACCTTACATCCATGACCATGCAAATATAAGGAGTTTAGGACATGAGGGATGGAGCATGCAGATTGAGATAGAAAACCAAGACACTTTTCAAAGTGAGCCAGATGTTATGCATTATCCCATATTTCCTCCTTTCAAGACTGTCTCGCATTATTTTCTCATGAATGAGCTTACCTCTTTTATCAGAGGTGATGGTGCTCCCAACCAATCCTCCATATGATGGGAAACAGATCTGCACAAAGGTATAAAGAATTTTATTTCCTGGAGAATTAATGCACATCACAAAAAAACCTCCCACCTGCACGTAATTAAGTCGATATGACTTATTTAGGTATGCAGAGCATATGGATCCAAGGTCTTGCCACATGAAGGGCATGCGGCTTCAGGTGTGAAGAATAGCTCGATTACCAAGGGCCCCAACCCTATTCACCAAACATTTAACCAACATGTCAACAATTATGATATTGTCATTAAACTTCCCTCATAAAAAAATGTTATCATTTAACCACACTTATGGGGATGCTTCCTTTATATTCTTCATCGCAAAAAAAAAATCGTGCAATCACCCCCATCGTGGATTTATACTCTCATGAGGTTTTTTATCATGTTCCAACCATTGTGTTAATACCAGTCCATCCTTCCACCAATCCATCATAGACCATGACTCATCACATGCTATGTGCCTCTCCAAGATAGCCTAATTATCCAAAGCATCGGCAACCACATTTCCCTTCCTGCCGCATGTGAATTAGAATAACATAATCGAAATTTTCCAACAAAACATTTATTTTTCTCACCACATCATGAAGATTCCTATTATGCACCGATTTTCTAGCGTGTGTCCTAGCATCATTTTGCATATGGTTTGCATGAATAAAATTGAATATCCATGCACCTGAAGCAATTAAATCCTTCTCTGATGGCGATTTCTAAACCTTTCTCCAGTGCCACGAATTCTGGAAGATTATTTGTTGCCCACCTGCATGAGAAATCATAAACATGAATCATTTTGGAGTTCTCATCCCTGAGAATACCTCCATAACCATCCACTGGGTTTCCCCTAGACAATTCGTCAAAAATTAACTGAGTGAAATCTCTTGGGGGTGAATTAAAAAAACCTTTTATGCTCTGCTTACATCCAATACTCTTAGCCAGATTAGAGACCCACATTTGGGGGGGAAATATCTAGTCTCTTTAATATGTATGTTGTAGACTCATCAATTTGGTCATATTCCCAATCAGTTAAGGCTATGAGAACTATTTCCCTAATATTGTTGAGAATGGTTTCTTTCCCTTGAATATTTCTTAGATTTATCTCCTTCCACAACTTCCACCAAGTAAAACCAAGAGCTAAAAACCGTGCTCGTAAAACCACAAGATTTTTATACTTATAATCAAGCCATCGATCCATCCATGACTTAATATTTGAGACACTATGTAAGGTGCATCTAAAAATATGTTGGACGAAAGCCCATAAAATCTCAGTGAAAGGGAAGATGATAAAAATATGCTTCGTGATTTACTCTACTTGGATACATAAGGTGCAATATGAAGGCCTTTCAAAGCCTTTACTTCTAAGTCGGTCCCAAGTTAAGTAATATTCCCAAGAAATCAGCCAAAGCAACATTGAAATCTTGGGCCATCCCATTTCTTTCCATAATTTCATCCATAAGGTATTCTTCTCACAGGTCTGAAATCCAGCTAGTAGAGAGTAAGCTTCTTTTAAATTAAATGTCCCTATTGATTTTTGTCCCCAACGTAGCGTGTACTGCGTATTTGAGACTCAAATATCTCTTTTGGTAAGTAAAATATGAAAGTCCTCCAACCTATGGATGGTCTCTACATTTTCCCAGTCCCCCATGTCCTTCCACTGCCTCCAAAGTTGGTTATTTCCTGTAGTCTTCCAAAATTCAGCCACCTTAAAATCCCCTTGAGTTTTCGTAATTTTTTTTAACTCTTATAGCTGCTTATTTCCATCAAAAGGTGGATACTATTTCCAAGAGTCCTCCCATAAATTTACTGTCGTCCCTCTCTTAACTTCCCAAAAATCATACTTTTGTACTAGTGTCTTACCCTCTTATGCCCAATTCCAAACACTCGAACCACTGATTTTTCCTTCAAATTGTAGTATCTCCTCCTTCATACTAAAAGGTAGGTACTTTTTCGTCCAAATTTTCTTCCAAACTTGCATACCCCCTGTACCCACAACCACCATAACTTCATAGCATATGTTAAACTTGTAAGGTGAGCATCTCTCAGGCCTATCCCCCCTATATATTTTGGTGCTATTAGTTTCTTCCAAACCACCAAGGTCCACTTTCGAGATTTTGAGGAACCTTTCCATAAAAATTTACTCCAAATTTTCCTTAGTTTTTGACATATTTTACTTGGAATGGGCATTACCGATAACTAGTAAAAGGGAATTTCTTGTAATACTCCTTTAGTCAAGACCAAACGGATAGGAAAATTAAGAGTCCTAAAGGCCCAATTGTTTACTTTACGTCGATTTCTCTCTATATGGTCTTCACAAGTGGTGGCCCTGTTGTGATGTAACACCAAAGGTACTCCCAGATACTTTGAAGGTAGGTGACCTCTATTAAAGCCTAGGGCTCAAGTTAATCTAAGTTGGAGGATCTCTGAGTAGTTGAATAACAATATGTTGGATTTGTTATTGTTGATTTGTGCACCTGAGGTTTCCATAAAGATCTGTAATATTTTATCCATTCTTTTATCCACCCTTCATGTGGGTAGCCCAAATAATATGACATGATAAAAAAAAATTGTAGCGCACAGTGCAAAATCAGTGAAAAGCGCTACGAAACTGCTGTAGCATGAGTTTTCACTCTCTCTCTTAAATTTTGGAAGGGAAAATATGTGTATGAAGACCTAAAATTGCTAGGGAAGCTATGCTTAGTGATAATGAAGATAAATCTGAAAAGAAGAAGCCAAAATTTTGAAGATAAATGGTAAAAAAGTATGTGCTACGAAAAGTGCTACGAAATTATGTTGCTTTCGAAGCACAGGTTTGTTTTTGCTATTTTGGGAGTTAGAAGTTGATTTTGAATAGCTGGAACTTATGGATGATTTTGGGCATATGTTATTTCAGTTCCTGATAGCAAATAGCTTCAAATTCATGGTTCATGGTGGTTAAAGTGTCTCAAGAACACAGAAAATCATAAACCTAGAAAACAGGGGACAATTTCCTAGTTTGCAGAAGATCAGCATTGAGGATATTAGGTGCTGAAGCTTATCATTTGGATTCGACCTTATGGAGATATAGGTGGAAAATTATGTAATCTATCTTAGATAAGGTTGTTATAAGTAGAGTTAATGAGTTTGAGTCCTATTTGTATTAGGACTATTCTCTAGGTTTGCAGCTGTCATTTTGGAATAAAGACTGTGTTATATGGTTAGGAAAGGTGTCAAATAGTAGGAATTTGATGTACCTAGTTGAGGATAAGGTTATCATATTATGTAAATTATCTATAAAGGATCAAGGAGTCGAATTAGAGAAGGGGTTGGACATTTTTTAGCAAAAAGACTCTATTTTATGTAAGTGACTATTTTCAGCCTAATACAGAATTTCTACTTAGACAACTCAAGATTCATAGGGAGTTCTTGTATGTTCTTGTTATGATGGCATATTTTCAATATTCTATTGCAATGGAGTTTTCTTATGTTACCCAGAATTCATCAATGATGCTCTGACTCTCTTCATAGACAAACTGACTATGTGTTTCATTGTTCTACATGTTTATTCCTTGACTTGAACTCTGATATGACTTGAATTCCATGCTAGGTAGATTATTTTGGTTTTTCTGAAGCTATTATGACTCCATAAGCCCAATGTATACTTGCTAATGTGATTTACAACCATTTTATATCATTTATCTCTTTTTATCCCATATAGAGTTACCCATCTACATATTTATCAAAAATCATAAACCCTTGAGACAGCCCTCTTAGGTTGAGGCTAATCCTCAGCAAAAATATTGGTTTGAAACAGTTACATGAGATTAGCTTGATTAACAGCCTATCAGGTCTGATTTTGTGATAACACTTAGAACAACTTAACTAGATTCATTTTCGTATTTTTTAAGTTGTTTTACAAAAATCATCATTGAATGTCTTCAAACAGGTGCTAACATACAAAGAAGAACCATCAGACAAATTGACTGACATTGGGTTAAATATGGGTTGTGAGTATATGTTGGCATATCAGAAATTAATTGTGGAATTTGTAAGCATCTATCAATCTTGTTTTACTTAGCTCCATCTATAATTAATAGAGCAAAACAAAAAAATTATATTAAATATATTTTTTGCTATGGGGTATAAAACTTGTTGGAAACAAAGTATGGAACTATGCCAACACATGAAATCTTGAAAGATGGAATACTACATGGTTTTGAAAGAATTTGTATAGTTCATGAGTCAATTTTTTCTATGGTATGTCATTTCTTTTCGATTTAAAGTGATGTATATTGTTTAATATTGCAATTTTCATTATTCTCACTAATGTATATACACTCATTACAGTTTATTTTTATGTTTGTAGATGGAAGGTGAAGAAGAAGAAAACAATCAATGTTGTGAAAAAAACATTCCTGAAAATAACCCAAGTCATGGAAGTAGCTCTAGCAGTGACAACAGTTCAAGCGAAGAATGATTATCACTATGTCTGGATATCAAAGCAAGGCGTTGTATTTTTTGAGATATTTGCTTGTGAAATCAGACATTGCTTAATGTAATGGACATAGTGTCCCAATTGAAAGACAAAGGGATACCAATAACTGTCCCATTTTGTATGACAAAGACTGTCTTATATATATATAAAATATGTTTTAATTTATTATATTGCATTCTCCATTGTCGTTGTGAAATGTAACACCACTAATTAAATTTATGGATGATTAAATATTATAATGAAGAGATGTGAAATTTGATGATATGATATAACAAATTAATCCAAACATCACATTCAAATGCACTAATAAAAATTTAATTCATATGAATATTGTTATAAGATATGTGTCGTCTTTTGATGAATAATGAATTTTAAAAAATCACAATAATTATGATATGATATAACAAATTAATCCAAACATCACATTCAAATGCATTATTAAAAATTTAATTAGTATGAATACTGTTATAAGATGTGTCGACTTTTGATGAATAATGAATTTTAAAAATCGCAATAATTGCACTGTCACATGTTGATGTTTCTAAAAAATACAAAATGAACACATGTTTGTGTCAGTTACTCTACACCGGTGCGTTTGTATGATACAATGCACCGGTATGTTTCTACGACTTATAAGCACCACACAAATACCAATACCAATTATAAATCTCGGTGTGTTTGTGCGATATTGAGCACCGGTGCATTTATGTGACTCTACGCACTGGTGCATTTGTACGACCTATGGGCACCAGACAAATACCAATACAAATTAGAACAAACGGTGTGTTTGTCTGATACTGCGCACTGGTGTGTTTCTATAACTCGACATACCAGTGCGTTGATACGACCTATGGGCACCGCACAAATCCCTCGACCAATTAGAATGGCCCCATGTGTTGTATCACCAACATTGTGCCCCGATGCGGCTTTATACCTTGACATCCCAGTGCATGCACCTTCAACCGCCCCGGGCCGCCTTCTAGATGACACGCACCAGTGCGTTGACACCTTAGTAGCGCACCGATGAAAAAATCATCCGTAATAACCTCCCGGTGCCCCTTTTTTTTAGTTGTGTTGAAATTTCGCTAAAAGATCTGCCAAAACCTCTGTAACCGTAAATGGATGTTGCAGCAAATGTGTTTTTGACAATTTTGGCCAATTTTATAACACTAAAAACCTCTTTTATAACCTCCACTAGAAGGTCTTTTCCTTGTAGTGAAAAAACTCTTTTGCCTCCATATGGATGATTTCCTTCCGAGCCTTTAGGGGGGTTACCTCAAATAAATTTACAGATAATTCCCATCTAAATAATTTTCATCCTCTCGACGAAGATGTTTTGGTAGTGCCACCACCACGACTAGGTAGACGCTACCGCAGAGCCACATAACCAATTGACCTACAATTAAAACAAAGAAATATTGTGGTGTAGTGACCTATTGTTATATACCAAGACATAGGATATCTATATTCAAAAGAGGTTGCAGATTCTAAAGGAAATACAATTGTAATGTTCCAAATTAGGAACAGCTCATGAATCATGCATGAAAAACGCATTTCCAGCAAAAAATGCAATAAAACAGTAAAATGGACTCTTGGATCCCATTTATTAGTCAATATACATTCTAAATCCAATATTAGAGCTGAAACAAAGCAAACTAGGTGGGTTACACAGATCTCCCACACCTAGGATTGCCAAAAAGTGCCAAAACCCCAAGACTGCAAAATGTCGGAGCAACTGCTCAAGGGACTGTGCAGTCTAAGAGAGATTTTACACATAAAATCATAGGAGAAAAATATATCTACTCATGTATTGATAAATAATGTTGAAGAACAGGGATCTAGTCTCCTTATACAAAATACAAAAGAAACCGGCAAGGGTTTCTTGTCAAACACTCTGCATACAAAATGGGAAATTCAGTAATTTACTGAATAACCACTACAAAACTGAAGCACATGAGTGTATAAGGCTGAAATAATTCTGATCTACTGTAGATACCTCAAGGGCTTCCTCTAATGAAAGGATGAAGCTCTCAATCACAAGGAAACACTGCAACGGAGCCACCAAACCATGCAATGAACACTGCCTCCAAAATAACGCATTCCCTAGCAGAAACAGCATTGGGAATGTATGGGAAATGTGTGGTCTGATACCATAGATCTAAAATAATCTCAGGATCTCTCCAAACAGATCTCTCAAGTGAAGGAAACCTTCCTCCAATGATAAACTAGCTCAGAAGCCGGGATTCCAATCCCTTCCACTGTTGCACCCAGCAACACTACACAATTTCTGGCAAAGCTCTATTGATGAAGATGGCTGAAGCTTGGCTTGAAAACATAATGTGGAATTATGCATGCAAACTCTCCCAATGAGGCTCCTCAAAGGAAAGAGGTGGGATTCCCACCCGGGAACACCCAGTGCTAAACAGCACTGTAACTTTGCTAAGCAGCAAAGCAGCAACAAGTCTTGGCAGACAAGAATAATAAACTAAGACATAATGAATAATGTTGTCATCCTCTTCCTTATATAAGACATGAGTTTTATTGCCCTTGTCCCCACTCAATTAGGTTCCTTCTAACCCAAGTTACATCTCCCTCCAAAATTGTGTTATCCATCCTAGGATTCCTCCTCCACTAAAACTGTGTTGTTGACTTAATCAAAGCAGATTCATTTTATCTCTGTTCACATATGGAGGTGTTTTATTAGGCTAGAAAGAATGTCCCCTTTCACACTTGGAGTGTTTTTATCCTCCTTAGGAGACTTATGGGCTTTCCTACCCATTTATTCACTTGCTACAGCTGCTGCTAACTCTAATGCTCCATTTAGCTTTGAAGCTAAAATTATGGAACATTACAACAACACATATAATGTTATGTGATTTAGGCAAAATGCTTGAAAACCCAGGACTTTTGTAGAGTGGAAATTTTCGGTAACCCCAAATTTCCATGACACTGTATATTAAAGGAGCCAGATTACATAACCAGACATTGAATATTGGACCAATCACCAGACTAGTGACCCTATTAAAACCAACTAGAGAAGGTACCTATGTACCACACTCCATAAACCAAGACTAGACAGTTGAAAGATATTCTGACAGGTTTCGAATTTTGAGGAGTCATCGAGGGTAAAACCACCACCAACTCCAAAGTTGGACCAAACCTTGAATTAATAAGGAAGAGAATAAAGAACATTTTCCCCATGTTTAATGAGAAATGTAAACAAATACCAATGGTTAAATGAACAGTTACATACACTACAATGAAGAGATAACTTGAGCTTTAGATTACTATGACATAAACATAATGTATGAAGTTGAGTGAGGCACAATATTATTATACCTCCACTCTAATCGATGTCTACCTCACAGGTCATAACCTTAAAAAAATTGTTTCGCCACCCTGCATCCATTACCATGAAAATATAAGGAGTTGAGGACATGAGGGATGGAGCGTGCAGACTGAGATAGAAAACCAAGGCAATTTTCAAAGTGAGCCAGATGTTATGCATTATCCCATATTTCCTCCTTTCAAGATTGTCTCGCATTATTTTCTCATGAATGAGCTTACCTCATTTATCAGAGGTGATGGTGCTCCCAACCAATCCTCCATATGATGGGAAACAGATCTGCACAAAAGTAGAAAGAATTTCACTTCCTGAAGAATTAACGCACATCACAAAAAAACCTCCCACCTGCACGTAATTAAGTCGATATGACTTATTTAGGTATGTAGAGCATATGGATCCAGGGTCTTGCCACATGAATGGCATGCAGCTCCAGGTGTGGAGAATAGCTCGATCACCAAGGGCCCCGACCTTATTCACCAAACATTTAACCAACATGTCAAAGATTATGATATTGTCATTAAACTTCCTTCCTAAAAAAAATTTATCATTTAACCACACTTATGGGGATGCTTCCTTTATATTCTTCATCGCAAAAAAAAAATCGTGCAATCACCCCCATCGTGGATTTATACTCTCATGATGTTTTTTATCATGTTCCAACCATTGTGTTAATACCAGTCCATCCTTCCGCCAATCCATCATCGACCATGACTCATCACATGCTATGTGCCTCTCCAAGATAGCCCAATTATCCAAAGTATCGAAAACCATATTTCCCTTCCCGCCGTGTGTGAATTAGAATAACATAATCAAAATTTTCCAACAAAACTTGTATTTTTCTCATTACGTCATGAAGATTCTAATTATGCACCGATTTTTCTAGCATGTGTCCTAGCATAATTTTTCATATGGTTTGCATGAATAACTTTGAATATCCATGCACCCGAAGCAATCAAATCCTTCTCTGATGGCGATTTCTAAACCTTTCTCCAGTGCCAAGAATTCAGGAAGATTATTTGTTGCCCACCTGCATGAAAAATCATAAACATGAATCATTTTGGAGTTCTCATCCCTGAGAATACCTCCATAACCATCCACTAAGTTTCCCTTAGATGATTCATCAAAAATTAACTGAGTGAAATCTCTTGGGGGTGAATTAAAAAAACCTTCTATGCTCTGCTTACATCCAAAACTCTTAGCCGGATTAGAGACCCACATTTGGGGGGAAATATCTAGTCTCTTTAATATGTATGTTGTAGACTCATCAATTTGGTCATATTCCCAATCAGGTAAGGCTATGAGAACTATTTCCCTAATATTGTTGAGAATGGTTTCTTTCCCTTGAATATTTCTCAGATTTCTCTCCTTCCACAACTTCCACCAAGTAAAACCAAGAGCTAAAAACTATGCTCGTAAAACCACAAGATTTTTATACCTATAATCAAGCCATCGTTCCATCGATGACTTAATATTTGAGACACTAGGTAAGGTGAATCTAAAAATATGTTGGACGAAAGCCTATAAAATCTCAGTGAAAGGGAAGATGATAAAAATATGCTTCGTGATTTCCTCTACTTGGATACATAAGGTTCAATATGAAGGCCTTTCAAAGCCTTTACTTCTAAGTTAGTCCCAAGTTAAATAATGTTCCCAATAAATCAGCCAAAGGAACATTGAAATCTTGGGCCATCCCATTTCTTTCCATAATTTCATCCATAAGGTATTCTTCTCACAGGTCTGAAATCCAGCTAGCAGAGAGTAAGCTTATTTTTAAATTAAATGTCCCTATTGATTTTTGTCCCCAACGTAGGGTGTACTGCGTATTTGAGACTCAAATATCTCTTTTGGTAAGTAAAATATGAAAGTCCTCCAACCTATGGATGGTCTCTACATTTTCCCAGTCCCCCATGTCCTTCCACTACCTCCAAAATTTGTTATTTCCTGTAGTCTTCCAAAATTCATCCACCTTAAAATCCCCTTGAGTTTTCATAATTTTTTTTTAACTCTTGTAGCTGCTCATTTCTATCAAAAGGTGGATACTTTTTCCAAGAGTCCTCCCATAAATTTAATGTCGTCCCTCTCTTAACTTCCCAAAAATCATACTTTTGTACTAGTGTCTTACCCTCTTATGCCCAATTCCAAACACCGGAACCACTGATTTTTCCTTCAAATTGTATCTCTCCTCCTTCATACTCAAAGGTAGGTACTTTTTCATCCAAATTTTCTTCCAAACTTGCATACCCCCTGTACCCACAATCACCATAACTTCATAGCATATGTTAAACTTGTAAGGTGAGCATCTCTCAGGCCTATCCCCCCTATATATTTTGGTGCTATCAGTTTCTTCCAAACCAACAAGGTCCACTTTCGAGATTTTGAGGAACCTTTCCATAAAAATTTACTCCAAATTTTCCTTAGTTGTTGACATATTGTACTTGGAATGGGCATTACCGATAACTAGTAAATGGGAATTTCTTGTAATACTTCTTTAGTCAAGACCAGACGGCTAGGAAAATTAAGAGTCCTAAAGGCCCAATTGTTTATTTTACGTCGAGTTCTCTCTATATGGTCTTCCCAAGTGGTGGCCCTGTTATGATGTAACACCAAAGGTACTCCCAGATACTTTGAAGGTAGGTGACCTCTATTAAAGCCTAGGGCTCAAGTTAAACTAAGTTAGAGGATCTCCGAGTAGTTGAATAATAATATGTTGGATTTGTTATTGTTGATCTGTGCATCTGAGGTTTCCATAAAGATCTGTAATATTTTATCCATTCTCTTAGCCACCCTCCATGTGGGTAGCCCAAATAATATGACATGATCAACAAATTGTTGATGAGAGATCAATAGATCATTCCCATATAGGTGAAGAACATAGATGTGACCTAATTCACATGATTTACTTAACATGCGACCAAGACTTTCCATCGCTAGAATAGAAATAAAAGGAAATAGTGGATCTCCCTTCCTCCAACCTTTGTATGGTTGGAACATATAAGAGGGTGAATCGTTTATCAATATAGAAATAAATACAGATGTTGCTAGAGACCCTACCCACGATATCCATTACTCTTAATATCCATAAGCTCGTAGAATATGGTATAAATATTTCCAGCTTAGTCTATCTTATGCCTTGGATAAATCAATCTTGATAATATTACCTAGGTGTTTCGACAATCGTAGTGAGTGGATCACTTCTTGCACAACAATAATTCCATCTACTATATGTCTCCCCTACACAAATCATGTTTGGGTAGGCGATATAAGAAGAGGAATAAATGGTTTCAATATGTTAAATATTACAAATGAGATACTTTTATACAACACATTGCATACATAAATTGGCCTAAAACCATATGGACTCTCAAAATGTCCTGCTTTTGGGGAAAGTGATAGGAATGTGGCATTAAGCGTCGGATGAACTGACCTAGTTCATCTTGACTCCTCAACTAGGGCCTATATTTCCTTCCCTAAGAATCCCCAACATGCCTGGAAAAAATATGATGTAAACTCATCAGGTCCTAGCGCCTTATTCTTCGACATATTCATTACCACAAATTCTATTTTTGGATAATATATTATTCTCATTAATGCCATATTATGTTCCTCAGTGATAATACTTGTTATGTGTTGCAATATTGCATTTACCGATTGATTTCTTTGGGAGATTTTTTCCATGTAGATATCCTTAAAATATGTTACCAATCCCTTCTCGGTTTCTTGATGTTGAAGTTTCCTTTCACCATCTTGACTTATGATGAAGAAAATCTTGTTATGGTGTCATCGTTGAATCATAGCATTATGGAAAATTTTAGAATTTCTTTCTCCTTCATTAAGCCATTGTATTTTGGAATTTTGTTTCTATATAATTTCTTCATGTTTCCTTCTATTCTCCAAATTTTGAAGAGTCGTTGCCTTTGCTTCCAAGAGTTATGTTTATCTACCTTCAAGGATGATACGTTGTTGGATATCAAACATTTTCCATTCAAAATCTATTTTGTCTTCAAATATGTTACCAAACACATGCTTATTCCATACTTTAATCTACACTTCATGCTTTTAGTTTGAGTTGGAAAGTATGCATTTTGTTCTTACCATGAATATCTATTTCTAACCACCATTTATGCAATAATTCAACAAAATCTATGGATTATAACAAAAAACTTTCAAATCAAAATGGACGGTTCTTTGGGGCTTCCTTTAAATCCATTGCCAAGCGTATGGGCCAATGATATGATCCCATACAAGGCAAGATGGAGGATTCAACAAATATATCCTTTTGTAGAACTTCCTAAGATAGAATAAAATGGTCCAAGCGGCAAGATATTTGATTTTCTCCTCCTCACCATTTATTCCAGGTATATATTTTGTTATTGGTGGGAATGTCTACAAGATGTGACTCCTCTATATACTCATCAAATGAGGTTGAAGCCCCATCTAACCTACGAATTTTACCTTTTTTTCCAATAGGGATCTAATAAGGTTAAAATCTCCTCCATCTACCCATAAGGTGCTCCCTATTATTTGTTTTAACATCCAAAATTGGTTCAAAAAATCTAGCTTATCTCTTGCACAAGAGGGACCATAAGATGTCATTAAGGAAATTATCTCTTTCATACCCACATATATAAAACTACCTGTGAGGGTTCATCCAGTGGCCATCCAATCCTTAAAGGTAGCCTTGTTTGGATTCCACCAAACGTCTAGACCTCCCACATTTCCTCTTGCATCAATTGACATTTTGTATGTAGTTTTTTCTTCTACCAGTTTTGTTTCATGCAATATTACGATAGCAAGTTTTTATTTTCTAATTCGTTCTCAACGATATCTTTGTTTTCCTTTTCTATTAAGTCCCCTAATGTAGAAATTGCTTGTAGATTCAAACTACTAATTTTAATTTACTAAAACAATAAACTTGAAATCACAAAATACACAATGATTTCTAGGGGAAAGCCACAGCTAAAAACCCCTCTTATCTGTATATTGTATTAGTCATAAAATATGAGAAGATTACAATGATTTGATCAAGCCCTAACAACCTCTGCACTATCTCTATCTATCTCACTACTTCCTAGACTGATTGTGGCCAACACTTAGCCAATTTCCTAGTCTTCCAAACCCCTATTTCCTTGTGTTCTTCAATGAGGAATTAGGCCCCTATTTAATAGTAATTTTCCTCCATTGGATTGTGCAGTTCCTTTAGCCTCTTCCTCTAACTGAATGCATCATCTATATAAGTCAGAAAATTCTACAACTAATAATACACTGCCCTTGAACTCCAAGCTCAACTAGGTAACTCGTATTATATGCATGCATGATTTAATTATGGTTGATTTATCATTTAACTAGTTGAACACCGAAGTTGCACCCCATTGCTAGACCTCCAACTAGTTCCTCCAACAGTTGAACTAGTTGAACTACCTTTAACTTATATTTACTGAATTAATTAATTACAACTCAAAATAAACTCAACCTAGGCTCCTAAAATATAGGAATCATTGTACATAACTCAAGTTCATGCCCCCAACTCGAATTAATTAAGTTGGACTCCTATGTTTTAGGAATCAACTCATGTAAAATGAACTTGAACTCATTAACTCAAATTCAATGTTATTAACTGAGTGACAAGTGCCATGTCACCTCAGTTAACTCCTCTAAGTTGTCTTTTGATGTGGAATTTCGAATTTCCTCAATTTTAATTAAAGAAAAATAAAAATTGAGACTTTCTTGTTGCATTTTCAACACTCCCTCTCAGCAAGAAGGGGATTCACAACTACCCCCGATCCAACACTTGTGGAATGTACTGCATGAAACACTTCTCACTATTTTTGTTGCTATCGCAACATCTTCAACTAAAAATCATCCAATAAAAACAAACTAAATCAAATGTGCCTGCAACTGTCTATTGGGAAAACTATGCTATTATTGACTCTACTACCGAGCCTCGTACTTTATTGTCAACACTCCTCTGCACTCCTCGATATCTGACTGACATTGATCCTCCTACTACTGAATAATGTGGGCCCCAGTAGCAAGTTAATGATCCATGATACAAAAACACCTTAATGGACCCTACCCAAATTTTTGCACTCCTGGGACTATTACTTCACATCGCCCCACCTCACTCCTGGAGGTATATTTGCATGCATGGAAAAATATGATCTACTCATATTGTTTCTGCTACCTTTTTTTTGCTTCCACAATGTTGTTGTAACCACTGCAATAATTAGTCTGATCTCCCCATGTCCTGAAGTACTAGCTTCCATAGGGTTTCTCCCTTTTAAACTAGAATCCCTTTGAGTTTCTATATCCCTGTGGGTTTACAGCTCCTCAATATACCAATATCAATGATCACAACTCCTTTTTGTGTCACTAAACATTGGCTCAATGATCTACCCACTAGCAACATTCTTGCTCCATTAAGAAGTTTGCACATAAGGTCTTTTGGATCTGCCCTGAACTACGGCTCCATCAACTCTTCATCCTAACAATTCATTAGTTCTTCAATGATCAATGTACATGAGGACTTCAATGAATGGTTCTAATATGAATCTGACTATGATACCATGTAGAAATTTCTACAAATCTAGCTCTGATACCATTTAGAGATTAATGTGTATATGCTAAATTGCTCATGAAATTTACTAAATCACAAGACTACTCTACTAATCTGCGGAAGAAAATTCACGATCGAGAACAAAAATCATTAACATTCAAAAGGAAACATCACACATGCACAAATATTTATCTAGGGGAAAGCAACTGCTCAACACCCCTTACTATCTGTATTTCATTAATAAAAGAATCTGAATGAATACAATATGCTTGCTCAAGCTTGAGCACAACCCGCACATGTATCTTCTATCCTCTGCCTAACTAACTCAACTTTGCCAACACTTAGCCAATTTCCTAGCCTTCCAAGCCCCTATTTTCTTGTGTTGTTCAATGAGGAATTAGGCCCCTATTTAATAGGAATTTTCCTCCATTGGATTGTGCAATTCCTTTAGGCTCTTCCTATGACTGCATACACCATCTGTACAACTCATAAAATTATACAACTGATAGTACATTGCCCTTGAACTCCAATCTCAACTGGGAAACTCATATTTCATGCATGCATGAGTTGATTATGGTTGATTTATCAGTTAACTGGTTGAACACTGAAGTTGCACCCCACTATTAGACCTCCCACTAGTTCCTCCAATAGTTGGAACTAGTTTAACTGAATTTAACTCAGATTTACTGAATTAATTAATTACAACTCAAAATAAAATCAACCTAGGCTCCTAAAATTTAGTAATCGTTGTACACAACTCAAGTTCATGCCCCCAACTCGAATTAACTAAGCTAGTCTCCTATTTTTTAGGAATCAATTCATGTAAACTGAACTTGAACTTAATAACTCGGCTTCAATGTTCTTAACTGAGTGACAAGTGCCAGGTCACCTCAGTTAACATCTCCAAGTTGTTTGTTGATGTGTAATTTCAAATTTCCTCAATTTTAATTAAGGAAAAAAATAAAATTGAGACTTTCTTGCTGCGTTTTCAACACCTAATGTTCCGTGAGAGCATCCTCATAATGTTGGAGTGATTGGTGTTGATGGTATCTCTGTTACTACCATATCCTGCTCTAGATTAGCTAGGTTTGTACCTACATTCTGCCTTGCTTCTTTCTTGGGTTTTCCCCCATTCTTTTTTTGTTCTTTTGAAAGATCCTTAAGAGTATTTCTTTCCCTTTCTCCTTGAAAGCTTGAAATGAGCATGTTATTTGATCCCCTTCCAAATTTATTTGTTTTGTTTTCCAGCTTAGGTAAGCTTTGGAGTAATTCTCTCGTTGTTCCTTGGATAATACATCTAAATCTTGTTGAGCCCAATCATTTACCATTGAAACCAGTAGTCGCTCTTCTTCAAAAAAAATTGATGGGTGTTGAGTCAATAGAGGGGCGACCTCCTCAAAACCTAGAAAAGTATCAAAATCAAAAACTCCTTGTTGACTGTCGTCTTCCTCTAATTTTCTTTTTAACAAATTTTTGTCTATGACTATCTCTGTTGATGGTTCTCCATTTGGGTATCCACCAGTTTTTGAGGGTCTTCCTCCATAGCCTCCAACGTCGAGAAGGGATTCTTGTCTGCCATCTCCTTGATTATATTTCTACTTTTGTTCCTCTGATTATGCCTTCTCGTTGTGACCTTGATGAATCCATCCTTTCTAGCTTGTTCCCCTATTTCTTGGTCTCTTCTTTGTAATGAAAAATCCATTATCATGTGGCCATGCTTATGAAAAAACCTAAATTTGAATGAAACATGTTCATAATCTATGGGTTGAGTCCAAATCTCTTCCTGATAATCTAGCTCAATCGTCTTCGGTAGAGGCTAAGAGATATTCATATATACGCAAAGTATGACATACGCCATATTCTTCCCCCTTTTGGTCACCTCTAAAACTTTGACAAAGTGCCCTAGTGCTTGCCCTATTCCTTTTAAATTTTCGGTATCCAAAATTCTACTATAAGGGAATATAATCTTACCCAAAATGACGTTATTTTAAACTCCTCCTTTTTTGAGTTAAAACATGCTTCCTAATGTCTGATATAAATGTCTACATTGTTGTAGAAATAGGGTCCTGCCTCAAATATTCAAGCTTTGAATTCGATATTTGTGAAAATAATTGTGAAGAAACCTTTCAGTCCTAATCTCGGGCCCACCTCTCCCTTTAGCTGCTAATTTTGTTGAATCCAACATTCCAATTCTTTCTTAGTGGGCCAACTTCTAACAAATTTACATATGAAAGCATGATCTCTCATGTGATTTATGTGGTCATCCAAACATCTTGAAGGAATAACAAACCTAATGTTTTAAGCAGCTTTAGGGATACAATTACCCTATAAACCCATTTTCCATTTATCACCCAAAACTGGCATTTGAATAAAAGCCGAGAAACCTCCTAGGGAGTCCAATTTTCCTTCACCATTAGAATACCTTCCTGTAAGAACATTACAGAAAGAGAAGTGCCCCCTCCTACCTTTATATTCATTTTAAATCTCCTTAACCAACGTTTATGAAGTGTATGTAATCTTTGTTTCTAAAAAGCATCAGAAAAAACCTAACCCTAAGAGACCCAAAATCGATTCCGTTAACATTCCCACCACTCCCTTCATCCAACATTTTTTAAAATGTCACTATGATTTAAAATGCCAACATACCCACCAGTGATGTAACAATCATGTCCCTTTGCTAGAAAATTGTTAGAACTATTAACAAATGTACATTAAAAAATCTATTCACTATTCCAACATGCCACTTGTGTTACAACATGATGTGCAAGCATGTTCATTATTATATTTTTGGAAAGATAATAATTCCCTTGTACTACAATACTATTGAAAACTTTATATATTCAATTCAATCGTGTGTCTTTTCTTCCGTCCAATCAAACATCAGACTAGTACTTGTATTGACTTTAAAATTATTTTATTAATAGAGCACTAGATCTCTTACATTCACTTTATAAATTTAAGGTACATTTACTTTACGGCAACTTTACCTATGATTTGTATTTATTTACTTTTATTAAAATATATATACTATATTTAATAGTGGAGAATATACACTTTTTCATAAAGAGTTATATATTTAAATCTAAAGAAAACGGATTATATAAGTTCTATATATTTTAGCAGTTAAATACAAAAGTGGATTTTTTTAAGAAAAAAAAATTATATATCAATTTGATCTCTAATTTAATTATAATTTTAAAATTAAATTAATATTGTTATAAAATAATTTTTCATAATTAATTTAGAAAAAAAAATATGTTTAATATATTTTATTATTAATATGATTTTTTTAATAAATAAATTTATTTTAAAATTTTGAATTATTTTATTTATTATATATTTTATTATTTATTTTTAATTTAAAATAATTATTTTATCAATATTTATATTTTATTCCTTTTCCATCAAATTACTAAAATTTAAATAAAACTTTTCTATATATAAATACTTATAAAGAAATAGAAACGAAGACATTCATAACCCTTTTAAAACTTACAATAAAAATATCATGAATCATCATGATTTCAAATATATATTTTTAATGGTAATATCTTGCATTTAAAAGTGTTTGTAATAATCCCTAGAAATGTCTCTTCTAGGCATTGAATGTATGCATCACTTTCACTCAAACGTTAGATTTAGTTAAGCTTGTAGGTTTAAAAAAGATACCGCAAATATTAATTTTGTATTTTAATTATTAAAATTTAATGATAAATTGAAAGTTACTCAATGATAAATAATGAATAATTATTTTGATAAATTAATAATGATATGAGTTGTCGAATATATTGTGGGTGTTGTTTTATTTTACACCTTGAAGCATCGTTGGGGAATTGGTGAGATTGTGCCTCTTTTGATAATGTTGTTGAGTTAGTTTTTTTGTGTTAAATTACAAGGTGGTCAATGGTTGGTTTGTTTGGTAAATTTGGGAATTTTTTTTTTTTTTTTTCAATCCCTAATCCTTGGACGTTTTTTCTGACTTTTCCCTTTCCCTATATTAATAACCCAAACTTTCGTCTTTAACACCTTTTTGTTTTTAATAGCTTTGAATTTCATTTCTCCTAGCGATGGTGTTTCTTATCCTTTCTCTCGAGCATATTGTGTTACAATTTCTGTTTCCAATTTGGCCTCTTTGCAAGCCCTTTGTATGGCATTTAGCAGGGATTTAGCTTGCTTCTTTCCATCCCTATACTCTTTTGTTGTTTTTACTGGAGCCTCTCATGGGCATCCCCTTTGTTTATGACTAATTTATACCTAGCACTTGTCATATGTGGCGCTCCCCCTGCTTCCTAAACTTCTTAGTTTATTATGGCCTCAACTTCATTCTCCTCATTATGTTGCTTTCTCCCCCATGCCTCGTCAATGGGTGTAACTAAGAAGGGTGTTTCTTATTGCCAAGAGCAAGCCCACAAGAATAATACATGAATGCACCATTGGTTGGAGGATTTTTCTTCATGCTATTAGGATCTCATCCCAGCTCACATTTAGGAAGAACTCACCTGGGTTGAGGGAGAATATTCCTCTTAAAGGATTCCCCTCTCAAATACAAATGTTATTATAGAATGAGAATATTGGATCCTAGATACAAGTCTCACAATGGGACGATTGAATCAATATATGCAAATTGTGGACCTCTATCAATAGATGAAATGTTTGCTGGGACATACTCTATTAGGGAGGCATGAGCACCACAATGATTTCCCCCCACTCCCTTGAACACTTGCATTGACACTTGAGGGACCTAGATCGAAGAATTGAGAGAATAAAACAACATCTTGGTATACCTCCCATAGCAAGGAGAACATTTGAGGAACCAAAAGAGTCCATCTAGGTTGCAGTTTCAGATTTGGATCCGTTGGCCTAGTTATGTAATGTCTATGTTTTATGCCTTTTTTGTTACAAAAGTTTCAGTACAAAGCCACTTAGGCTAGTCTTACAATTTTAGTCTAGTTAATTTTATATCTGTTATTATATAATTAACTCTCTTTTCATTACAAAGAGTTCATTTTTGGATATTATCAAGTCTCTCTAGTGAGAGATTGACCTCACTATTTTTAACTCACTTTGTGAATTCCCTATTTTGAAGGCAATACAATTCACCCTACAAAAACAAGATAATAAATTGGAAGTTACTATATATATATATATATCTATATATATATATATATATTTATTTATTTATTTATTTATATTAAAAAAAAAAACATTTTAACATTTATATAAATAAGATTTTAAATAATATTGAGAATAGGTAGTCTTGAGGGTAGTTTAATTGGTGATTGCCACATTATAAAGTATTATGTAAAGCATGTCATCTAAGGTAGATTTGGGTCATGAGATATTGTTGGGGCATGTGTGTGGTTTCACCTAAAGGTTATAGTAGTAGCTGTCAATATGGACTCAATGTCACCTGAGTGCGGGCTATTCATGAACAAAAACTATATTAAAAATATATAGTAATTTTTTAAAATATTAAGTAAATTTTTAATTAAACCAGCATAGATCTATCTTAAGCTTGTATCTATCAAGTTTCGAGAGGAATCAAATCTCTTAAGACGCAAACTTCTTTTAAAGTATAAACCTTGAAAAAATGTTTGCTGGGAGGAATTAAATATTCTAAGATGAAAACTCCTCTTAGAGTGCAAAACTTAAAAGAAGTTTTACACAAAGCTTTGATCCCTCTAGGTTCTTGATAGATCCATGCTTAAAATAGATCTATGTAGATTCTATGTGTGTGTGGGCACACACACCTTGTGTTTTATTTGTAAGGAATTTTTTATTTTTAATTGCTTTATATAATATATACATAGTTGACATTGAAATATTTTACTCAACATGAGCATATGGAAATTTATTTATTGTGCGAGAGGTGCTATGGAGCCTAGTACGACAATGATGTTGTAAAACGTTATGTAATGTAATGTTATGTTGACATGGTAAAAACATTTAAGATAAAATAATGTTATTAGTATATTTCTAAATAGACATCTCTCTCTCTTAGTTTTTTAAAATGTTATGTGTCAACTCCATATTAAATATTGAAAAAATTGAACAAGGAATGGTTGCACATCTCTTTCATATTGAATTGTAATATAGTTAAATTATAGTAAAAATCACTTAGTTTAAATATAGTTAAATTAGAGTAAAAACAATTGTTTTCATGTACACATTTATTTTCTCCTTACATTTATTATTAGTATAGTTAATTAAAACGTGGCAAGACCATAATTTTAAGTTGTTATACAATTTAAATAACTAAAAATCACAATCTCATAAATTATTTAATATTTAGCAATATAAATTACGTAATAAAATTTAAAAATAAAATAAAAATAATAAATCCATGTTTTAAAATATTTGATAATGTATGGTGCCTATATCATAAGATGTTAGGTTGGGTAGGCATCTCATCATTCTTAAAATTTAAAAATAAATTAAAAACAATAAATCCATGTTTTAAAATATTTGGTAATGTATGGTGCCTATATCATAAGATGTTAGGTTCCGTAGGCATCTCATCATTCTTAAAGCATGATGAAATGTGTAAGTTTATGTTTATGATAATGTGTGTTATATTTTTTGGTAAATCTTGCAAATATAATGTGCAAGTGTATGTTCATGATAATGTGTGTTATAATTTTTGGTAAATCTTGCAAACATATTTAAGTATGATATGTATTTTTATATAATAATGATTTATCCATGTGTATTTTTTTGAATTTTTTTCCCCATCAATTTTAGGTTAAAATTGGATTTGAAATGGGGTAGTCTACAGAGGCCAATTCTTTCCGGAGACAATCGCTCGATCATGATTATGCCTACTATTCTTTTGTTGGAATTGTGCAACTGTCACAACTCACAACGCTCTTTGATTGTATAAATGAAAGGTTGTGTCTCGGTTTATACACATGTTTAGGAGATAAAACAAATTTATGAGTCTGAGCAACAACAATTTTAGACAACGTTGTACCTAGATCGTGAACCAATCAAACTTTAAATAATAAAATTAGAATATTAAAAAATACAAATGAATTTTGTTTTTGTAATGTTAACCTTATACATTATTCTTTAAATTTTTAATAAAAAATTAAATGTCAATACATTATAGAATGTGTTATACCCTAATAATATTATTTAGAATGTGTTATACCCTAATAATATTATTTTTTGATACCATGTGTCAATCCCATAATGAGTAATGAAATAATGAATTGATGTAAAATTAAAATAAAAATTCTTATTTTATGTATCATTGACATAAAATAATAAATATGAAATAATATTCGCAATAAGTATTAAATTTATACGGTAAGTATTATTTTTTTTAATGTGGTATTAAGAAACACGTTCTCCCCTCATCTCCACTGAATTTAACAAATATTTTTAATATATATTAAAAATATATAAATTTGAAAAAATATAAATTTATAAATAAATGATATCGTTATTATGAATGCCATAATTTGAAAACTAAAAGTAAAAGTATTCTATATAAGTTAGAGATAAAAATGATAAAATTTGATCTTCGAAATCGTTGAGAATAATAATGAAATTATATTTAATATAAAAAAAATAGAAAAATAACAATAGAGTTTATGAAAATATTAAATAATATAATAATAATAAAGTTTATGAAAATGTATATTTTTTAACAAAACTTAAATATACTTCAACCATGAATAAACCATTTTAATTAGTATATCTCCGTCAAATACTTTAAAATTAAATCAAGAACACATATTTGAGATTAGTGAAAGGCTTTCAAATTAAAAAATAGAACGCAAAAGTCGTGTCTTTCACTAAGTTTTGGTATTTATAGAAAATAACATTTGCACACATGAAGGCCACCATATACATTAAAATATCGAACTTAATGGCTAGGTTTACTAAAACCTCCAAATACATTTAAAAAAAGAAAGACAACCATTCATGTAATTATTTTTAATTTGATCATTTTATTAGTTTTAAATAAATTATTTGGTATATTTTAAAATTTTAAAGTTGAAATGAGTTCATGATTACCCAATTGATTTGGGTTGAAATATAATAAGTTTCTCATATGTTTCAATGTTACTCATATTTCTATAATAATTTTATTTTTAGTAGCTTTTAATATATTTTTTTCAATTTTTTTTTTATAATTTTATATTTATATAATATTAATTTTATAGTTAATATGATGAAGATTAATAATGGTTAATAATTGTGAGGGGTAGCTTAATTATTGATCGAAATGATGTGAAATTGTGTAAACTAAGAGATCTAAGGTTCAATTCTCCACTCATGATCCGGTCAACAAAGACGAGGACAAGTCGTAGGCCCCCAGAAATATATTGGTAGTTGCCAAAATCGACCATGTGTCACATGAATACAGACACTAACCCAATTGTCGATTCCTCTGGGTTACAAAAAAAATAATGGTTATATATATATATATATATATAATCAATTGGGATTTTCTTGGGTGGTTGGGTAGAATAATGTTATTTCCCCCTCCCAAGTTTAATTCCCTTCAAGTGACATGATGATGAGAGATATTGTTGTAATGGTTACTTGCCTATGAATATTGATGTATTAACCTTCACTCGACCGAGAGAGGATGTTTTCCCCATATGTGTATGTATATATATATATATATATATATATATATATATATATATATATATATATATATATATATATATATATATATATATATATATATATATATATATATATGAGGGGTTTGTTAAGTAACTTAATATATTTGATAAATTAAATTTAATATAAAATTTGCTATGAAAGAATTAGTTTTCAAGAGAATTCAAAATAAAGATAAAATCATTTTTAACATGAAGATAAGTATGTTAATAATGATGCCAAATGGATGTAGCTCTGGTGGTTGGGAGAGATGTTATACTTTCCACCAAGGCTTATAATGAGTCATTACCATGGTGCTTTGAGCCTTGTTAAAGATATTTTTTCAAAGAAAAAATTAATAATGAAATTTATAAAAAAAATCTCTCCAAATAAAATAAAAATAGACATTAAACATGAGGTATCAATGTCCTTTATAAGCAATTTATAAATAAATATCTATTTTAAATATTTCTAAAAAATAAATAAATAAATAAGATCCTAAATGAGGTAAGGCTTTCAATATCTAATTAAAGCATAACAAAAAGACTTTTAATGTTTGCATACTAAAATGGTTGGTACTTATGTTCTATTGGATGTATAGAAAACAGAAGCTTAAGAAAAATATATGTATACATATTAAGATCACTATGTTGTGAAACCAGCTCCAGAAATAGAAGAAAAGAGATATCAGTGCCTTAGAAATAAGCCACTTCGAGGGGGCACCCTCAAATACATTACATGAATGAACAATTCTTAGATGATACAAATTACAAAACCTCCTTTCTATATATAGGAGTCCATAGGGCCACAATGTAATCCTAGTGGGGCCACAATGTAATCCTAGCCGACCTAACAATAATAATTTAAGGGCACAATAATAACAATATGGGGGTTACAAGGGTACAATAATAACAATAAGGGGGTTACACTAACAACAATAGGGGACTATACTAGTAATATAGGGACCTAACATGCCCCTCTCCTTCAAAAAAGTGTTGTCCTCAACACTTGAGTAGCTCTGGGTGCTTCTGTATAAAATTCTCATCCTCCCATGTAGAATCTTCAGTGGGTAAGTTCTTCCACTTGATGAGATACTCCGAAATTGATCGATTCCGTAGTTGTCGAGTTCTTGTTTCCATGACCGCTTCAGGTTCCAATATGATTTTTCCTTCCTCATCAAGTTCTGGCAATATTGTTTGAACTGGAAGATTTTCACCTATAACCTTCTTTAAGCATGAAACATGGAAAATTGGATGCACTCCTGAAGAAGCAGGAAGCTCCAATTTGTATGCCATAGTACCAATCTTTTGGAACACCTTGCAAGGACCATAGTACTTTGGCGATAATTTATTATCCTTCTTAGCTTGCTTGAGGGACATTTGTTTGTATGGTTGTAGCCGTAAAAATACCTAGTCTCCTACATCAAAGCTTCTCTCGCTGCGATGTTAATCTGCCTGTTATTTCATTCGATTTTGTGCCAAATTCAGGTTGTCCTTTAAGAGTTGGAGAAATTCTTGTTGATGCTCGATGTGATCTTCCACTGCTTGAACCTTCGAATTTTCTCTTAAAGATGATGTGATGGATGGTTGATGATATCCATAAAGTGCCATAAATGGGGTCATTTTTGCTGCAGTATGGAAGGAAGTGTTATACCACCATTCAGCGAGAGGTAACCACTTGACCCATTGTGTTTGTTTATCAGATACAAAACAACGAAGATATCCTTCCAAACATTTATTTACTATCTAAATTTGTCCATAGGATTGAGGATGATAAGATGAGCTATGAGCTAATTGAGTACCCAAACAAGAAAATAACTCCGTCCAAAAATTTCCAGTAAAAATGGGATCTCTGTCGCTCATAATAACCCTTGGGTTTCCATGTAGCTTTTGAATTGTGTCCATAAATGTAGTAGCAAGTGTACTTGCTTTAAATGGATGAGATAATGCACAAAAGTGTGCATACTTGGTAAGTCTATCAACTACCACCATGATGACACACTTTCCTTCGGACTTAGGTAAACCTGTGATAAAATCCATTGAAATCTCCTCCCAACATTGACTTGGAATGGATAAAGGTTGTAGAAGACCCGGGGTATTAATTGTCTCAACTTTATTCTGCTGGCAAACCAAACATTCCACCACAAAATTTTGAATATCAGATTTAAGGCCATCCCCAAAAAAATTCTTTCTTCACCCTGTGGTAAGTTTTTAAAAATCCCGAGTGTCCTCCTAAAGGAGAAGTGTGAAATTCCAAAAGAATCTTCTGTTTTAGTTGGGAATTCTTACAAAGATATAAGCGATATTTGTACCATAAGGAATCATTTTTCCAACTAAATGTATCAGATGTACTAGGATCTTGCTGCAACTTTTGAATGAGTGTCCACAATTCTTCGTCCTTCTTCCATTCATCTCTTGCTTCGGTTATCCAATCTGGTTGGATAATAGAAATGGAACAAAGCAATGCTTCCACCTCTTCATTCTTTCTTGAGAGTGCATCTACAACAACATTTAGCTTCCCTTTTTTGTAGATTATTTCAAAGTCATAACCCAACATCTTTGTGACCCATTTTTACTACTCTTCTGAAGATAGTCTTTGTTCCAAAAAGTGTTTAAGTCTATCATGATCAGTTCTTACCTTGAAGTGTCTTCCCATTATGTAAGTTCTCCATTTCCTTAGTGCATGCAGTATTGCTAACATTTCATTCTCATAAATAGGTTTCTGTAAATACTTTCCTTTGATTGGACGAATTTCAAAAGCAATGGGTCTTCCTTCTTGAATTAAAACAACACCAATTCCATTTCCCGAGGCATCACATTCCACAATAAAGGTTTTTGTGAAGTCTGGCGTAGCTAATACCGGTGCTAGGCACATTGCCTCTTTAAGATGTTCAAAGGCCTTAGTTGCTTCAGGAATCCATGAAAATGCAACTTTCTTCAATAATGTAGTTAGAGGTGCTGCTATTCTCCCATAATTCTTAGCAAACTTGCGATAATACCCTGTTAACCCAAGAAATCCTCGCAACTGCTTTATGGTTGTGGGGACTTTCCATTCCTTAATGGCTTTAATTTTGTTAGGGTCTACCTTAACACCCTCGTGAGACACAATATGACCCAGATATTCCACCTCTTGTACTCCAAAGAAACATTTGGATGTTTTTGCATATAACTTTTTCTCCTACAATAGTTTGAGCACCCTGTCAACATGTTGAACATGATCCTTCCAAGAACTGCTGTAGATTTGTATATCATCAAAAAATACTAGCACAATTTTTCTAAGGGTTTGAAAATGGAATTCATCAAGCCTTGAAATGTAGAAGGTGCATTGGTAAGGCCAAAAGGCATGACAAAAAATTCATAATGACCCTCATGAGTTCGAAATGCTATTTTCGGAATATCTTCAGTATTCATTCTAATTTGAGGATATCCTGAACGAAGATCCAACTTGGTAAAATAAATTGCTCCATGTAATTCATCCAATAATTCATTAATCACAGCAATGGGAAATTTATCTTTAATGGTGAGCTTATTGAGCTCCCTATAATCGGGACACATGCGCCATGATCCATCCTTCTTGTGTACCAATACTACAGGAGCAGAGAAAGAAATTTTACTAGGTTGAATTATACCAGCCTCTAAAATTTCTGTAATCATACATCAATTTCACTCTTTTGGACATAAGGATATCTGTAAGGTCGGATGTTTGGAGGAACACTTCCTGGAATCAAATGAATAGCATGATCATGATCATGAATAGGTGGGAGTCCTTTGGGAGTATCAAACACATTGGAATGATTGTCGAAGACTCTTAGGAGATCTGGAGAAATAGATGATTTTGATGTTGGAACTTCTAGTGAGCATAATTGTGCAATTATGCCTCGTTGTTCTTTCTTCAGAAGCTTTGTCATGACGTTAGAGTTTATTATCTTTCCCGGTTTCCCTGTGATACCCCGTAATTCGATTTCCTTTCCTTCCGAAAAAAATTTCAAGAAAAGTTCTTGAAAATTAAAAGCTACCGTCCCCAAAGATTGTAACCATTGTACTCCTAGTACGACATCAACACCTCCCATTGGGATGGAAAGAATTGGACTATTCAATACATATTCCCCCATGGATAGTTTGATATTATGGAATTTTCCAGAGCAATTTATAGTTCCTCCATTTGTAACCATCACTTGACATTCTAGTGTTGGGTATCGGAAACAATTCAATTCCTTGGCTACCTTACAATGAATAAAATTATGGGTACTACCTGAATCAATCAACACTATTACCTTTTTCTTCTTGATATGTCCTTCTATCTTGAGAGTTTGAGGAGTGGTAATTCCTTCCAATGCATTACACGATATGGTTAGACTCATTTCTGCCTCTTCTAGGGTTGGTTCCTGGTGTATATCCTCTTCTTGTTAATTTTCATCTTCCTCTTCACAATCTATGTAAAATAATTTCTTCTCGGCACACTTATGACCTTTAGTGTATTTGCTATCACAAATGTAGCAAAGCCCTTTTGCTATTTTTTCTTCCAATTTTTGTGGTGTCAACCTTGTAGGTTGTTGAAATCTAGGAGTAGCAACACTTCCCTCTTTATAGAAGTGAGTGGTAGGCTTCCTTGTCGCCATAATTTTACATTCAATTTTTCTTGCCAACCTGAATGCCTTCTCCAATGAATCAAGTTCCAAAACACGAACTTCATGTTGTTTGTTAGCCTTTAAAGTACCTATGAATAGATCAATCCTGTGTTCCTCTGGAATATCAGTTACCCTTATATTCAATTTTTGGAAGTCCTCAATGTTCTCCCCCACTAAACCATTTTGTTTGAGATTTATCAATTGGCTAAAGAAGGTGTTGCTCTTTGTATCCTCATAATGTGCTATCATTTCCTCCATAAAAATTGACCAAGTGACAATTTTTTTACGGGAGCAAAGCCATCGATACCATACAAATGTATTTTTTTCTATATGTAAAGTTGCAATGTGTACCTTTTGTGTGTTTTGCACATTATTGAGATCAAAATATTGCTCCATCGGTAGTATCCATGTTATGGGATCCTTGCCATCAAAATTCCTCATATCCATCTTTGGAATATGGTGGTTCTTCCTGCCAATATTAGAGTTTATTAAATCACGATTATCATTTATTTTGTTCTCATCATTAGTTTCCTCTACTATCTTTTCACCATTAGGAAACATTTGTTGTATCAACTTTGTCAAACCTTCCATGTTTGCTTTTAGATCATTCTTCATGTTTTCCAATTTAGCTTCCATGTCATCCATCTTAGCTTCCATGCCATCCATCTTAGCTTCTAAACCATTCATCTTAGCTTCCACGCCTTTCTTCAAACCATCCATTTCATTTTTTGTTGCTCTTTGCGATAGCGAAATTTGTTGCACTTGCTCATGGACTTTTGATATCTCGTGTTGCATTTCTTCATCTTCATGAGTCATAGTAGAGCCTTCTGAAAGCTTAATGGGTGTTGAATTATTTTTAGGAGGAATTTTAGAATCCAATACTGATAGCTATGCTCAATAGGCCTTTGGAATCAACTAGAGCTAATTTTTCAAACAAGACTTATGCAATTTGAAAAAAAATACACACCTTTTTCTTGATTTTGCGGAGCTTGATATTGAAACTGAATTATCTCTGTGATTTCGGATCTTCAATATCTGAAATTTGGCCCTGAAGTCACCCTCTGAATCTTCTTTCGAATGTCATAGGTCTGACCTGATTTGAATTCTTCAAGGAAAATTTATATCCAATCTCCCACAATGACCCAATTACGGACTGATTCAGTATAGTTCACTTGTACGACTTACCACGTGTCACTGTTTCCTCCTTTGGCTCTGAAATTGATAGAAAATAAACTAAAGTCCGTGTACTTGCAGCCACTTTTTACAACATTCCAATCTGATGCTTAGAGAGAGAGTTATGAAGGTTTTCCCATGATAACCTCTTTGAGATGAAATTCGGGAGCCTGAAAAAGACCTAACTTCCACAGATCATATCTCCGAAAATATTTCGAACCAAGCTCTAAAATTTTGCGACCATGTTCCTCAGGATTTTGGCTTCACTCTCTAAAAATTTCAGCTTCTGAAACTTCGTAGAACAAAAGTTATAGCGCAAATTCCGCGATGACCTGTTTAGGTTAAATTCAGGAGCTTGCAAAACCCCTAAATTCCACAGATCATATCTCCAAAAATATTGCGAACCAAGCTTTGAAATTTTGTGACGATGTTCCTACGGATTTCGGCTTTGCACTTTCAAAATTTCAGCTTCTGAACCTTCGTAGAAAACAAGTTATAGCGAAAATTCCACGATGACCTTTTTTGGGGCAACGAAACCCTATAATCCAAATCTCTGACACCAAATGTTGTGAAACCAGCTCCATAAAAAGAGATCTAAGGTTCAATTCCCCACTCATGATCCAGTCAACAAAGACGAGGACAAGTCGTAGGCCCCCAGAAATATATTGGTAGTTGCCAAAATCGACCATGTGTCACATGAGTACAAACACTAACCCAATTGTCGATTCCTCTGGGTTACAAAAAAAAAATGGTTATATATATGTATATATATATAATCAATTGGGATTTTCTTGGGTGGTTGGGTAGAATAATGTTATTTCCCCCTCCCAAGTTCAATTCCCTTCAAGTGACATGATGATGAGAGATATTGTTGTAATGGTTACTTGCCTATGAATATTGTTGTATTAACCTTCACTCGACCGAGAGAGGATGTTTTCCCCATATGTGTATGTATATATATATATATATATATATATATATATATATATATATATATATATATATATATATATATATATATATATATATATGAGAGTTTTGTTAAGTAACTTAATAAATTTGATAAATTAAATTTAATATAAAATTTGCTATGAAAGAATTAGTTTTCAAGAGAATTCAAAATAAAGATAATATCATTTTTAACATGAAGATAAGTATGTTAATAATGATGCCAAATGGATGTAGCTCTGGTGGTTGTGAGAGATGTTATACTTTCCACCAAGGCTTATAATGAGTCATTACCATGGTGCTTTGAGCCTTGTTAAAGATATTTTTTCAAAGAAAAAATTAATAATGAAATTTATAAAAAAAATCTCTCCAAATAAAATAAAAATAGACATTAAACATGAGGTGTCAATGTCCTTTATAAGTAATTTATAAATAAATATCTATTTTAAATATTTCTAAAAAATAAATAAATAAATAAGATCCTAAATAAGGTAAGGCTTTCAATATCTAATTAAAACATAACAAAAAGACTTTTAATGTTTGCATACTAAAATGGTTGGTACTTATGTTCTATTGGATGTATAGAATACATAAGCTTAAGAAAAATATATGTATACATATTAAGATCACTATGTTGTGAAACCAGCTCCAGAAATAGAAGAAAAGAGATATCAATGCCTTAGAAATAAGCCACTTCGAGGGGGCAGCCTCAAATACATTACATGAATGAACAATTCTTGGATGATACAATTTACAAAACCTCCTTTCTATATATAGGAGTCCATGGGGCCATAATGTAATCCTAGTGGGCCACAATGTAATCCTAGCCGACCTAACAATAATAATTTAAGGGCACAATAGTAACAAAATGGGGGTTACAAGGGTACAATAATAATAATAAGGGGGTTACACTAACAACAATGAGGGACTATACTAGTAATATAGGGACCTAACATGCCCCTCTCCTTCAAAAAAGTGTTGTCCCCAACGCTTGAGTAGCTCTGGGTGCTTCTGTATAAAATTCTCATCCTCCCATGTAGAATCTTCAGTGGGTAAGTTCTTCCACTTGATGAGATACTCTGAAATTGATCGATTCCGTAGCTATCGAGTTTTGGTTTCCGTGACCGCTTCAGGTTCCAATATTATTTTTCCTTCCTCGTCAAGTTCTAGAAATATTGTTTAAACTGGAAGATTTTCACCTATAACCTTCTTTAAGCATGAAACATGGAAAATTGGATGCACTCCTGAAGAAGCAGGAAGCTCCAATTTGTATGCCATAGTACCAATCTTTTGGAACACCTTGCAAGGACCATAGTACTTTGGCGATAATTTATTATCCTTCTTAGCTTGCTTGAGGGACATTTGTTTGTATGGTTGTAGCCGTAAAAATACCTCGTCTCCTACATCAAAGCTTCTCTCGTTGCGATGTTAATTTTCCTGTTATTTCATTTGATTTTGTGCCAAATTCGGGTTGTCCTTTAAGAGTTGGAGAACTTCTTGTTGATGCTCGATGTGATCTTCCACTGCTTGAACCTTCGAATTTTCTCTTAAAGATGATGTGATGGATGGTGGATGATATCCATAAAGTGCCATAAATGGGGTCATTTTTGCTGCAGTATGGAAGGAAGTGTTATACCACCATTCAGCGAGAGGTAACCACTTTACCCATTGTGTTTGTTTATCAGATACAAAAAAACGAAGATATCCTTCCAAACATTTATTTACTATCTCAATTTGTCCATAGTATTGAGGATGATAAGATGAGCTATGAGCTAATTGAGTACCCAAACAAGAAAATAACTCCGTCCAAAAATTTCCAGTAAAAATGGGATCTCTGTCGCTCACAATAACCCTTGGGTTTCCATGTAGCTTTTGAATTGTGTCCATAAATGTAGTAGCAACCGTACTTGCTTTAAATGGATGAGATAATGCACAAAAGTGTGCATACTTGGTAAGTCTATCAACTACCACCATGATGACACTCTTTCCTTCGGACTTAGGTAAACCTGTGATAAAATCCATTGAAATCTCCTCCCAAGATTGACTTGGAATGGATAAAGGTTGTAGAAGTCCCGGGGTCTTAATTGTCTCCACTTTATTCTGCTGGCAAACCAAACATTCCGCCACAAACTTTTGAATATCAGATTTAAGGCCATCCCAAAAAAAAATCTTTCTTCACCCTGTGGTAAGTTTTTAAAAATCCTGAGTGTCCTCCTAAAGGAGAAGTGTGCAATTCCAGAAGAATATTTTGTTTTAGTTGGTAATTCTTACAAAGATATAAGCGATCTTTGTACCATAAGGAATCATTTTTCCAACTAAATGTATCAGATGTACTAGGATCTTGCTGCAAGTTTTGAATGAGTGTCCATACATCTTTGTCCTTCTTCCATTCATCTCTTGCTTCGGTTATCCAATCTGGTTGGATAATAGAAATGGCACAAAGCAATGCTTCCACCTCTTCATTCTTTCTTGAGAGTGCATCTGCAACAACATTTAGCTTCCCTTTTTGTAGATTATTTCAAAGTCATAACCCAACATCTTTGTGACCCATTTTTGTTGCTCTTCTGAAGATAGTCTTTGTTCCAAAAAGTGTTTAAGACTATCATGATCAGTTTTTACCTTGAAGTGTCTTCCCATTAGGTAAGTTCTCCATTTCCTTAGTGCATGCAGTATTGCTAACATTTCCTTCTCATAAATAGGTTTCTGTAAATACTTTCCTTTGATTGGACAAATTTCAAAAGCAATGGGTCTTCCTTCTTGAATTAAAACAACACCAATTCCATTTCCCGAGGCATCACATTCCACAATAAAGGTTTTTGTGAAGTCTGGCATAGCTAAGACCAGTGCTAGGCACATTGCCTCTTTAAGATGTTCAAAGGCCTTAGTTGCTTCAGGAATCCATGAAAATGCAACTTTCTTCAATAATGTTGTTAGAGGTGCTGCTATTCTCCCATAATTCTTAGCAAACTTGCGATAATACCTTGTTAGCCCAAGAAATCCTCGCAATTACTTTATGGTTGTGGGGAATTTCCATTCCTTAATGGCTTTAATTCTGTTAGGGTCTACCTTAACACCCACGTGAGACAAAATCTGACCTAGATATTCCATCTCTTGTACTCCAAAGAAACATTTGGATGTTTTTGCATATAATTTTTTCTCTTGCAATGGTTTGAGCACCCTGTCAACATGTTGAACATGATCCTTCCAAGAACTGCTGTAGATTTGTATATCATCAAAAAATACTAGCACAAATTTTCTAAGGGTATGAAAATGGAATTCATCAAGCCTTGAAATGTAGAAGGTGCATTGGTAAGGCCAAAAGGCATGACCAAAAACTCATAGTGACCCTCATGAGTTCGAAATGCTATTTTCGGAATATCTTCAGTCATCATTCTAATTTGATGATATCCTAAACGAAGATCCAACTTAGTAAAATAAATTGCTCCATGTAATTCATCCAATAATTCATTAATCACAGGAATGGGAAATTTATATTTAATGGTGAGCTTATTGAGCTCCCTATAATCGGGACACATGCGCCATGATCCATCCTTCTTGTGTACCAATACTACAGGAGCAGAGAAAGAAATTTGACTAGGTTGAATTATACCAGCCTCTAACATTTCTGCAATCATACATTCAATTTCACTCTTTTTGACATAAGGATATTTGTAAGGTCGGATGTTTGGAGGAACACTTCCTGGAATCAAATGAATAGCATGATCATGATCACGAATAGGTGGGAGTCCTTTGGGAGTATCAAACACATTGGAATGATTGTCGAAGACTCTTAAGAGATCTAGAGAAATAGATGATTTTGATGTTGGAACTTATAGTGAGCATAATTGTGCAATTATGCCTCGTTGTTCTTTCTTCAGAAGCTTTGTCATGACATTAGAGCTTATTATCTTTCCCTGCTTCCCTGTGATACCCCGTAATTCGATTTCCTTTCCTTCCGAAAAAAATTTCAAGAAAAGTTCTTGAAAATTAAAAGCTACCGTCCCCAAAGATTGTAACCATTGTACTCCTAGTACGACATCAACACCTCCCATTGGGATGGAAAGCTTTGGACTACTCAATACATATTCCCCCATGGATAGCTTGATATTATGGCATTTTCCAGAGCAATTTATAGTTCCTCCATTTGTAACTATCACTTGACATTCTGGTGTTGGGTATCGGAAACAATTCAATTCCTTGGCTACCTTACAATGAATAAAATTATGGGTACTACCTGAATCAATCAACACTATTACTTTTTTCTTCTTGATATGTCCTTCTATCTTGAGAGTTTGAGGAGTGGTAATTCCTTCCAATGCATTACACGATATGGTCAGACTCATTTCTTCCTCTTCTAGGGTTGGTTCCTGGTGTATATCCTCTTCTTGTTCATTTTCATCTTCCTCTTCACAATTTATGTAAAATAATTTCTTCTCGGCACACTTATGACCTTTAGTGTATTTGCTATCAAAAATGTAGCAAAGCCCTTTTTCTATTTTTTCTTCCAATTGCTGTGGTGTCAACCTTGTAGGTTGTTGAAATCTAGGAGTAGCAACACTTCCCTCTTTATAGAAGTGAGTGGTAGGCTTCCTTGTCGCCATAATTTTACATTCAATTTTTCTTGCCAACCTGAATGCCTTCTCCAATGAATCAAGTTCCAAAACACGAACTTCATGTTGTTTGTTAGCCTTTAAAGTACCTATGAATAGATCAATCCTGTGTTCCTCTGGAATATCAGTTACCCTTATATTCAATTTTTGGAAGTCCTCAATGTTCTCCCCCACTAAACCATTTTGTTTGAGATTTATCAATTGGCTAAAGAAGGTGTTGCTCTTTGTATCCTCATAATGTGCTATCATTTCCTCTGTAAAAATTGACCAATTGACAATTTTTTTACGGGAGAAAAGCCATCGAAACCATACAAATGTATTTTGTTCTAGATGTAAAGTTGCAATGCGTACCTTTTGTGTGTTTTTCACATTATTGAGATCAAAATATTGCTCCATATTTAGTATCCATGTTATGGGATCCTTGCCATCAAACTTCCTCATATCCATCTTTGGAATATGGTGGTTCTTCCTGCCAACATTAGAGTTTATGAAATCACGATTATCATTTATTTTTTTCTCATCATTAGTTTCCTCTACTATCTTTTCACCATTAGGAAACATTTGTTGTATCAACTTTGCCAAACCTTCCAGGTCTGCTTTTATATCATTCTTCATGTTTTCCATTTTAGCTTCCATGTCATCCATCTTAGCTTCCATGCCATCCATCTTAGCTTCCAAACCATTCATCTTAGCTTCCACGCCTTTCTTCAAACCATCCATTTCATTTTTTGTTGCTCTTTGCGATAGCGAAATTTGGTGCACTTGCTCATGGACTTTTGATATCTCATGTTGCATTTCTTCATCTTCATGAGTCATAATAGAGCCTTCTGAAGGCTTAATGGGTGTTGAATTATTTTTAGGAGGAATTTTAGAACCCAATATTGATAGCTATGCTCAATAGGCCTTTGGAATCAACTAGAGCTAATTTTTCAAACGAGACTTATGCAATTTGAAAAAAAATACACACCTTTTTCTTGATTTTGCGGAGCTTGATATTGAAACTGAATTATCTTTGTGATTTCGGATCTTCAATATCTGAAATTTGGCCTTGAAGTCACCCTCTGAATCTTCTTTCGAATGCCATAGGTCTGACCTGATTTGAATTCTTCAAGGAAAAGTTATGTCCAATCTCCCACAATGACCCAATTACGGACTGGTTCAGTATAGTGCACTCGTACGACTTACCACGTGTCACTGTTTCCTCCTTTGGCTCTGAATTTGATAGACAAGAAACTAAAGTCCGTGTACTTACGGCCACTTTTTACAACATTCCAATCTGATGCTCAGAGAGAGAGTTATGAAGGTTTTCCCATGATAACCTCTTTGGGATGAAATTCGGGAGCCTGAAAAAGACCTAACTTCCATAGATCATATCTCCGAAAATATTGCGAACCAAGCTCTAAAATTTTGCGACCATGTTCCTCAGGATTTTGGCTTCACTCTCTAAAAATTTTAGCTTCTGAAACTTCGTAGAACAAAAGTTATAGCACAAATGTCGCGATGACCTGTTTAGGTTAAATTCAGGAGCTTGCAAAACCCCTAACTTCCACAGATCATATCTCCAAAAATATTGCGAACCAAGCTCTGAAATTTTGCGACGATGTTCCTAAAGATTTTGGCTTCGCACTTTCAAAATTTCAGCTTCTTAACCTTCGTAGAAAACAAGTTATAGCGAAAATGCCACGATGACCTTTTCTGGGGCAACGAAACCCTATAATCCAAAGCTCTGATACCAAATGCTGTGAAACTAGCTCCATAAATAGAAGAAAAGAGATATCAACACCTTAGAAATAAGCCACTTCGAGGAGTCAGCCTCCAATACATTACATGAATGAACAATTCTTGGATGACACAAATTACAAAACCTCCTTTCTATATATAGGAGTCCATAGGGCCACAATGTAATCCTAGTGGGGCCACAATGTTATCATAGTCGACCTAACAATAATAATTTAAGGGCACAATAATAACAATATGGGGGTTACAAGGGTACAATAATAAAAATAAGGGGGTTAACAATAATAAGGGACTATACTAGTAATATAGGGACCTAACACACTAGATGCATAAAAATAAGAGAAATAATGGAGTTTTAAGAGAAGTACCTTGTGGCTACAAGAAATTAATAAGAACATAAAAATATTTGGTAGATATGCAATTTATTTGAATAACATAAACTTGAAAAAGGGTGATGGTACTTGGGAAACAAAGTTCAGGGAAATGGTAGTTGAAGGAGTAAATCATTTCCCTTTCCTCTTTAAAGAGGACCCTTGTCTTATAGTAATAGAGGAATGAAGGCTTTGAAACTCCTTCCCCACCTTCAATTATTATGATAATCAAAGTCTTAATGAAGGAATTGGAAAAGAATAAATGTATCAAATTTTGTAGTGTCCAAAAGGACAAAAGTTATGGGCCATATAACCTTCTTATTGGATTCTTTTTAGGCTATTATAAATTTATATATAAAAAAAATTCTTAAGAAGAGTTGTGTATACTACATGAACTCAAGGAATTTTTTTGGTAGCATTCAATGCAACAATCTTAGCATTGATCCCTAAATATGATAATCTAACAACCTTTGACAAATTCAAGCCAATCTCATTATGCAACTATATCTATAGAATCATATCAAAGATAATTGTTAGAAGACTGAAAATGTATGTGGAGAACGATTTGAGTTTTGAGAGGGAAGGAAAATCCATGATGCAGTGAGGATAACTCAAGAAAGTCTTCATTTAATAACAATTAAGAACCAAATTGTAATGGTGATCAAAGTGGACCCATCCAAAGCATATGACATGGTAAGTTAGTTTTAGCTTAGACTTATCGATATACAATTGGGTTTTTGTTATTAGTTAAATGTGTGTGTTACAAATTACATAACCTCAATATATTTGTATCCTCTTTCTTTCAAATAGGAAGAGACCTTAGACATGGGTGTCATTTATCTACCCTTCTATTCATGTTAATTATTGGCTGGTTAAGTACATTAATTAAAGAGGCATAAAAAAGTGTGCTTCAAATAGGTATCTATTCTAACATCCTATAAGATCACACATATAACATTTTGAATTTCAATGAAAACAATAGACAGGTAAATGAGGAGTTCGAATCCATACTGGAGTTATGATGTAAGGCATTAGGAATGATGATAAATATGAATAAATCTGATAAATCTATGGGTGATATCTTAGTCGGAAATAAACCAATTTAATTGATTACTTATTAGATAATAGAGATAGATCAAGGTTTGGAGTACTTGTTTTCTTTTTGAAGCCAAACCTATAGTAAAAATGTGACTGGTAGAGGTTGGTTGGAAAATAAATTAAACACATGATGTAACTAGTAACCCTTTAAAGGGGGTCATCTTGTACGGATAAAAGCAATTTTGGAAGTAATTCTGGTTTATTAATCATCACTTGCTTGGGTCCTAAAGGGAGTTCTAGAAGCTATTGAGTGACTATGTTATAAATTCATTAGGTTAGGAGATTAAAAGAAGAAAGGTCTTGTGATGGCTTCTTGGAAAAATCTAGTTTTATCAAAAGCAAATGGTGGTTTGGAGCTAAAGAACCTCTTTCTGTTCTCCAAGATATTTTATACAAATATTGTGCGGATATTAATATAAATATAATGTTTGTAGCCATAAGTAATAATAGCTATATTTTTTGGGTACAATTAATAATATCTAAGTATATTACTCTTGATTCAGTGGAAAATTGGGTAAGAAATGATTTTAAGAAAACATATGATACTCCAATAGTTTGGAAAGTTATTTATTATTCATTCCATCTGGTTGGAAACTTGTTGATTTAACAAATTGGTAAAGGAGACAAAGTAAAAATTTGATATATAAATTGTGATGCATCTACCACTAGACGGTTTGTCACAACATATGTGATGAAAGTATACTTAATAATATGAAAATTACACCATGAGGGTTAATTTCTCCTTAGATTTACATATTCATTAATCACTATGTTATTCTTATGCATGCAATAGATAAAATATGTGGAAAACAGAAAACAACGAAACAAAACTCTCAAACTAAAAATTAACACAATATATAAGTTGGGAAACCCTTTCGAGAGAATACCCATGTAGAATGTAATTCTGCTTTGCTCTCCTTCTCAAAATGGAAATGGATGCAAGTACAAATAAGTGAGACCTATGGCCCTGACCTACTTCAATACACAAAACCTCTGTGTTTTCTCTCTCCCCATCCACTCTCAGCTACTCTACTCATATATGGAACAAAATGCATTGAATATAATGTAACTTATTTTCCTCCTAGTGGTTCATTTATAACATAGTCTAATAGCCTACTGGTGGTTAGGTTTGGCTCCTTCAACTCTTACATAGAGTTACAATATTGAATCTTCTAGAGTATTATTCAATATGATCATTTTTTTTGCCCCTTTTTATGGTGTGTTTGATTTCATATCAGTCCCAAATCCACCTTCCTAGTAGTTGGTTGCTTCCTACAAGGAAATATAAAAACAATGGATGATATTGTTTTGAACATGGACTAAAATAATATTGAATTAAGTGAAAGAAAAAATGCATAAACAAAACAAAACTAAAACAACTTGAAATAAGCCAATGAAGAAAAACAAATCAACAAAGGAGTAGGAAAAGAGTCATTTTTTTTTATTGTTGGTAGTGGAAGCGTTACAAATGAATTTCAAAGACACTTGAATAGAGTTGATTGAGCAATAGTGCTCAATAGTTCTCAATAATGATTTCCCCTTATCAATCTCTTTTGCAAGCTCTTTCTCTCTCAAAGAAGCAAATAAAAATATTTGTAATGGTGGAGTTCTCCTAACATTAGTATGCTTGATTTCTTTGGAGAAATTTTGGCAGCATAACAATACACAACTTCTTCTTGTTTTTGGCTCTTCATGCTCTTTCATTTATTGAATTTTTGAGCACTCTCTCCCTCCTTTGGCTCATCAATGAGGTTGTTTGGCTCATAAATGAGATGAGAGATACCATCCTTCTGCAATTAAGGTTTCTTGGGGCTCAAGGCTCGAATTTTCAACCCATCATGTTAAGAGTTTGAGTGTTTTTCAAGAAAATTTCCTCCTAAGGCGTTGACTGGGATTTCTACAACCCTTACAGCCATCAAAGAACAATTTGCGAGGATTCAATTTAATGTCATTGGAGAAACTGCAAGGCTTGATATCTTAAGTCAAATTTAGGAAAACATCTTGATTTTTTTATTTTCATAATGTTTCCATCTCAAAATGTGGCCATTGTGCATGTTTCCTACAAACTTTGAGTACCTTATGCTGTGTACAAATGAGCGTGCCATTTTTTAATAATAATAATTTTCCCCCGATGTGTGCGTTTAGGAGAAAGACTATAGCTTAAATACATCATGTCTTTTTGTTTCTAATGATGAGTCCTGCTTAATTATTAAGAGAGAGAAAACTGTTGTGGATATGATTAGGGGAAGATACCTTAATTGAGAACTGAAAGAAAACCATGCTCTAATTAAGAAATGTTTTTACAAAACTGTCTTTTCCCCTCGGGGTCGTATCTGGAAAATAGAATATATTGGGTGCCCCCATGCATCATTTACAAAGCACTACTGAAGGAGGTGTGATATGGACACATGGGTATTCAACTAAATCAGAGAACTACAATGGTCTTAAAGTAACATACACCATTGATGTGAAAACTTATGTTAGTGTCAAACATCAAAGGGACCGGTGATATCAAAGGGAAATGAGGTTTTCGAATGCTCCCCCTGATACTATCCCAAAAACGGTGGGGGAAAACTCAGGTACTGATTTGATTCTTGAATATTAGTGTTGATGTCGAAGAAGTGTCAATTGTTCAAAAAAATAATTTCAAGAAATCCAAGTGAAGTTGAGGTGGGTATTGTAACATGATGGGTCAAAGGTGTTAGGGTCCTACAATAATAGGATTCATAATTTTTGAATTGACTTTGATTAGTCTTGTAATATGTACATACTTTTCTTTTTGCAAATTGTTTTCCCATATTAGAAAAATAAAAATAAAAAATGTAAAGAGGGTAAAAGTCCTAAAAGAAAAATCAAATGACTTAAAAGAAAAATATAAAAAAGAATAGAAAAATGGACCCCAAACAAAAAAGAGATAAAAATAAAACATGAAAGTGATGCAAATCCAAATGCCACTACCATTTACTTTTTCTGCAAAATAAATATTGTGTGATGTTTGTTACAATGCCACAATCCATGATAAGTCAAATAGCTTAATCTTGACTTTTTCATGCTTTAAATTTGATGTTATTAGATAAAGAATAAAGATCTAGCCAAACAGTTTAATCTTGGCAGATTAGTAGTTAGATAGAAAATAAATAAGGAGCTCAACAACTTAATCTAAGCTCTTGGAAGAAAAAAGGATAGAATTAGTTAGTTTGTTGTTTTAAAATAAAAATGAACAAGGGTTTGCAAGCTCAAATGCACCCTACTAAATGAACAAAAAATGTTAGGGTAGCATATGGGTAGGCATAAGCAGTTTTTACAAATCATGGATAAGCAGAAATTGGTCATTCAGTCACTAACTTCCTTCAAAAACCATCCCCTTGTAAAAAATAATTCATCCCCTCCATTTTCATTCTTTTGCCTTCATTTTTCCCTTTTTCCCCATTATCATTCAGTTTCACTTGCAAAAATCCCCTTTTCCTAAGTGTAAAATTCATTATACTTAAGGAAAGTAAAATCCTTTAACTAATTCCCCTTTTACCCAAAATACCCAAAAATCCAAAAAAAAATACTTTATCCTAAGTGTAAAAACATTAGGTAGGGACCCACAACAAATTAATTTATCCATATATATGTTTTACACTAGGATTAGTATATTTTCCCTCATCTTATTCAATATTAACACATTAATTTATATATTAAATCCTTTATTAACCTTTTAGCCCGTATTATATTAATTCCTTTTTATTATTATTTCCCACCCATATTTTAGTTTTAAACTATGCTTTATTTCCTCCACATGACATATACTCCCACTCACCCCATAGGTTAAAACTATTACCACTATATATTAACCCCGCCAATGCTAAAGTTACATACGCCCGCATTTCATTTGTTAATAATACAATACTATCCACCTATCCAAACTATGTATTAAACCTATGTTTTAATACATATTACATATCCCGCTGTATTAAAAACCCAGACCCCATGCCATTCCACCCCGCAGCTTCATCGCACCATCTCGACCGTTCGCTCCCCATCTCCCAGATCCAACGGTGGAGGTCCCCCATTGCACATTTCATTGTACAAACGATAACCAAACCCGAAGATTGCGATAAAAGCAGTTTTTAGGTTTTCTCTCACTTCCACGCATCTAAATTTCATTCGATCACACCAATTGATTCAATCCTGCTTACCACCTTTCAACCGTGCGAAGACCGCCTGACGATTTTTCCTTCCTTGCGCCTGAACCACCCTCCTATTTGAATTGACCTACATTGAATGCGTTCATTGTTCAATCAAATTTATTATAAACTGCTCGAAAGCATTGTGTATCCTTCTGTTACCATTTTTTCTCATAGAAATAGCATTCCAGACCAAAAAGACCGTTGTCGCCTCTGTTTTCTAGCATGGATGAAACATAACTCATCAATTTGACTGCTAAAATCACTACATAAGCCATCAGAGTGCCTATAAAGTCCAAAAAAAATCTTCTGAAAGCTTTCCAACCCTAGAAACCCTTCTTCGTAAAGCAATTCCAAATTCCCAAGTTATCTTCAGAGGAAAAAGACTCATTCTTCAAATTTAAAAGAGTTGTATAGTTAATTGAATCAGTTAATAGCCTGTATACCTGAAAGAAATCCTATTACTTCATAAATCATTTGATTCTGTAAACCCTAAGCATTTTTCACATGCTCTGAAGCCTTGACCTGTTTTAAAACAAACTTTGATTAAAGTTTAGCCATCTGCAGACCTGAGAAAGCCATCCGAGACCTTCAAAACCTTTCCTACGGTATCCAGTCATCCTTCTACATAAAAATTGATGTCTAAAGATTTTTTTATCATAGAAAGTGTACCGTAAACCCTTGATATCATTTGCTTAGGCTATAAGGTCATGAAATTTCTCTTTTGATAAGAAAACTACAGTTTGAGTTAAAATTGATCAGAATTAATCCTTTGCAAGAAAATGATAGAACCCCTGTCATATCTAAAATCCTTCTGCAAACTTACAGAAGTGTTTTAGAGGCCTAAATCATTGTTTTAAAGGTCAAAAGTATTGAAATTGATAAATCAAAAAAATCTATGGCTTCCAAAATCACTCTTGTGATCAACCCTCTATAACCCCCTGTTGTAGATGTAGAGCATATTCCCCTGGTAGATGTAGACTTCAAAATCACTGATACTATTACAGAGTTCAACCTTCTTGAGCTCCACTATTGGAGCCAAAAGAAATACTTAGATCAGGATGATGAAGTATTTATTTTGGAATCAAACTTGCCTAAATATATTGTTCCTCATACTCATCAATGCCCAAAGGCAATTAAATTATGCCAATCGTTCTATTCTCCAGATAAAAGAGCCATTGTGAATCCTGAAAAAGAAAATTTGTTTACCATTACAGATGAGTCTATCAACCAGATGCTTCAGTTACAACATGAGCCTAATGAAGTTCATTTATCTATTGAATCCCTCACTAAGTTCTATTTGGAGTTGGATCTTCCCAAAAGATTCCAAAATTTTCAAACCTTTATGCCATCCTATGTGGAAATTCCCAAACTCAATCCTCCATACTCCTCTGTAAAATTCTCAGAAAGAACTAGACATATTATTTCTATGTTATCTTTTATCATTGGATATTTCACAGATGAACATACTGATGTAGAGGTACTTGGTTTGTTGTCCACCTTTACACCTGGCCAACCTCTTGCAGTTATCTTTAACTTTTCCCAATATATTGCTGACAACATCCATGAGCAACTAGTCAAATTGCCTTCTGAAGGTGTATTTAGGTATTCATCATTTATATTCCACATGTTCCTTTATTTTCAGTCAAAAAAGTTTCCTATAAGCCTTCAAAAGCTGGATGTGGAAGGAAATCCACAATCTGTTGTATTCTGTACTTCCTTGATAAGGAAGGATTCAAATGAGTTTTCTTATTCAGAGTTCACATATTCTTTCATCCATCCCTTGGTCAATTTGTTAAACAACAATGTGCAGCCTAGGATTAGCAATGAAATCAAGAAATTTTTGCAACTGTCTGAACATAACAGGACAGGTGATTGGTATTTGTACCAAAAACACACTGAAATCAAAGTTTATGGGTCAAGCCTTATTCCTTATAAATTGCCAAAATACCTCCCTATGAGGTTATTTTCTTTGGAGTATATAAGGCAGATTTTAAATTCAGATGCTGTGAATTTCTTAATTGCAAAGAAGAAAACCCAATTCAAATTGAAGAACCAAGTTGGCCCATTCATTTTTAATAACAGAGAAGCAGGTCCAGAGGCAGAAAAGAAGTTGAAAGAATTCAAGTTCATTCCCAGTTTTCTTTGGTATTATGATCCCCTTGGTATTATCAGCAATATGAGAGTTAAGTGAAAATTGACTCCATACATACATGAAAAGAAGCCTGATATTGAGAAATTCTCAAACCAATCTGAATGGTCAAAGAGTACATTGGTAGAGACTGAGAAGCAAAGTGATACTAATCAAAATTTTCAAACTCCAGCCCAAGAAGACAAAAGTGTAAAAAGAAACAGGAAAGAGGGGTCTTACACAGCTGAGACTAATACATAAATAAAATTCAAACTTAGATACAAAAAAAGCCAAAGATTAATCCTGCCAGCAAAGAAAAGGAGACAGTAGAAGTTATTGACACAGAAGTTGCAGAAAAAGAAAATGTGCCTCCTACAGTTGTTGAAGAGGAACAACAACCAACCACTTCTAATACACGATTAATTCAAAAACAACACAGTATAGAAGTGTCTTCATCCAAGAAAGAAACTAAAAAGGACATGGACATCAAGGAAAGATATATTCTCAGTACTTAAAGCAAACTCCAAGCATTTAGAATAGGCTACTTTTAGCCTTTGACTACAAGAACAAAAATATGCTAATGGCAGTTCTTCAGCCCATAGTTCCAGCTCCTAAATCATCCTCTGATTATAAAAAGATGGATTTTGAAGTCCCAGTTCAGGATATTCATCCTCTGGATCAAATAGAATTTCACAAACAGGCACGAGAGATGATTTACTCCACCATGACCACCAAGGCCATGAGTGCACAGAAGCTTCATGATACTTTGATAAATGTAAGAGATCAGCTCAAATTTGAAAAAGCATCTTCATATGCAAAGGATACCAGAATCAAATCCTTAGAAGAGCTAGTGATTGAGGTAGGGTATGATCCTCATAATATAAAGGCTACAGAGGAATTGAATTAAAAAGAAAAATTCTGATATTTCTGCACTTAAGAAACAATTGAAGTTTCCCCCTAATGAGCGTCCTCAAGCTAAGGAGGTTTTACAGGATTCCAATAAAAAATATGAGATGATGAGTCTCATTTTACAGCTAACAAGCCAGATTAAAGGAATGGAACTTGAGATGGACAAATTGGTCCAAGAGAAGGAAGCCAACAAAGCACATGAAGTTCCTGCCACTATGATTCCTGTAGTTACAACAGCAGTACCATCTATTTTGGCAGAAAAATTGGCTCCTAATGTTCCAATGGCCACAACAGTTCTAGTTACTTCATCAGCAACCACAACCACTGAATCTTCAACAACATCAGTACAACAATCAGATGAGGCAAGTAAATTGGTAAAGGCAATGCAATATATGTCTATCCAAACCAATGAGATAAATGGCAGGTTAAAGGAACAGATTAAAAATCTTGAAGATGCTACGAAACTTGCAAAAATAAATGCAAAGAATGAAGAACAAAAAGCCAATAGGTTGAATGAACAACTCAAGAAGTTGGAAAAAGAATTAACTTTGAAGGAACCTATGGAACATGTTAAACAACAATTATGTTCCAATATCATTGAAGTAGTTAATGATATTTGGTCCTATATTCAGGTAATCTATAAGCAAACGGAATTATTAAAATCAGCAAAAGAAGTAATACAGAAGACAAAAGAAGAGCTAGGTAAAAAACTTGAAGAGTCCTTAGAAATTATCAAATTCCTCAATTCCAAAAATAAACAAGAAATTGAGGAAATTTTAATTACAGATAGAACTAAAACCATCCTAGAAGTTAGGAAGGTAATATCTAAGAAGAATTTGATGACACAATTAGAGGAAAAGTGCCAAAACATGGAAATTGTAATTACAAGATTTATGATCAAATTTGATGTTCTGAGGCAAAAGGGCCTTCATAATCCTCTAGTGATCAATGAAAAATCAATGAAGCAGGAGGATTATGACAAAAATATAATAGAGTTTGCCAAAGAACAGGTAAATAAATCAACTTTGCAAGGAATCCCAACAGGGAAGGTATTATATAAGAATTTTGAAAATTTGTTTTACTTGCAACATGAAGTAAAACACCTATTTGTGAACAAACCAAGATTTTCAAAATACAATGAAGCTAATGAAAACCATTGAAGGCTTATGAAGATAAAATTTCCAAAAGCTGAGTTCTGGGAGAAATTGACTGATCTACTGTAAGATCATATTACAGTGAGGACAGAGCAGTAAAAGAAAAAACAGATTTTGTTGTTTTTACATCAGCAGTAACAGTTTTTGTAGCAAAGAGTATCAAGATGAAAGAGTATTAGTTAAAGTGTATCAAATGAAAGATTAACGACAAATCAGAGTAAAGATAAATCTGCCAACGTGAAGGACACCTCCTTTTCCAACTGCAGCCTTCATCAAACAGCAAAGAGAGAAAGCAGTGATAAAATCAAAACAACAAGCTATTTTATTTTAATAAAAAGGACAACTAGCATTATTTAGGGAGTTGTCACTATTTTCTTGCATGAAGATGTTTATTTTTCCATAAAAAATTCATAAGTTTATTCTAGGATATTTTGTACAAGTTTTTGTATAAACACTTCTCATTAGGAAGTATTGAGTGTGGATTAATTGCTGAACATTTCTATAGTTATACTTTTCTGAACCTAAGGGTTTTTGTATCAATTTCAAGTTAGCAGACTGAATCACAGGAAATAAAGCATCATATTATAGGATTCATGTGTTGTGCCACTACAGTGAAGTATTTTACTTGTTATCTTGTCAATTTTCTTATGTTTTCCATCTATTCTTAAATTTGTTATAAATATAAATGATAAATCAGGAATCGTATTTCAGAATATGTTAAAAGCACTTTGTTTTCACTGATTCTCATTTATATGTTTTCTACTGATATATAGATTAGGGAACCCTTAATTTCTCCTTGATTTTGATTGACCTCTACCTTTTCACTCCTAATCCAGATTTAAGAATCCTTAATTGCTCTTTTATCCCGATCAAAACCATTTCATCATCAGCTTTGAAGATCTGAAGTGACTCTGCTATCTTGCCCTATAAACATTTACCTTTAGACCTTGATCCTGCTCTGACTACTTGACACATTGAATCCATTTTCCCAATGGGATATAGATCTATAGCTATCCATCTAAGTAATTAATTTCACCACCAAATCAAATCCAAAACCCAAAACCAATTTGCCCTATATAACTAGCCTAATATCAAATATAAATCAACAAAATTAAATCATATAGAGAGAGCCCTCTCTGAGCATTAGGAAGGTTAGATCCTAAGTCTTAAAAGTAGGTTTGTGGTTACCAATGATATTCTTTAAACTAAAATAAAAAATCTCACAACTTTTGAGAATTATTAGAGTGATAACATACTGGTGACTTCGCTGGGGAACTAAAAAATCCTCAGTTTTTAAATAGATCTTAAGGAAATATTTTCATTTATCTTTTCACCTTAAGATTGTTTTAATAAGTTGTGAGTATATTTTCATTAAAAAATTGTAATTCTAGCATCCAGAAGAGTCTACTATACCAGGTCAAATCCAGATCCGCAACCTGCTGTCATAGTAGATAACCCTGATAGAATTGGAAAGAAAAACAAAAGAGTAGAAGATTTAGGTAATAAGATTTCATTAGTAAAATCAAATTCCCTTCCAAAACAACTCTCAAGTTTAAAAGACATGGAATTTGATTTAAATTTTGAACAATATTTATTGAGAACTAAATCAGAAAGTGACTTACATAATACTATAATAGATCCTGATTTTATTTAATTCATTGAAACTAAGAAGGAAACTGTTTCAATTGATTCTGGTCAAAATATTTTTGAAGTTTATGATAAACTTGATGCCATAACTACAACTTTGATTAAATAAATTGATGAAGCTTATTTACAACATTCAGTTGAATTGAGTGCTTTATCACCCTATACCCCTAAGCCTTCTACCAGCCACTTAGATACCAGCCTTTTAGAATATGTAGTTTCATCACTATTCACTACCACTTCATCCATTATTTCCACTACACTTCATTCCACATATTCATTTTTTTCCTAAACAACCATTTCAACCTAGAATTTTATTTCCATCTTCCACCACCTCAAATTCATCCCCTAGTATTTCTGCTGCATTTTCCAATACATCATTCTCCTTCCCAAGCACCTCTTATAACATCCCAACTTCATCTTCTTGTATTTCAACCACATTTTTCATTACATGTTCTTATATTCCAATCTCATCTGCAAGTTCTTTAACTACATCAACGAGTACTTCTAGTTCTTCACCAAGTACTTCAAACTTACCTCCTAGCCAAGCTAGAATGCAAGCCATGGATGCCAGATATGCTCCCTTGGTCCTACCAGCATAGTTACATAACATGCCCCAGGATTATCAAAGAAAAATCCCTCAATTTGATGGAACCACTCATTACACTGCTCAACAACATGTCAATAAGATGACAAATTATTTTGAACTGCATGAAATTGATGATGATGATGATGTCTAAATGAGAATTTTTTCTCAAACTTTAACTAGTGAAGTAAAAAAGTGGTTTAAAGGTTTGAATGTTGGTAGTATTGTTTATTTAGTAGTTTTTCATAGAATGTTTCTCAATAGAGTGGAAAAGAAGAAAAATCCACTATAAATCTTGTCTGAATTTGAAAGTATAAAAAGAGCACCAAATGAAACAATCCAATACTATTGTACTAGATATAACAGTATTTATAATGCAATTCCTGATAATCTTAAACCTCCTCTAGACTATGTCCTTATCAAATTCCTTGATGGATTTGATACAGATATAGCCTATCAACTTAGAGAGAGAAATCCAGAAACCCTAGAGAAGATGCAAAGTAATGTTGTTAGTGTAGAGGAAAACTTGTTAGCAAAGAAAGCTAGATTAAGAAATTAAAGGAGAGTGACAATAAAAGAGGAAACATCTACTTCAGATTTGAAAATAAATCAATTAGAAAAAACATTAGAGAGAATGATGGATAGGTTAGATAATATGGAAAGGAAACCACATTGGGATAACCAACAACAAGGACCTCAAATTAGAAATCCCAATTTCAGGAAAAACACCAACACTGGAAAATCTAGAGAATCAACACCTGACCAAACAATAAGACCGCATTTCCAAGAGAAATATGTTGAAAGTTCTCATCAAAATGAAGATGATGAAAACACCATTAATCTGATGGGTATTAATGATGATAACACAAATTTTCTCACACAAGAAGAACAGGAGTTATATGAATTAGAACTACTACAATTAGATTCTAGTGAGTCTTTTGATTAAAAGAAAGGTTATGAGTTTGTAATTCATGAAGTTCATAAGCAATATAACCTTAGGGGCAAGAAAAATGTAGAGCCTTCTATTAAGAAATCTACCCAAAATAAAACAAAGAAAATAGTAGAGGCTCCTACCACTAAAGTTCTGCAAATTCTCCCTAGGGAAACCAAGAAAAACTGTAGTTCAAATCAAAAAATTTCAAGTCCCAAAATCTCACCTAGTCCTAGAATTGTTGACATCACATATGATGCTATCCAAACATCAACAAATCCTAAAAAAAATGTTGCTGCCAAGACAACAATTTCTACTAAAACAATAATTTCAGACTCAAAAACACCTACTGCTGATCCAAAATCACTTGATCCTAAAGTAGCCTTCGCTAAATAAGCGGCTGAAATCACAAAATCTACAAAGACTTCCACTACATCCCAAACTGTCCCTGAAAAGAAAATTAAAATCAGTAAAATAGTGGAAATACAACAGAGAATGAGAAACCAACTGTAGAAAAAGAAGACAAACCCACCCAAACTACAGTTACAAAAGAAGAAATAATTCAGCTAGGAAAATCACAAGCACCATTTAATATCCAAGCTGAAATTGCCAAATTGAAGATACCAATTCCTTTAACAGAGTTGGTAACATGACCTTTAGAAAACACCTATCACTGAGACTTTATATATGAATGATGGATAATATTCTATAAATTTGAGTGATGATCAACCAAAACTAATCTTTGGTCCTGATGTTAATGGGAAACACCAAGATGGAGCAGTTCCACCTTTCTACATTAGCTTAACTGTTCATGATCAGATTTTACATAATGCAATGCTAGATTCAGGGGCTTCACACAATTTGATGCCAAAAGCCATAATGGAAACCTTGAATCTAGATGTCACTAGACCTTATAAAGATCTCTTCTCATTTGATTCTAGTAAAGTGAAATGTTTAAGCTTGATAAAAGATTTATGTGGTACTTTAGTTCAATACCCTGGAAAAAGCACAGTCATGGATATTGTAGTAGCTAGCATCCCTCCTAAGTATGGAATGTTTTTATCTCGCTCATGAGGAGCTAAACTGCAGGGATCTCTACAACTTGATATGTCTTATGCAACAATATCAGTTTTTGGCCAACCTAAGAAACTTTATAGAGAAATATTAATGAAGTACATGGTTAGTAGTGTAGAAATACCTAGAAACTATCCTATTTAATCTACACCTACTTATATGGACTCATTCATTTTCTGTAATTTTGAAATTGACATTGAAAACAATACTGAACTAAAACATAAAAAGAAAGCACCAGACAATGACAACATTTTTCATGAATCAATGCGGCACCTATATTTTAATGGATCGGTTAACAAATTAGGAGTAGGAGCAGGAGTTTGGATACATAATATGGAAAATAATCATGCAGAAGGTCATGCTTTTAGATTAAATTTCAAATTTACAAACAACATGGCTAAATATGAAGCTCTTATTTTAGGATTGCAAATTGTTAGAAATTTAGGAGCCAAAAGAGTGTGAATCATGGGAGACTCTGAGTTAATTGTGAAATAGATTACAGGAGAATATTATATATATAATCCAAGAATAAGCCAATATAGACATACTATTTTAGATCTGATTAAGGAACTGCTTGAATTTGACTTTGCTGCAATCCCTAGAAAACTGAAAATACAAGCACATAGCTTAGAAAATTTTGCTAGCACCTGTAATCTGCCATTTTATCCAAATCATAGATATACAATAGAAGTTAAACACAGGCCTACAGTA
>CM076573.1:161275376-161531742 GCA_034641835.2 Pinus albicaulis | reverse complement strand
ATTGTTCATTTATGTAATGTATTGGAGGTTGCCCCCTCGAAGTGGCTTATTTATAAGGCGTGGATATCTCTTTTCTTCTATTTTTGGAGCTGGTTACACAACATACTGAAGGTCCTACCATCCCCCTCTTGTGAAGGGTCTCCCATGTCAACATTCTTTCCTTCAAAAGAAACCAAAAGAAGGTGGATATTTTAGGCTAGAGACCCAAGTTCCAAACTTTACTCCATCTTATCTTGGATGGCGACATCTGATGATTCCCAGCTATTCTAGATGCTTCTTTAATGTTGAACTGACCGGCTAGTTTGTATCCCCATCAGATTTTATCAGGGTGCTGACACTTTTTTATCTTCCTTTCTCTTAGCACATGTATTAGAGTACTTATGTATTCCCTTGGACAACATGTCCTAAACCACTCCTCCTACATCCACTGGCGATAAGGGTTACCTTCGACATCAGTGTCTTATAAATCCTTGGATCTATTCAAGCGTTCCCTTTTCAGTTGTTCTTGAAGCCCTATCATTTCCACTCGCCCTTGGATACTAGGTAGTTGTTTCCATGTATCCTTAAATAAATTTGCCTCCCCTCCATCCCCTATTTCCCAGAAGCTATGTTCTTTGAATATGTTGCAGTTGGTGTTAGCTGCCTTCCAGATTATGGATCCTGGGGGGTCCTCATTGAATCTGATCAAGCTTTGTATGTTCCATCCTCTAGCATATTTTCTTGTCCAAAGGTCTGCCCAAGGTTTTGACTTGTTTGCAATCCAACATCATCAAATTTTCGACCCTAGCACCTGAATACTTACTTCCAGGTCCCTAAGCCCCAGGCCTCCCGCTTCCTTATGGAGAAAAACTGTATTCTAGTAAAACAGGGTCCATTTATGCATGTTCTTAGTGCTGCCCCAAAGGAAAATTCTCTCGATGACCCTGATTTTCTTAAGAACTGATTTGGGGGCCGCTAGGACCGAGAAGAGGTATATAGGCATGGCATGAAGCACCGACTTCGCCAAAGTTAGTCTGCTAGGAAGGTTTAGCGCCCAATGGGTCCATTTATTTAGTTTGGCTATCAGCTTGTCTAAGAGTTCTTTCCAAGTGCTCTGTCCAGCCTTGGAGTCCAACGGTGAGGGCCCAAAATACTTAGAAGGGAGGGAGCCTTTCGAGAAGCCCAGGATTTTGATGATGTTTCTTTGAATAACCCGAGGATTATTGAAGAAGAATATTTACGATTTCCCTTCATTTACCTCAAGGTTGATCGCTCTTTTGAATACCTCCATGATATCTTTTAAGCCTGTAGCCTCTTTCACCACTGCCTGACCCATCAACATCATATCATACACAAATTATTGGTGAGTACAGTAGGCTACTCCCGCATGTGGCCCAAGGCCTCGGATCCTTCCATCCTCTTATATATACTTTAAAGCTCTGCCCAGGCCCTCTGCCATCAATATGAAGAGAAAGGGGGACAGAGGGTCCCCTTGTTTGATGCCCCTCATTTCCTAGAAAGTATCAAAAGGAGAACCATTAACCAGAATAGAATAAAAATATGAGGAGACTAGGTTAAGGACCCATTTTACCCAATCGTGGCAAAACTTGAAATCTTTGAGCATCATCCTCATATATTTACAGCTTAGTTTGTAATAGGCTTTGGGTAGATCTAGTTTTATCATCATCCCTGACTTCCTAGAGTTCTTCAGGGAGTGGATCACCTCATGGGTAAGGATGATGCCATCTAGAATCTGTCTTCCCTCCACAAAGCCAGCTTGTTCCAAGGATATAAGCTTTGGGAGCAGGGGTTTTAATCTATTTTCCATTACTTTCGTGATAATTTTGTAGATGATATTACATAATGCAATTGGCCTGAACTTACTAGGTTCTTCCGCCTTGTGCTCTTTTAGAATAAGGATGAGGAAAGTGGAGTTGAAGGCCTTCAAAATCCTTCCCATTTTTCGAGATTCCTCTACTATGTCCCATAATTCCTCCTTCACTAATTCCCAGCATCTTTGAAAGAAGTTGGTTGTGAACCCATCGGGGCCCAGAGATTTCCCTCCTTCTATCTGTTTGACTGCTTCTTCCACCTCAGCCATTTCAATTCTACGCATCAAAATCTTTTTATTCTCTATCGACACCAAACGAGGTATGTTAGCGGTTATCTTGTCTATATCTAGTCCTTTGTCTACCTCTGTCTCATGAAGCATCCCTGAGAAGAAAAGTTTTAGGTTATGCTCAAGATCTTCTTGCGTTTCCACATATTGGCCGTTGGCAGTTTTTAATCTGGCTATGCAGTTTCCTTAACGGTGTTGTATTGTAGCTCTGTGGAATAACCTAGTGCTCTTGTCCCCCTCCCTAAGCCAAAGGTTTATGGACTTCTGTTTGATCCAGATTTATGCAGGAACGCAACAGAATACACATATAACCATAAATACAAAGATGCAGCGGAAATAACACTTCATTTCATTAATATCAATGAACTGAAATTTTCTTACAGACAAAATGGAAATAAACTAGCTAGGGCACTAGTAGCTTATCTCTGAGAAGAGATGTGGTGCCTATAGGCCTCTAAACCATGTTTCAATGAGGCTCAAGGGCCTATTTATTATTTATAAACAATGGAAAACCCTATACATCCAAAACCCTAACCCTAGGATATGAGGCGTCAAAACTATGGGCCCCATTTGGGTAAATTGGTGTTTCAACTTCCTAGGGACATAACTTTGGCATACAATCTTCGTTTGACGCACACCATTCCTCATTAGAAAGATCTATCCGAGGACTACAACTTTTGATGTGAGAAACATCAGTCCATGGACCCATGTTGCTCCTAGTTTTCCCAAAAAACGTCGTTTAGGGCCTCAAAACGGCTCCAGAAGTTCAGGACCCGAAAAAATGCTAAAAATAGTAAGTCGTGCCGAAACTGAAAAACTGAAAGAGAAAATGGTGGGGTGCCAAGTGGAATAAGCGGGTGGCCACCAATATCCACCTAGATCATTCCTCCCCCCTTAGGAAGAAATGGTCCCCATTGCGTTGAGTTCCTCATGAGATGAGGAAACTTCTACTGAACTTGGTCCCTGGTGAACCACTTGCCTTGGTGCAGGAGTTGGCCAGATTTGACAAATTGATACAGTTGGATCTTCTGTTTGCGAGTGTTCTTGATTTTAATTTCCATGATATAATCTATGGTGGCCTGTTCCATGTAGTCTGGGTTTAACTCTGTTGGTGTGAGTTTTTCTGCAATGTCAGTGTTACACCATTTTTTGGTTATCTAACCTATTATCATTAGATGGACCCAAGTACACCATGTAAGACCAGTTTTACCCTAAGTAAAACCGCTTTCACTATGTTAAAACAGGAAACCCCAAAAGGAAATATTGAACAAACCCATATTTGTTTGATTTTCCTCATGGAATAATTAATTAAATCATAATTTAATTATTATTCCCAGTCATGTTTAACCCAAAATCAAAGAAATTAATTAGATAAACCTTTATTTATCTTATTAATTTCTAGGAATAATTATTTAAATCTTATTTAGATAATATTCCTTGTTAAATATGACCAAATCACCCACAAATAATTAAATAAATCATTATTTATTTAATTATCCTTCAACCACTTCCTTAAAAAGATAAATAAATCATTTATTTATTATTTTTTTCTGATTAATCAAGGATTTGAATCTGTCAAAGACCCTCTCCAAACAATATAACAGCATTCATAAAGGTGATCTAGATTTGGTTAACATTATTTAATCATGCACCAAGATCTAGAACACCCAATATGTTGTTATAAATTGGAGGGTTTCATCATTCTTCACTCATGTTTAATAGATCACTCCTGATCCATATGACTGGTCCATTTTTCATCATTTGTTCCCATTGAGCTTCTATCTCCTACTAGTTTTCGCATCTACAAGAGAGAGAAAGCTAGACTGAAGTGCGAGGACTACAAAGAACCCATCCCATTATAGGGAGTTGGATACACCTTCTGCTTTCTCCTCCTAGCCTCTAGACATAAAAATTTTTCTCAAAAATTGTGTTCTTGTTCCTGTCCTAAGTGATGCATGGAGCAAACCCTTTATTTCCATCGCTGTATCGTCTTTCCATACATAGATCCGTGTTTTTGCAATGTTCTTGTCTAACTAATCGCAGATCTGAAGATATTGGCAGCCACTTTTGTTGTTAGGGCTATTAGTTATGAGTAGCTAAAGTGGTCCTTTTTCGTACACTTCGACAAAGGATTCATACTAACAGTCAAAGGTTTCCAAGAGAGGTGGGAAGTAGGGATGAAGGCGGTCCACATTGAATACTGGGTGCAGACCAAGGAATGGTGGAATACTGAGCTCAAAGGCATTGTTCCCTACAGCCTTAGTCATGGTGTACGACCCATATCAGAGCGGGCGAAGCTTGCGGTGGGGTCCAGTGAGGCGTTCCTTCTGCAAATGTAGCCACACTTTGTTGCCCACCTGGAAGTTGTGTGGCACCCGATGTTGATCATGTAGTTTCTTGTACTTAGCATTGGATCTGTCCAATATGTCATGAACATGTTGGCAGATGTGCTGAATGCACTCGATGAATTTTTTCAATTTTTCAGCTTCAGACTGGACATGAGCCGAATCGGCCTGAGTAGCCACAAATGGCATGGCTACGTTAATGGGACAAAGTGGCTGAAATCCCAAGCCCACCTAAAAGGGGTTGTGGCTAGTTGAGTTGTGGAGAGCTCGATTATAACTATATTGTACATAAGGGAGGCTATCATCCCATGTGTGTCGATGCTTTGAATTGTACATGCGCAGAATGTGTACAATCCTTCTGTTGACGACCTCTGTCTGGCCATCCGTTTGGGGATGGAAAGATGTGGACTTGGTGAGCTTGGTCTCCAACATTGACCAGAGGCTGGACCAAAATGTGCTGAGGAACCTGTTGTCTCGATCTAATATGATAGACTGTGGGATCCCAAAGTGCACCCACACTCGTTCAAAGAAGAGTTTAGCAGTGGCTTCTGTTGTGATATTCTTCTTACAGGCTACCATAATTTCCATCTTCGAGAATCTGTCGACGACCACGAAAACACAATTGTTTCCATGCTTAGTAGAAGGAAGGCCCGATATTCAATCCATGGAGATGGATTCCCAAGGTCGACTAGGGGTAGGTAGCGGAATATAGAGGCCTTGCTTCTTGATGGTCGGTTTGGCAATGGCACAAGAAGTGCAGGATTTGATGTACTTCCCGACATCCTGTCGAAGGTTCGACCAATAGAAATACTTCTGCAATACTGCCACTATTTTGTCGACCCTGAAATGCCCATCTACTTGACTGTAGTGTGCTTCCCTTATCATCTTGGCATGCTCGCTTGAAGGAACACAAAGGTGTCCCAGGTGACATAACAGTGCATCTTGGAGGTGAAAATTTGGAACTTGCGTACCTCCCAAGAGTGACTTGTATGTGTGGCCGAATTCTGGATTTCTCTCATAGAGAAGTGGCCAATCAGAAGTCTCGTGCCCACAAGAGTTGAGAACGGTGGTTAGCGCCATGATCGGTGGTCGATTGAGGCAGTTTGCAACATTATTGGTGCTACCCTTCTTGTAGTTGATGTTCAAATGAAACTGTTGCATATATGTGGACCACTTCTGATGGTGATCCTTATGCAACTTTCCTTGTGTCTGTATGAACTGTAGGGTCGGTGGTCAATGTGGATGACTATTTCCTTCCCCAAAATGTAATGCTTCCATTGTCTACAAACCTACACAATGGAATACATTTCCTTGTCATAAGTGGGATACTTGCAAACTATGTCGGACAATATCTCACTATGATATGCCACTGGATGCCCCTATTGAGTAAGAACTGCCCCAATAGCATAGTCATAGGTATCTCTCTCGATCTCAAATGGTTGTTGCAAGTCTGGTAATGTGAGAACTGGGGGAAAACATAGGCGATGTTTCAATTCTATTAACGCCTTCTGTTGAGATTCCGACCAAAAGAATTTTTCTTTCGCTCCTCCCTTGGTGACTTGACTCAAGGGCCAAGCGATATGAGAGAATCCCAACACGAACCTGCGGTAGAAATTAGCAAGACCCAAAAATCTACGAAGCTCTGTTAGAGTGGTTGGGGCTAGCCAATCTCGAATGACTTGGATCTTGGTTGGATCCACATGCACCCCCCTTTCATCAATAATGTATCCTAGATATTGAACCTGGGTCATGCCAAAAGTGCACTTCTCCAAATTGGCACACAACTTGTGTTACCGCAGTGTTTGGAGGACTTGTCAGATGTGGTGGAGGTGCTCTTCCCTAGTATGGCTGAAGATGAGAATTTCATCCAAGTACACCACTACAAATTAGTTGGTGAATGGCCGCAAGATGTCATCCATCAACCTCATGAAGGTTGTGAGAACATTCGTTAACTCGAAAGGCATGACCAGCCATTCGAAAAGGGCCTCCTTGGCTTTGAAGGTAGTCTTCCACACATCGGAGGGTTAGATTAGTACCTGGTGATACCCAGACTTCAGGTCGATCTTGCTGAAATATTTCGCCCCTTTAAGTTGGTCCAGAAGGTCATCAATTTGTGGGATCGAGTACCTATTCTGGAAAGTGATCTTGTTTAGCGCTCGATAGTCAATACAGAGTCTCCAAGTCCCATCCTTCTTCTATACCAACACGATCAGGCTCCCACAGGGCAATGAAATTGGTCGGATGGGACCTTTTTGCAACAGCTCCTGAATTTTCCTCTTGATTTCATCATTTTCCAGTTTATAGCACCGATAGATTGGTCCATTGGGTAGCGGCGCACCTGGGGTGAGATCAATGGGGTGTTTGACCTAAAAATGCAGAGGAACCCCTATGGGTGAGGTGAAGATGTCCTCGTACTCCTCCACAACCTTGTCCATTTGTTGTTGTCATGCAGAGGAGTCCTGTCTGGAGGCCGTGGCCATAGTCTTCTTCTTGCCCTGTGGGCAGATCATCAGGAAAACAAATTTGTTGTTTTGGGAAATGAGCTTATGGCATTGTTTTGTAGTAACCAAAGAGATAGCAGCAGGCGGTGGTACCTCTGGTATCCTGTACAGCTTATTTCCCAAAGTAATAATAACAGCACGAGGCCGAGACTCATACACAGCATGTCACTTCCACAAGTATGGAAGGCATAAAAATACATCAGAAACATCAAGAGGATCAATGTCACATAATACCTCATCCGTGAAGGGCTTGATGCTATAGGGAAGGTGGCACTGCTAGCTGACACGGAGATCCCGTCCTTGGTGAAGCCACCCGATGGTGTATGGTTGTGGGTGTGTTGTTGTCGACAAGCCCAACCACTTCACGACATTTACTGAAATGAGGTTCTTTTATCTCCCATTTTCGACAATGAACTGTAGTGGGGAACCCTTTACCCACATCTGGGAGTGGAAGAAATGCTCCTCCTCCTCTGGATCTTCTGGTTCCTCCTTCTGGATCTTCGCAGTGGAAACATTGGCGTTGGGCTCCACATCAATAATTTGTTTCCCTTTTTCATTCCCCTTGTTAGGTTCTGATTTAGAGTCAGAGCATGCATCTGACTCAGAAGCCCTCATCTTGACCACCAGCGACTGCTTGGACCGACACTCACTTGTGTTGTGAGTGGAGCTCTTATGGAACTCACACCACTTTCCTATGTCCTTCTTTGGCTTCATGACGTTTTTCTTTGCTTGTGGCTTTGATAGGTTGTCTTGGGCCGCCATGCCTTGGCTTTGTCCTTTGTTCTGTATTTTGGGGGCACCTTTCCCTTGATTTTGATTTGCAGATCCAAAGTCTCATTTCTTCTATTTGAATTTCTGCTCAATCTTGGCAGCATACCGGTATGTCGTACCAAGCGAGGAGATGTCGAGGAACTCCATTTCTTATTGAATGTATCTGTGCAGAAAACTGCCATACTTTAGCACCAAATTTTTCTCCAAATATTTGATACCCAACTTTGTGCACAAGGTATGGAATAGATTCATCATCTCATGCACATCTTTATCCCTTTGTTGCCGTAGTGTGGTCCATTGTATGTACTTGTCCTCATAGCTCCCCATGGGATATTATTGTTCCTTGATGGCATCTTGAAAATAATTCCAAGTGCGTACGGATTAGAACAAAGAGGGTTATGTCTCATCCTTTTTCTCACAGTAGGTTTCCCACCAGTCCTTGACATGGGGGGTAGCTTTGAGGAGTGTAAAAATAATCTTCTCCCAGTCGAAAAAAGTCATGAACCAAGAAATATCCTTCTAATATATTCAACCATATATCTACGACATCTGCATATATTTGACCCTCAAATATGGGAATGTCAAAGTTTACTTGTACCTTAAAGGGATTCGCGCCTCCAAAGTGGCTGCTGGATGCGGATGCGTCGCCAATGGGCAGTCGTTGAAGGATTTGGGAAAAGTTATCTATCATCACGTTCCTTTGTTTTTCGAGGGCCTCCTTGAGCAATATTTTGATAGAATCTCCTGCTCCCTCGTCTTTCTTTTCGTCCCCCATGGGCGGTTGTCAGGGTTTGCGAGGTTGATCTTGCAAATGTTCCACCAAATCGAGCCCTAACTCCTTATACCCCGACCTCGTCGGGGACATGCAAAGAAGGATTGAGAAAAAGCAGACCGCTCTGATACCACTGATCTGGATTTATGCAGGAATGCAACAGAATACACATATAACCATAAATACAAAGATGTAGTGGAAATAACACTTCATTTCATTAATATCAAAGAACTGAAATTTGCTTACAGACATAATGGAAATAAACTAACTAGGGCATTGGTAGCTTACCTCTGAGAAGAGATGTGGTGGCTATAGGCCTCTGAATTGTGTTACAATGAGGCTAGAGGGCATATTTATTATTTAGAAACAATGGAAAACCCTAAACATCCAAAAACCTAACCCGAGGATATGAAGCGCCAAAACTATGGGCCCCGTTTGGGTAAATTGGTGTTTCAACTTCCCAAGGACGTAACTTTGGCATACAATCTCCATTTGACGTGCACCATACCTTGTTAGAAAGATCTATCCAAGGACTGCAACTTTTGATTCAAGAACCATGGACCCACATTTCTCCCGTTTTCCAAAAAAACGTCATTTAGGGCCTCAAAACGGCTTCGGAAGTTCAAGACCCGAAAAACTGCTAAAAATAGTAAGTTGTGCCAAAACTAAAAAACTGAAAGAGACAATGGTGAGGTGCCAAGTGGAATAGGCAGGTGGACACAAAAATCCACCTGGATCGCTGTTGCCACTGCATCTCCTTCTGCCTTTCAAGCTGGGAAAGCTCCAGGAGGAGTCTGGATTCCATTTCCTTCTCCTCATCACTGTAGCCTCCATGCATCACCCATTTCTGTAGGTTGTCTATCTGTCCTTCTAGTATTTTTTTCTCCTCTTGGATGTTGCCAAAGGATTCCTTATTCCATCTCCTCAGTCTTTCTTTTATGAATTTGAGTTTCTGTTGTAGACAATACATTTTCGAGGCTGAGGGGGGCCCAAATCCCCCCCACCACTCCCTGATGAGACTGTGGAAAACAGGATGAGACAACCTGAATCTCTCAAAACGAAAGGGTCATTTCATATTTTCTCCTAACCGATGCCAGTCCAGATGAACCATCCAGTGGTCTGACCCTACTTTTGGGAGGACTATAGCCCCAATCTCTCTTCAACTTATCTCCCTATGGGTTTACTCCAATTTCGAGTGAAAACATTCATTGGATGCATAATTTGATTCCTCATCCAAGGAGTACCCATGTTGCATACTTTTAACGGACCCTACTACACGAAAAATGAGAAATACATGAAAAACGTAGTTGCAATCACATTTTTTCATATATTTCTCATTTTTTGTGTAGCAGGTCCATAAAAAGTATGCAACATGGGTACTCCTTGATGAGGAATTACATTTTGCATCTAAAAAGTACTCCCGCTCGAAATTTTAGTAAACCCTTAGGGAGATAAGTTTAAAATATGAGTTGAAAAAGTAGTTTTATTATTTTATTATTATTTTATTAATTTTACTTTTTTACTCCAAAAATGGTGAATCATCCCCCATGGATGACATCATCATCTCAAATCCTATTGGTTCTTATAAAGTTTGTTTTGGTTGTAAATTTTTCTTAGGAGGCCCATTTTAGACCTCAAAATCCCCCTAATGTACAACCTCTTACATTCTAGGATAACACTTTCATGCAGGAGATTTTGATATGGCGAGAAAGGCATCCTCAATAGCTAGATATTGCCCTGATGCTACCAGTTCACCCCTCGCTTCTTGGATCTTTTGGGCATTACTACGTCTCTCTCGTCTTTTGCCTTCAGAGACCTTTAGGGATTCTAAAACCACTCCTAATTTCTTCAAGATATTAGATTTAATGATAGCCTCTCTTAAGAGTGCAACTTGTTGGAAAGGTATGTAAATTGATTTTGGGTCTGCGCAAGCTTGCTCGATCCCATCTAGGTCTAACTCCCTTATATCCATATCCTTCGCCTCCTCCCCCTACCTTTCTTCCCTTGGGTCATCTCCTCTTTTGTCTCCTAATGAGATGCTTTTAGTTTTGTGCCATCCTTTCCTTTCTCCTTGTTATTCAACTGATCGCCCACCTCGGTACTAGTCCCTTCCTCACCGACCTTGTTCAAAGCCTCGAACTTATTCTGGGTCTATGGTTTCTTATGCACTTTCAGTCCAGGGTTTCTCTTTGCCTATATTTTTCTGTTGACAACCTTTTTGAATCCTTATGCATCCCCATTAGTGTTCTTAGCAGATGCATGCGGGGATTTCAGAGGCCATTCGTGAAACAAGTGGCCATGTTCGTGGCACCCCCTGCACCCAAATGGGAAGTGATCATAGTCTATTGCTTGGAACCAGTCCTCATCATTCCAAGTCATGTTAACTCCTTTCTATAGTTACTTCGAGATATCTAGGTAAACACAAATGCGAGCATAGGATACATACCTCATTTTCTTGGTCTACTTTGCCACCTTGACGAAGGACCCCAATGTGTTACCTATATCTTCTAGAATCTCAGGACGGCAGAATTCTATTGAGAGGGAGTAGAGTCCCAGCCATACCGTGGCTACTGAGAGGTCCCCTTTGTCTGGGTTGAATCACTCCTTCCACTGGGTTAAATACAACCTTGTGGAGTTGTAGAAGTACGATCCTCCATCGAATACCCTATTATTGTCTTCCATGTTAAAAAATATTATTGTGAAGAAACCCTTAGCCCTGATCTGCACATCATAGTTCCATTTTGGTTTCCAAGTTGTATTGATCCACCAGATTAGGGGGTTTTCCGACAGTCATATACCGAAAAATTTCCCTATTAGGGTGTGGTTTTTCATACACTGGATATGAGATCCCATGCCTTCCAATTTGAGTGCACTTGGGGAATCTCCTTTGTCTTAGGTAGGCATTGGCTAGGGCGCCTAGCCTCCTTTGTTTTCCTTCCCCCGATCAAGTGCTCTAGGACCCTCAGACCCCCCTACATTCTCTGCGTCCTTCGATTCCGTCGTTGGGTGCTCCGTTACCAAGGGGCCTGTTGAGGGCCCCCCCTCAACTGCCATACTTACTACCATCCTTCTTGGCCTCACAGGCTCTGAGGCACTGCCTCCTTCCCCTGCCACCACCTGCAACCTCCTGCTTCTATTCACTGTTATCTAGGGTTTCCTCTCCTTCCTCTTGGATAATCCTCGGATTTGCATTTCTTTCGTGCACATATTGTTCCCAATTATATATATATATATATATATATATATATATATATATATATATATATATATATATATATATATATATTCACTCATATGCTGATAGGAAATACTATTTAGCTTGTTGAAAACATAAAATTTTATTTTGAGGAATCATTTAATCAATTTTGATTTCACTGGCACATCGATTTCCAGAGTAGTAGTGTTTAGTTTCCAGAGAGAGAGCTAGTGATCTCGAAGCAGTGACAAAGGGGGAGGGATAGTAAGGTCAGAGGAAAATTTTCCAGTTACGTTGAGTGCATTTCAGAGAGGCAGTGAGTTCCATAGAGAGGCAGCATATATCCATGCATAGGCAGCGCAATGCTTCACAGGAGATTATGTATTTTGCTGCAGATAAGAGTTGATTCAATGCTAGAAGCCGGAGAGAGAGTCTGGAGGCCAGGAGGATCCATTTCCTAGACAACAGCTGATCATATAGCAAGAAGAGGAGAAGTTCTAAGTTGAGGGGATGCATTACTGCATAGGATGATGCAGTGACTACGCATAGGCAGCGAAGAGCAGCTCAACTTGAGCCAAGGTCAGTGTCAGATCACTAGCGGGAGTGAGATTTTTCTCACTAGACTTACCGTCAGTTATTTTTCTCATGGATTGCTAGATTTAAGAATCCATAGTCTTGTACTCATATTTACTATTGCATAATAATCGAACCCTCAGGTGCTACACCAGTTTTCTCGAGTTGGGTTTTTCCAGGGACTTAGCCCAAAAAAAATAGTGTATTTCGTGTGTGTGCATCTATTCTTCCAACGTTTTACTTCTTCCGAGATATTTTTTTTGTGAAGGCTGCAATGTATTAGTTTCAATATTTACCGTAGCACACAGTAAATAATATTCTTAATTTATTTAACAAATAGAAGAAACTATATCATTTGTTTCATTATGATTATGGGTAACAAAATTTTCACATCATTGACTTATTCTTGCACTAAAGAGCAACCAATTTTGGGATTTGACATCTTGGGACACTTGCAAAGAAAAAAAGGAAGGTTTTTGTCCAAAATAATGTTTTAACACCTCCACATGAGTTGGAATGCACCCAAGTCGCATGTGTGGTTTTCTAGAAGCAAATCAACAAATCTGTGTAGAAATTTAAACAATACTATGATGTATTACTAGAATCTCCTGATCTAACAATTAAATCCACTATTAAATACGTAATCCTTCTACGTAATCACACATAACAAGATGTTTTACTGGGAAAGCTTAAAGCTTAAAAACCCAACTATCATATATTATGTATATCATGGATCATGAAACAATCTCATACAAAGCTCTGCTCATAGAGCTCTCAGTACAATATACAATCGTCTCACACTGTCATACAAAAATTGGCTCACACATGCACCAATTTACTGCCTCCACTGCGCAATCTCTGTTGATGAAGATCCCTGAATGAATTTGATATTTCCTTGCCTTGACTGCGCAATCCTCATTGGCAACTCCAATGTGTGTGTAGATGCATTGAATGCACCACTATAGTCACAAGTGATAGTCAAACAGACCCTTTCACCTATCTCTCCACTAGGTCTCCACTGGATCTGACATGCAAGCAGTTAACAGTTGTATTTAATCAGTTGCATGTGAGACACTGCTTGTGAATTAATTAAATAATTAATTCACTGATCTCTCACTAGTGTATCATGAGTTACAACTAACACAATTGAGTTTAACTCACTTAACTGAGTTAAACTAAATAACAACTCATTTAACTACTCTTCCAACTCTGTTACAACTTTGTCACACTCAGTTACAATGAATTCCATTGTGCATGTCCCACCAACCAACCTTGGAACTCGTAATTCCTTCAATCAACTGGTTTTCCACATCAATTAACTAAAATCAAGTGCTTCAAGAGAATAGATTATTATTTATTGTTTGATTATTATTAAGGGATAATAATAATCGACATGCATTCTATTTTTAGACATGCGATCTATAAATATACTTCACCCATGCATCTAAAAATAGAAACTCATAATAGAATTTACTCAACCATCTAGAATTAGCCTCCTACTAATTTTATAATATGCTCACCATTCTAAAAATAGACATACACCTAAAAATACAGCCTGCGGGCCCCACCTAGTGAAGGTGCTTAATTTTCACTAGGATCATCATCTTGTTGAAACTCAACACTCCCTCTCAACAAGAAAGAGATTATCCTTCACCCCGATCCTGCCTCTATGGTATTCAAATTTTCTCCTGGTGAGTGCCTTCGTCAGAATATCTGCATCATGATCTTTCGTATGAATGTACTGAAGCAACATGATCTTACGTTGCACACAGTCTCTGATATGATGATACCAGATATCTATATGCTTATATCTATCATGAAACATAGGATTAATCAAGAGTTTAATGCAACTCTGATTATCACCATGAATCATTGTATGATCTAAATGAGAACCGAACAAGTCGACCAGGATCTTCCTCATCCAGATAGCCTCACATGTATCTTGACTTGCTGCCATGTATTCCGCTTTCGTTGAACTAAGTGCCACGGATGTTTGTTTCCTGTTGTACCAAGAAACAGATGTAGATCCAATACTGAAAACCCTTCCTGATGTGCTCTTTATGTCCGTTGGGCTGCCTTCCCAATCTACATCCGTGAAGCCATACTCAGATGTGCCCTTGAGATATCTCAGGACATGCTTGCCTATCTTCTAAAAGAGCTTGTTAGGCTTAACCATCGCTTGAATAAGTTGGTTCATCACATAGCATATGGTCAGTCTTGTATTAACTAAATACATGAGCGAACCCACCAAATGTCGATAGACAGTAGCATCCACTACCTCTGTCGATGTAGCATCCCCTTTCCTCCAATTTCCTGGAAGAGGAGTATCCATGGGTTTCTAGCCCTCCATGTGAAACTTACCGAGTATCTCCCTTGCATACTTACCTTGAGACACAAACAGTTCACATTCTCATTTCCATATTTCCAATCCAAGGAAATAGTGAAGGAGGCCCATATCCTTCATCTCAAACTCCTTTTGCAAGATCCTCCTTGCATGAGTGTATCAACTGCTCATCACCAGTCAGTATTAAATCATCAACATAAAGAAAAATGATTAAAATCTTACCCTCCACCACAATTTGGGATAGGTTTGCATCCGCCTCACTCTTGGTGAAGCCAAGTCCAGTGAAATAGATGTCGATTCGATTGTACCAAGCACGAGGTGCTTCTTTAGCCCATACAACACTCTTTTGAGTCTGCACACATGCGACTTGCTGTTGAAGATCTCAAATCCTTCAAGATTATAAATGTACACTTCTTCCTAAATCATCCCATTAAGGAACACAATCTTCACATACATCTGATGAATGTGCCAACCCATCTGCATTGAGAAAGCAAGGATGGTTCTTATGGAAGTATATCGTGCGACAGGTGCAAAGATTTATTCATAATCAATCCCCTCGATCTATGAGAAGCCCCAGGCAACAAATCTTTCCTTGTAATTCTCAACACTCCCATTAGCATCTTGCTTTACCTTGTAGATCCATCTTGAACCTACCACTGATTTATCAACCAGCCTTGGAACAATTTCCCAAGCACTATTTCTGACAATGGAGTCATACTCCTCCACTATTGTGTCTACCCATGTGGGCTTCTACACTGCTTCCTGAAAGGAAGATGGCTCAGTCACAATACATTTGCTCATGAGAGCCATGTATCCAGTGAATCAATCAGGATATTGTCTCTATCTACGTTGTGAAGTAGGGACTCCTACATTTTGTGCCACATCAAGCTTTAGCCTCTCAGCTTTTGTGGTATGCCTTCTGCCAGTTCTGATGTTTGGCTCTGCATGAGTGGACTCCTCCACTCCATGAACCTCCTATTGTGGATGATCCACATCTAGAGACTCATCTTTGGGAACAAGCAGTTCCTCTTCTGCATGTAAGTCTAGCTCCCTCTCAATCGACAACTTCATGGCTTTCTGATCATTCAATTTTATATCCCGTCGCACCACATTCATTTGAATTTTTGGCAAATACACACGATAATTATGGGGTTTTTCTGTGTACCCCACAATTAGCCCAACTTCAACAGTCGGCTCCAGTTTCTTCCTGGCGTTCTTGGTCACATGAACATAAACATATGAGCCAAAAATCTTAAAGTGAGAAACATCTGGTTTCTTACCAGTAAAAGCTTCTTCACGTGTACTTATTCCAAGTACTCTATGAGGAAAATGACTTTGCACATAAACTGCATTGTTGCATGCTTCTGCCCATAAGTGCATTGGTAGGCCCTGATCAACAACATAGCTCGTGCAACACCCAAAATCGTTATGTTCTTCCTCTTCGCGACCCCATTTTGCTGTGGATTATGAGGTGCTATGAGTTTTCTTTTAATTCCTCCTTTGCTACAGAATTCTTTGAATTCGTTTGAGATATATTCACCACCATTATCGCTCCACAGAGCCTTCACTTGCTTCCCCAACTCTTTCTCCACCAATGCTTTAAACTCACAGAACTTTGAGAATGTTTGATATTTCTTCTGCATGAAGAACATCCAACATATATGAGAATATTCATCAACAAAAATAACATAATACCTGTGTTTTTTTGTTGAAGCAACCGAGAATGGTCCACACACGTCTGTGTGAACTCTCTCCAGGATCACCGAAGCACAGTTCTCCTTTTCATGAAAGGTTGTCTTCACAAAATTACCCATATTACATCCCTTGCACTCATATATCTGCGCAAGTGTACCCTTGGGAAGTCCAGTAGAAATCTGCTGCAAAATATTCAGGGCGCCATGGTGAAGATGGGCCAATCGCCTGTGCCATAATTCGCCCTCATCTCGGCTCACCACTTCTTCTTCTTTTCCCACCATTACAGCGTAGCCATCTACATCTAGCTTGTAAAGATTCTTGACTCGAATCCCTATCCTCTTGGTTTGACCTATTATTTTATGTCGCAGGAAATATTTTCCATCACTGAAAACAATGTCATAACCTTTGTCCTCCAACATTGCGACTGAGACCAAGTTCTTCTTTAGACCTAGAACATGCATAACATCTTTCAACATAAATGGTTTACCTGAATCCCTCTCAAAGGTAATGGTACCAATTCTGATCGCACTGTATCATCCATCGTCACCCATCTCTTTATGCATTTGGAGATCTTTCTCCTCCAAGTCATTGAAAAGCTCCGTATCTCCCGTCATGTGGAAGTAAGCACCACTATCAAGATACCACACCGATCCCATTGCACTTGAAACCAAACATGTGATCAAAGAGAAATCAAGTTTAAATTTCGAGGCTGGGGCCTCACCGGCTACAGCTCCAATGGCATTTTTTTTCTTCTTTTTCTCTGGGCAGTTAGTGGCGATATGCCCATGTTCGTGACAGTGAAAAAACTTCACCTTGGACAAATCCATCTTCTTGCCTTTAGCCTCGTATTTTGAGTGGAATTTATTCCCCTTCCCTTTCCTCGCTTTGGAAGCCAAAGCACAATCCTCTTCATCATCATGCTTTGATGAAGAGCCATCCCTGGTGTTTCGCCTGAACTCCTCCTGCACTAGATCCGACCACAATCATTCCCAATCCGGCAGTTTTTCCCGTCGGTTGACAGAGTCTTGATAACTGTGCCAACTCTTAGGAAGTCCCAAGAGAGCCAAGCTCACCAAATCATCATCATCAACCATAATTCCCACACTCCCTGGTTCATCCTGACATTGGACAAACTTCGTGAGATACTTTGGAATAATTTCGCCCTTCTCCATTTTTATTTTTCTGAGTTTATCCTTCAACGCCAATTTCCTATGGTTGTTTTTGCTTTGGAAAATATCTGTCAATGCCTTCCACATTGCAAATGGAGTGTCTTTCCTATGAAGGCTTGAGACAATATGGTCTCTCACACCTTCCAATAGAATCCTTCTCATCTTCGCCACTTTCTTTTTCCAGGCATCAAGTAATGCAGCATCCGTCGAAGTGGGCTTAGGAACATCATTGTCGATGAATTCCTTCAATCCATTATCTTCAAGCACCACCTCCATCCTATCCTTCCATGCAATGTAGTTCAAGCTACCCTTAAGTGCATACTCCAACCGCAAACCATTGAAAGCCATTTTGATGTTTACTCAACTGTCGCACCAAGAAATTCTTGCAGCAAATTTGAATTGTTCCACCAACAAAACTCAGCACTGCTTCAATATTGCAATCTTCTCCGATTAACATTGCTTTGACACCATGTAGAAATTTAAACAATATTGTGATGTATTACCGGACTCTCCTGATCTAACAATTAAATCCACTGTTAAATACAGAATCCTTCTACTTAATTCTTTACGAAAATTAAATTGCCAATTGCTAACACATAAAGAAAAATCAATTGCACATAACAAGATGTTTTTACCGAGAAAGCTTAAAGCTAAAAACCCCAAATATCATATATTATGTATATCATGGATCATGAGACAATATCATACAAATCTCTGATCATAGAGCTCTCAGTACAATATACAATCATCTCACACGGTCATACAAAAATTGGCTCATACATGCACCAATTTACTACCTCCTGACAGCCTTCCTCCACTCCGCAATCCCTGTTGATGAAGATCCCTGAATGAATTCAATCTTGCCTTGCCTTAACTGTGAAATCCTCATTGGAAACTCCAATGTGTGTGTAGATGCATTGAATGCACCACTATAGTCACAACTGATAGTCAAACAGACCCTTTCACCTATCTCTCCACTGGATCTCCATTGGATCTAACATGCAAGTAGTTAACAATTGTATTTATTCAGTTGCATGTGAGACACTGCTTGTGAATTGATTAAATAATTAATTCATTGATCTCTCACTAGTGTATCATGAGTTACAACTATCACAACTGAGTTTAACTCACTTAACTGAGTTAAACTAAATAAAAACTCACATAACTACTCTTCCAACTCTGTTACAACTTTTTCACACTCAGTTACAACTAATTCCACTGTGAATGTCCCACCAACCAACCTTGGAACTCGTATCTCCTTCAATCAACTGATTTTCCACATCAGTTAACTGAAATCAAGTGCTTCAAGAGAATAGATTATTATTTATTGTCTAATTATTATTAAGGCCTAATAATAATCGACATGCATTCTATTTTTAGACATGTGGTCTATATATAGACTTCTCCCATGCATCTAAAAATAGAAACTCATCTAAAAATAGAATTTGCTCAACCATCTACAATTAGTCTCCTGCTCATTTTAGAATATGCTCACCATTCTAAAAATAGACATACACCTAAAAATAGCCTGCGGGCCCCACCTAGTGAAGGTGCTTAATTTTCACTAGGATCATCATTTTGTTGAATCTCAACAATCTGCTCAAAATTTGCACAATTTTCAAACTACCAACTTTGACCTTGATTTGCATGCATATGGAGGTGATGCTAAAAAATATAATCATATGGGTTTGTTGTAGGCTCAAAATTCTCTGCCTCAACATCGGGGAAAACCAACTGGTCGTGAACTTAAAGCATCTCCTTTTCCATTTAGAATGGTGGCTCCAACTAGGATTATGGGACCAATTTCCCTTAATAAAGCTATGAAATATGGATATATATAAGTGTAAGGCTAATGATGTGAATATAACTTTAAGAGATAAAGAATAAATAAACTTAACTATCTAACCCGATAAATTTTTCTTTGTATATGTGACTTTAGAAATATTTCAAAAATAACAAGACAATATAGATCATCAAATCATCTATGAATTTAAAACAAATAATGATAACTAATTTAATTAAATTAGTTGATGAAGCTCATTTCACATATAATATTTTGTTGTTTATGCATATACTTCTAATATTTCAACTACACATATCAATAGTGATAAATGCCTTATTGTTTGCAAGAAACATATATGAATAAACACAATTTAGATAACCATTCTACTCATAAACACATCAATAATACATAGATAGTAGTACCTGATATACTTTGACTCTGCTCATGAGAAAAATAGTGGTGATTATGCTTTCTATTAATATTAATTAAAGATACAGTAGTGTAAACCAAAATATCTCTTACCAAAATTCAAAATCCTTTCTTCATATCCATGAAGAGGATTTATAGTTTCTAATGAGAATACAAATATAGTAAAATATCACAAAATACTGGAGTGGTTTCAACAAACCATCCTTAAAATAAAGTAAAAGACAATAATATATTTTAGTTGTAACAACATGCCTATGGCTAAGATGAAGGTTGTTCTCCCATTTTTTTCCGAAGTTCGCATACATCTGTTGTTGATTTTAATTCGGGTGGATGATGTAATATCCCAAAATCGGGACTGCTAGCAAGGCATGCCTGAAAAATGCATTTTTCAGGAATGGCTGCTACAGCTCTTGAAATCAGCCCTTGGATCCCCTAGATCTGAGTATCTAAGTCCTAAATCCAAGAGGATATCATAAACAAATTTTTCTAGGTGGGTTAAACGGATCTCCCACACCTAGGAAGGTTTGAAAACTGCCCAAAGAGGGGACTGCAGCAATATAAAGAACACTACTGGAAAATAACGCAATTCAGCTTAGTACTTGTAGTAGATCAGTAGGGAGGCTCACATATCATATGTACAAGAGCAAATTAGATTTCTATTACATCCCATACAGTGTACAAGGGAAAGTAGAAGACTTAAACAGAAATAAACCTTCAGAAATGAGGTGCTACAGCCACAGAAAAGTCTGTATAAACTTAACAATGTTATTTTATTGGGGCTGAAGTAGCAGTATGTTATAGCTCAGATCTAGAGCAGATATGTACATAAAAATATAGATCTAATTCAGATCTGTGTACAACAAAATCTCATCTATACATCCCCCTTGGGGTTTTGTGCAAAACATGAAGCACAGAGAGTAAATCTGAGATCCAGAGTTGCAGATCTGTAGTAATATTCAGAAATTCCTAAATCATATAATAGAACAGAAGATCATATCTAAAACAAACATGGATTTGATGGCCAATCCATGGATCACCACAGTGAGAGGAAGAATCCTAACATCGGAGATCTCTCCTCCAAAATGCAGACAAAACACCCTGCAACTGCAAACTTGCAAATAACACAGTTCAGGGATAGAAACTGTGCTGTAAGCTCTGAGAATGATTTGGCCTGATGCCAAGGTCTAGATCTGTAGCTCCAATGGTCTAGGACACTCTTTCCAATGGGATAGCAGACTTTCCCAGTGAAAAGAGAGGCTAGATATGCATAGATCTGAAGAGATCTATCTCCCACTTGCTGCAACTCACAAGGACAACCCAACCCTCAACAGGATCAACGCTGTAGGTGTAAGTTGAAGCTTGGCCCAAGCCTAATAGTGGACAAGACAAAAAAAAATCCTCCAAGAGTTGCTCTAGGAAGGAGGTGGGATTCCCAACCAGGAATACCCAAGTGCTAAGCAGCACTATTCTCGACTAAACAGCTAGAGAATGAGAAATGTCTAAGCAGGCAAATTCTTCTGAAATAATATCTTCAACAACCCCTCTCATGTTGCTCTCCTCTTCCTTTTATAAGATAGGAGTCTTGACAAAACCTAAACCACTTCATCAATTTAGCCCCTTTCACATGTAGAACCTCCATCTAGAACTGCGTTGTGCCTCAAGGAGGTTCAATGCATCTAGACTGCATTGTAGATATGGTCATGGTTGACTTGGTCAAGTGATCAACCTCTTTCACACTCAAGTGTGTTTTATAAAATGGCCCAGATTTAGCCTTGTTCACATTGGGCATTGATTTATTTTGATGTTTTCAGGAGTTTTACATGTCCTCCTTTACATTTTATTCATCAACATGAAATGCAAATCAAAACAAAGCAAAATTGAATATTCCCATTAGCTCGGGCTAAGTGGGAATATTACATATGATGAGGTTGGATGTGCATATGTCCCGTAAATGTTGTGTCACTGAGTGTTGGAAGGAGATGTGTGCTTGTGTTGGAGAGACACCTCAGCAGGAGCCACTAACTGTGAGGTTTAACCAAGTACTACCAATGGAATTCTAGGTCAACCTTTGAGAAATTATTGATGCTTTCAACCTTCTTTTTCGATATATATATTTCCATGATTTTGTTAAAATTTTAACTTCTGGAAAAGTATCTTCAGGGCATTCTTTTTCTCGTAGTATACTATCACTGAAATATTCAGTGAGATTGTTGGAAATGTTCCTGGTGCTGACAATTGCCATTTCTGCATGTTTTAGTTTGATTTCCCATTCATTGAAAATGATCTCCTTTTGTGATTCTTCAATTCTTCGGAGATCAGATGATCTCCCTCATTAGGGGAATTTTGAGGTCTAAAATGGGCCTCCTATGGAAAATGTACAATCAAAATTCACTTTATGAGAACCAATCACATTTTAAGGGATGACATCATCCCTAATGGTTGAGGTGGCATTGATTGAGTTAAAGGTATTTACTTGTCACATTCTCAATGGTGGATAAAAACTCATGGTTAACCATAGTAGTGCTCTAAGTACTTTTAAAGTCAAAGTAAAGTACTCATAATAAATGTCATTTCATACTTTTTGAATAAAAATATATTATTGTCATTTCATATTTCTTGAAAGAAACAATGCACATCCCTATACATTTATTATATTATGTTATTTTTATATAGTATATTAATTACATGTTATTATACAATTTAAATAATATATATTTTAATTAATAATGTATAATAATTAATAATTTATAAATTTATATTTATATTTTATTTTAAGTTATTTAAGTACAAAGGACAAATGTATTAGTTGTTCAATGATAATGACTTTTTCTTGAAAAGCTCATTCTTATTTATAGTCACATCAATACAATTTTTTTATTAATTTTATTTTGGTACAAATTTTGAATTGAATTTAACTATGGTTACATGGATTGTGGCGTAAAAAGTGAATTTCAAATTCATAAATATTATTTTATTGTTTTAGCTATTATTTTATTATTTCCTTGGGAGGCCCATTTTAGACCTCAAAATTCCCCTAATGTGCAACACTATATTACCATAGTATGTAATCCTAAATATTCTCCTCGACCTCTTCATAGTATGTCCTCAACTCGAACAATTGATTCACTAATGAATCACTTGATTTTCATAAGTCACTTATAGTGGCCAATTTCTAGGAGAAAATGACATGTTTTTGAGCAAGGAGAGTGTTTAGTTCTCCGACCTCTTTCTTAAATTTAGTTATCTCAGGGTTTACTTTCAAATGCTCAATATTCTATTGAAGTTAATGTATTTGAGTGTCCCTCATTTTTAGATCAGCTTCATGTTAAATCTTTAAGTCATTGAAATTCTTCTCAAGTTCTGCATGTTGTGCTAGCCACTGTTGTTCAATAATTTGCTTTTCATTTTCCAGGCCATGTTCTAGCTGCATGATTCTTTCATATTTCTCTTTTAGGAGTTGTTTTACTTCAAAAGCTTTATCAATAGTAGCAGTGGCATATGCTCCATAAAACTATGAGAGCCTGTTGAGATCTCCTGCAGGGTTTGCTTGAGGATATTTCCAAACTACTTCAAACGAGGCATTACCACTAGGTTTGTTCAACTTTCCTTATTTTTATTTATCTTTTGAACATAACTTTATGATTAGGACTATAAAAAACATCAAGAGGAGGGACTTATTCAACTTTCAAAATGACCTAAGAGGTCAGAAATACTGGGATAATTTCTAAATCATCAGTATATGTAGAAATTATACAACATGCATGTATATATTGGATTCACCCAATCTAAAAATGTAATAAATTTAAATATTGAATCACTTCTAAAAATATTTTGTGGAATTAAAAACACAATTGCCAATCACATGAAGTAAAGAAGAATCAAATCACACACAACACAGATAATTTCCTAGGGAAAGCTTGCTATTCAAAACCCTGCTATCTTCTATTGTGTATTCAGCATGGATCATGAAACAATTACATACAAAAATCTTCTCACAAGACCCCTCCAGTACTCATCTAATTGTCTCACACTGTCATACAAAAACTAACCAATACTTAGCCAATTTACTGCCTCTAGACATCCTGCCTTGCTTGCACAATCCCTGATGAATGCAATCCCTAAAAGATAGGAATTATGGCCTTCCTTGACTATGCAAGTATCATGGGCACTCCAATGGGTGTTTTGTTGCATGTGTGCAACCCAATAATCCTACAACTGATAGTCAACTTCCCTTTCACCTAGATCTCAACTGGGTCTCCACTGGATCTGACATGCATGCAGCTAATAATAGTAAATCCTCAGTTGCATGTGAGATCATTGATTGTGAATTAATTAATATTTAACTCACTTGATATCTCACTAGTGTATCTTCAATTACAACTAGCACAACTGAGTTTAACTCACTTAATTGAGTTTAACTCATTACAACCTGCATTAAATAATGCACCACTGCACTTCAAACTCTGTTACAACTATAATTACTTTGCATGCCTCACCAACTACCTCTAACTCTAAATCCACTAGCTAACTGAGTTAATCACTCTCAGTTAACTATTTCAAGTTATCATTGAGAATATATTACAGTTTATTGTCCATCTTAATTAAGGGATAACTAAAATAGACATGTACCCAAAAATAGCATTGTGGGCCCTACCCTAGTGTAGGTGCTTAATGCACTAAGCGTGGGTGCTAAAATTTTCTTGTTGAATCTCAACACTCCCTCTCAACAAGAAATGGATTATCCTTCACCCCGATCCTGTCTCTATAATATTTGAATTTTCTCCTCGTGAGCACCTTCGTCATAATATATGCATCCTGATCTTCCGTGGGAATGTATTGAAGCATGTTGAGATTCAACAAGATGATGATCCTAGTGAAAATTAAGCACCTACGCTAGATGGGGCCCGTAGGATATTTTTAGGTGTATGTCTATTTCTAGAATGTTAAGAAAATTCTATTTATAGCGGGAGTCTATTTTTAGAATGGTGAGAAAATTCTATTTATAGATGAGATTCTTTTTTTAGATGCATGGGCGAAGTCTATTTATAGATCTCATGTCTAAAAATAGAATGCTTGTCGGTTATTATTATCTCTTAATAATAATTGGACAATAAATATTAATCTATTCTCTTGAAGTACTTGATTTCAGTTAACTGAAGTGGCAAACCAGTTAGCTGAAGGAATTTTTAGTTCTAAGGTTGGTTGGTGGGACATGCAAGTGGACTTAGTTGTAACTAAGTGATTTGAAATTGTAACAGAGATGGATGTGTAGTTATGTGATTTGTAAAGAATTTTAACTCAGCTAAGTGAGTTAAACTCAGTTGTGCTAGTTGTAACTAGTTGTGACTAAAGATACACTGGTGAGAGATCAATGAATTAAATATTAAATTAATTCACATGGAGTGATCTCACATGCAACTGAATATTTACTACTATTAACTACATCCATGGCAGATCCAGTTGAGAGATAGGTGAAAGGGACAGTTTGACTATCTGTTATGACATTAGTGGGTGCACTCATGCAACCACGCACACATTGGAGATGCCAATGAGGATTGCGCAGTCAAGGCAAGGTAGTATCTCATTCATTCAGGGATTGTGATCAGCGAGGATTTTGCAATGGAGGCAGGCTATCAGGAGGCAGTAAATTGGCGCATGTATTTGCCAAATTTTGCATGACAGTGTGAGAAGATTGTATATTGTACTAAGAGCTCTTGGATTAGAGTTTTGTATGAGATTTTTTCATGATCCATGATATATACATAATATATGATAGTGGGGTTTTTAGTTTTATGCTTTCCCGGTAAAAACATCTGTGTTATGTGTGATTGATCTTTCTTCATGTGTTTTCAATTGGCCATTAAATTTCTGCAAAGATTTTAGTAGAAGGATTATGTATTTAACAGTGGCATATAGTTGTTAGATCAAGAGAATCCAGGCAATACATAATTGTATTAAAATTTCTACAAAGCAACATTTTTCTTCTTTGCACAAAATCTCTGAGATGATGGTACCAAATATCTATATGCTTGGACCTATCATGAAACACATGATTAATTGAGAGTTTAATGCAACTTTGATTATCACAATGAATCACTGTCAGATCCATCTGAGAACCAAACAAACCAACCAAGATCATTCTCATCTAGATAGCCTCACATGCAGCTTGACTTACTTCCATGTATTTCTCTTCCACTAAACTAAGTGCCACAAATCGTTGTTTCCTGTTGTACCAGGAAACTTATATCGATCCTATGCTGGAGATCCCTCCTGATGTGATCTTTCTATCTGATGGACTATCTGCCCAATCTGCATCCATGAAGCCTTGAAGCTTCACTGCCTCTGTTAGTTTTTTCCATAGACCATACTCTGATGTGCCCCTCAGGTATCTCAAGACATGCTTCCCCACCTTCCAAAAGATCTTGGTAGGCTTAACCATAGCTTGTCTCAGCTAGTTAAATGTGTAGAAAATGTCTGGTCTGGTGTTCACTAAATACATCAGTGAAACAACTAACTGTCTGTAGACAGTAGCATCCACTACCTCTCCAGAGGTAGCATCCTCTTTCCTCCAATTTCTTGGAAGAGGAGTATCCATGGGTTTGCAGCTCTCCATGTGAAACTTACCCAGTATCTCCTTTGCATAATTTTCTTGATACACAAAAATTTCACCATCCCGCTACCATATTTCCAATCTAAGGAAATAATGAAGGAGTCCCATGTCCTGCATTTAGAAATCCCTTGCATGATGCTCCTTGCATGAGTGTATCAGCTACTCATCACTAGTCAAAATTATATCACCAACATAAAGAATAATAATCAATAACTTACCCTCAACCAAAATATGGTACAGGTTTGCATCTGCTTCACTTTTGATGAAGCCTAGTCCGGTGAAATAGTTGTCTATCCGAGTGTACCAAGCATGGGGTGCTTGCTTCAGCCCATATAGTGCTCTTTTGAGTTGGCACATATGTGACTCACTGTTGAAGATTTAGAAACCTTTAGGATGCTCTATGTACACCTCTTCCTCAATAATCCCATTGAAAAACACAGTTTTCACATCCATCTAATGAATGTGCCAGCGCATCTGTGCTAAGAGTGCAAGGATGGATCTTATGGAAGAGTGCCTTGCAATAGGTGCAAAAGTATCATCATAATTTATCCCCTTGATCTGTGAGAATCCCTGGGCCACAAATCTGGCCTTGTATTTCTCAACACTCCCATCAGCAGCTTGCTTTACCTTGTAGATCCATCTCGATCCAACCACTGATTTATCAATTGGTCTTGGGACTATCTCCCATGCACTGTTCTTGACAATGGAGTCATACTCCTCCACCATTGCATCAACCCAAGTTGGTTGCTACACTGCTTCCTAAAAGGAAGATGGTTCAGTCACAATACATTTTCTCATAAGATCCATGTATCCAGTAAATGGACCAGGAGATTGTCTCTGTCTGCGCTATGAAGTAGGGGCTCCTACATTCTCTGTAGCATCAAGTCTCAATCTATCAGCTTCCGTGGTGCACCTTCTGCCATTTCTAATGGATGGCTCTACATGAGTTTTTTCCTCCACTCCATGAACCTCCTCATGTGGCTGATCCACATCTTGAGGCTCATTCTTGGGAACCAACAGTTCCTTCTCTACATGCAATTCCAGCTCTCTCTCAAGGGAAAACTATTACACCAATTTTTGGTCATCTAACCTGTTACTAATAGATGGACCAAAGTACACCATGTAAGACCAATATTACCCTAAGTAAAATTGCTTTCACTATAAAAATAACTTAGTAATCCTTAATTTATTAAGTTGTTTATGGTCTAAACAGGAAACCCAATGAGGAAATATTGAATAAATCCATATTTGTTTGATTTTCCGCAAGGAATAATTAGTTAAAGAATAGTTTAATTAATATTCCTAGTCATATTTAACCCAAAACAGGAAAATTAATTAGATAAATCATTATTTATCTTATTATTTTCTAGGAATAATTATTTAAACCTTATTTAAATAATATTCCTTGTTAAATTTGACTAAATCATTTATAAATAATTGAATAAATCACTATTTAATTAATTATTACTCAACCACATCCTTAAAATAATAAATAAATCATTTATTTATTTATTATTTACAAATAAAGTGATTTGACCAAATTCAAATTCCTTTTCCCTCCAAAAAATATAATAAAATATTCCATAAAATTTGGACTAGATTTGGTTAATAATATTTTAATTATGCACCAATATCTAGACTAACTCAATATTTTGTTATAAATAGAAGGGTTTTTCCATTCACTCACTACCTTTTGTTGCCAAAATATCACTCTGGATCTATACTTTTGGTCTGACTTTGATCCTCCATCATTGTCATATTTTGCTACCATTTTTCTTGTGAGCTCCCTTTGAGTTCCATTTTTTGTCTGTGTTTTCTACACCATCAAGAGAGAGAGATCTTAGATTTGAAGTGTTGAGGACATACAAGAACCCATCCCATTGAGGGGTGTTGGAACAGGGTCTCCTACAAAGCTGCGAAACTGGTCCATTTTGTATATTTTTTATTATATTTAGTCTAACACAAGGGTTTTGGGGTGGGTCAAAGCCCCTAAAGCATTGTAAAAGGGTCAAGGGTAGACCAGGAGTCCACAAACCACGGTTTGCGAACCATTGGATGCATAGGCTAAAATAGTATAAGTAGTTGAACCTTTTTGAGTTGTAGAAAAGACTAAGAATGATGAGAGATTGATGCTAAGTGCGAATTGATAGATCTGGTTAGGGTTGTTGAGGAAGGACTCCTACTGCTATGTGTGTGTAGATTCCCTATCCTGTTGTGTGCGGACCCTGCTGCTGTGTGCGCAGGTTGGGATTTGGGTATTGTAAGTGGATCTGAAGGATTAATGAATGCGGAAGTATCATTGGATATATGAATCTGTTTGAATTACTCTGTGATGCTTGGTAGATTAATATCTGTTGATGTGGTATTGATTTAAGCTACAAATATACTTGTGTTACTTGTTTATGTTGTGATCTGGGACTGTTCTGTTACATTTTCTGCAAGAAGATCTGGAATAGCTATGTTATCTTTATATAAGTTTATTACTGTGAGTATCATTTTGATTAAGCACGTGGATGTGAAAGGAATCTGTAGATCTAAGCTCTGTAATATAATATCGGGTTTCTATAAGACTGAACATAGCTAGGCTTGACTTACCTACCCTCTCCCAGGGTGTGGAAACCTAGTTCCAGCACCCACCCATACTACTTCGAGTGAGACTTTGGCCTACAAAAGCAGGTCACTACTGAAAGGGACAGTAGTATAGGGGTTTGTTGGCAAACCTTGAACCTCCGAACCTGGGTCAGGGCCCCTCGAGCCAAAAAATGGTTCCATTGCTGGGACCTGGAGCATTTTGAGAGAGGGATCGGGTAATGCCAAGGCCATACTGGAAGCCGGAAAGAAAGGAAATTGATGAATGGTTTGAACAGCAAGTTCAGGAATTTTCCATAAACGAAAACCGCAGCAAGAGGTTGACTACTAAAGAGTGGAAGAATAAGTACATTTTCACAGAGATCTATGAGATCTTCTTTGTAACGATTGTGATCGAGGTCCAGGAGTGGCTTGCAAGACTGGTAGAGTTTCAGAAGTGTTGGAAGGACGAGCGGGTCACAGAGTGAACCCCCGAACTAATCCAATAGCTAGAAAAGACTGATAACGCCATTACTCGCACAGTGGACCATTGGGTAGACAGCGTGTTAGGAGGATTTGTGACAGAATTTTCCATCGATCAGTTTGTATCCTACTCTGAAGCAGAGCGAAGATTCTTCAGGGGTTCCGAGGTAAGTTTTTGAAGACTTTGCCATTGCTGATCAAGATATTATTATGAAAAAAGAGTATTCTGTGTAGCAATACCGAGTGAATGACCTCTAATCTAGACGGGAGCACAACGCGGAGTGGCAAGTACTACAGGGCCAACCTAGAAGGAGATAGATTGGTCTATAGTCCAGTAAGGGAAGAAGCTTCGCAGAGTCCTCTAGCCACACCGATTTCAAATCATCCTAGAGGTAAGAATTCACCGACCCCTACGCCACCGAAAGATGGCATGGTTGCGCACATGAAATGGTCGACATTTAAGGGTGTGGGGGATGAAGACATGGATCAGTTTTGGTTTGTCACAGGATCGATATGGACTGCACAGAATGTGGCTAGTGATGTGGTCAAAAGGGCACAGTTGTCCCTTGCCTTCGAAGGAATATCTTTGGACTGGTACATGGATTTGGATTGGTACATGGGATACATCGGCCAAAACACAAATGCAACCATTGAAGAGATTAAGAACGCCCTGAAACAGTAGTTCAAGAAACCTAAGTCCTACTCCCAAATCGTGGTTGATCTAAAGTATTTCAAGCAAGGACCTTCTGAATCTATGTGGGAGGCCAATCAGTGACTTAAAAAGGTGATCAGAGAAAGGGGATTCCAATATGATGACAGACAACACACGGAATGGTTTATTGCTATGTTGCTGCTTCACCGGCGTGTACTTATGGGGCACCAAACTTTCAAATCACAGTAGAAGGCCTTGGAAGGTGCCATGAATTTAGAATTTTCACCTCGGGACGAGACTCAGCTGGGCGTTCAACAGATCCAGGGACAGCTGGAAGCGATGCATGTAGAGATCCATAACCTGCAAAAGGAACGAGGGGCAGAGGCTAGCCCCGAAAGATGGTGCATACAATGCCAGGTGAATGGCCATACCAAGGATAACTGTCCTCTATTAGTAGACTATATGTAGGACGGGGGACCTAGCCCATTTCGCCCTAGGGAAGCTGCAGGACCCAGTGGGCCAGCGCTCTGGTGCGATGATTGTTGTGTCGCAGGGCTGCACGATACTAACCACTGTCCCTGCCATTCTGCATGCGTTCCAGAGATAAAGCAGCAATGGTGTAGGTTCTTGAGATCAGGGGGACATGACGAACAGAACAGTCAGACATATGATTTGATGATTGATCAAGGAAACTTATACAGAGTACAATCAAACCCTACGTCACCAAGAACTCCCATAGGTATAGGCAGCTCCCCATCAAGGGGCAGGGGAGGAGGACGTGGTGGAAGTGCAGGATGGGGAAGAGGTCAGCTAATCTGCTATAACTGTGGAGAAGTAGGACACTTTGCAAGGGACTGCCCGAACCCCACTAGGCAATCCTGCCGATATTGCAGACAGCTAGACCATGCAATTGAAGATTGCCCGATCTTGATAGCAAAAATGCAGGAAAAGCAGTCGACACCTAAGCAGAATGTGCAGAGAGTTAAGGCTGAGATGCAAAACAAAGATCTGAGTGTGAATGTGGTGACACGCAGTGGGATGGCCACCAGGGGGCTTGAGGAGGAGGTTGTGATGGAACCTCTGATCCATCAAGCTGCTATCAAACAAGAAGGCTTGGACCTAAAAAGGGGGAAAGAAAAATTTATCATAGCTTGCAAGGACTTTGCTGATGCAGAGGCAACTACTGCTCAGCCACCTGCGAACCTCAAGGCAGATGAGGAGGTTGAGCCCTTTTTGCAGGCATGTATGAAACTGATGCACAACCCAAAGGCTGTGGAGAACCTTCAGGCATTAATAGATAGTTGCGCAGCACGACCCAATCTAACCCCGGAAGTCAAGGATTTGCACAATCTATACAGGTATAAGAAACGCACCGGAAGAGAAATGTGGTTGTCTGTGCAGATCAGTGACTATGAAATGAGCCAAGTTATTTTGAACCTAGGGTCGGATGTGAACGTGTTACCTAAACAGACTTGGCAACGAATGGGAGAGCCTAAGTTGGAATGGTCCACTATTCAGCTGCGTATGGCCAATCAGCCGAAAATCATCCCACTAGGAAGATTTTCTAAAATTACGGTACATATCGCAGGAGTAAAGGCTCGAGCCGACTTTGAAGTAATTGAAATTATATAAGATGCAGACCCCTAACCTACACTCTTAGGGCTGGACTAGGCCATAGATATGGGTGGTATCATCAACCTCAAAATGAGAAGCATGGTGTTTGAGAATAACGGTACAAGGGTGATAGTACCGTTAGATCCTGCGGAAGGTGAACGATACACAGAGCCAGTGTGTGATGAAGAGGAGGTGGGTCACATTTATAAGTTGACTATGTGGGATGAAGATTGGATCAACCCCACGACGGAAGGAGTACTTTGTTGGGAAAAGGATAGTGAGTGCTTCTCTGACTCTGATGGGGAGATGGAGAATTGGCAAAACTGATTGCACGATGTCTCGGCATTGCGATCTCTTCGAGTCACAAGGGACTTCCACTGCATTTCCTCAGAGGTAAGAGACCTACCCTACTTTTATGGTTCTGGTAGCATTAAGGAATTTTTTTGAGCATTGGAAGTAGAGGTTCCCATGGGACGAAGGCTATGGGCCCTTAAGCTGGCCATGCGAGGTGTACCTACACAGTGGTGGGAAACGCATAAGGAGGCATTCTAGTATTGGGAAGAATGTCGAGATATGATCATCCTGCGATTTGAAGCCCCAACTGGCGTACAGGTCAAAACATTCCTTAGATTGGAAGATCCACGCGAATATATGTTTGCATGGGAAGAACAGTGGCATGACAGGACAGCTAAGGAGTGGGTTCACCTGCTGATTCATGACCTAGGGCCACTTCCATCTGCATGGTACTTAGATGCGAAACTACATCGGTGCACCTACCACTGGGGGACGTTGAAGGAAAAATTCCGAGGAACATTTGGGTTAGTAGGCGGGACCAAGGCGCTTGATGTAATTCTGCGAGACATTGACGATGGGTTATGGGGTAAATAGCACCTGGTTATCGCACCAGAAACACCCACATGGGATGACACCTGTCGAGAAAATATGTCTTTGGTTGTGAGGCCCCTAGGGAGCAAGCCTGTGTTGGGGGAGGGTGTGCAGAAGGCACAAGTGTTTGACCCAAGCGTGGCAAGCTGCTAAGCGCACGAAAAGTACAAAAAATAGTCATTGGTACGTTAACGAATGGTAAAAATCCCAAGTTACCGTTGCAAAAGGGTAGGCCGTTGGCATTTAATGAGGCAAATCTCAGGGATTTTTTACCGTTTACCTACCGAGATGTTCCAGGTGAATTATGCCCTACCATTGGACGATCACAGGCACTATAAAAATGGTAGGCTAGCTCGGTCAACAATTCCATCTCACTTACATAGCTTGCACTCACCATCTTTGCCTCGACCAAACGTAAGCTGTAGGATTTTTCGGGTTTGCAATGTCCCTTTAATGTCGGCTCAACCCCTTCCGTCTGACAGTGGCCACCCAGAGGGGGGATTCATTTTTCACGCTAGGATGATGGCCATGAACCCTTGACCCCTACAGAACCAGAAGGTGAAGACGTAATGGAGATTAGGTTTGAGGATGAAGAAGTGCTCTCTACACCAGTCACAAGGAAGGGAAAAGAGAAAGTACAGGGCTCAGGAAAGCCCCCAAAAGCCGCGAAATGGGCTTCAAGGAAGCCCAAGAACTCCTCAAGGCAAGCCAATTCCCCGCGAGTGACGCCTCAGGCTCAGGCTGCCCAGGAAGGAGCCCTGCCTGCCAACCCAATCAATTGGTTACCGCCCTTCGTCCGCCCACGCAAGCCCTCGACGTTCAGACCAAAGAACCTTGATGGTCTGGTGACCTATTTGCAGATGTCGCTAACCCCGGGGGAAGTCCCCATCCTCAGTGACCCCTGCGAGAGGCTCCATGAGGTTAAGTTCAAAGATCATGACTTGGAAAACTACGAAGCCTTCCCTGAACTAAACACCAAGTTGTACTTCGACACAATTCATACGGACGATGGGGTCATAGTTGTTCCCTAGCGATGGGTAAGCGGAATGGCCGGATCCGGGCTTTTGAACCTGCTGCGTATGCCCCACTTTAGCCATTACAATATCACGGATCGACTGGCCCGACAACTGCTCGCCCTAATTCATAATTATTGCTTATGGATTAGGGATAGGATCCCCATAGACGCTGCACTGGTCCACATAATCACGGGTCTTCCCATGAGTGGGCCACACCCTCTAGAGCGTGTGGGTAAGAAATATGAAGGGGACACTGCGGAACATGTGCGACAGACCTACCATGTGCAAAGGAATATGCAGGGCTTTATCATGAAATCCATCAGCGACCAGCTACACAGATGGGTACCATAATGCTAGCTTGTAAGCTCATGACAAAGTGTCAGGTCGCCACCATCCCTACTTATGTCATTCGGCTAGCCGGTCAGTGTACGGAGGGGGTCTGCCTCAATTGGGACCAGTACTTATGAGACGAGTTCTTAACCACCGTATGTGAATCGCAGGAGCAGGGCAAATCCTTCTGCTATGTCTGGCTACTATTTCTTATAGCCCTTGTTGCCTGGGAATCCCCTGAGGAGTCGGTCCTCCCCGAGCTCACTCTAGATATGTGCGAAGGAGCCCAGTATGCCCATTTGTGGGATTCCAAGGATGTGCAGCGCATTGAAGATAACCAGGTCTTTTGGGTCCTCTTCTAGAGTAGCGTGGCTACAACTATCAATTCTTGACCTCGACTATCCCCCATAGTATATGACAGGTACAAGAATATCGCAGCATTTCAGGTTATCGCGAACAACATTCAGATCCGTAGCCACAAGGATAAGGCCTGGATGTCACTTCCTTATATGGTAGAAGATGAGGAAATTGACAATTTGATTGTGCTATGGCCCCCTGCCTAGCAGATAGGTTTCAAAACCACAATCAAGGAGAACGCAGGATCAAGCAAGACAGGCTTGGACGCAGCCATGGAAAAGGACACACAGCCAAAATCACATAGTTGAAATCTTTTAAACACATATGCGATTTAATAAACCACTTCCCCCCATGCCTTTTAAACTTTATAATAAAGTTTTAAAGGTTTTATATTATAAAACCCCCCGCCGATCCAATTCCCTTCCCTTTCCCGATCGCAATCGCAACATTTAAACGGTGCATCCTAATGAAACCTTGCGACTATAAAAAAACTCTGATGCGATTGAGTGCTCCCGATTGCCATACCTCCGATTGAACCCCACCCGGCCACATCCTGACCGTCGATCTGCCCATCCGATTGGACGGCCCATACTTCATCGCTCCATCCCAATCGGCGCTTCTGATCGATCCCCTCCGATTGACCCCTCCCTATTTCTCTGATTCCGATGAACTCCGCTCCCCGATTACACCTCCACCGTCAATCTGCCTATCCGATCGAATGGCTCACAATTCGTCGCTCCATCGCAATCGGAGATTTCAATTAACGCTTTGCCTCCGCTCCCTCTCCCGATTCCGATTCCGATTGACCTTTGGGGCCCACCATAAAGTTTTCACCCTGCTCCAAGTTAAAATGATATTTCTCTTTGAAAATGCGCTAAGTCACATTACATTTCATTTTATAGAGGACTTACTCCATCACTCCATCGCAATCAGTGAAATCCTATTGCGCCTTAACACCTCCCTTTCCTTCCGACTCCGATTGCGATTGTTCTCCCAGGTCCCACCTAAAGGCCCTCCGCTCTCTCAATGTAAAATCATTCTTTCCTTTATAAAAGCGTCCAACCTTTCCTTTTTTATTTTATTTTTTTTCTACCCCATTATCCCTTTGTCCTACTCTTTGACCCTTATTACATCATTTCAATCGCATCGTAGTTTTGTCTCATTCTAATACATCTACTCCCTTTTCTGCTCTGACCCCGATTGCGATTATACTATCGCATCGTATATTTTCAAATCCCAAGTTTTCCACTGTATCTCACACCTCCACAATCTTCCGATTTCGATTACCATATAGACCCCACCTACTTTCCCTTTCGCTCCTATTCACTCAAAAGGGGATTTTCCTTCATTTAAGGCATGTTTCAGTTCTATTGGTTCTAAAGGCATTTCTCGGCATATATGAGATTTTTAATAAATAAAAGCGACAGTCAAAGGCCATAAGCTAATATGAGATAGAAACTTCTACAGCAGTAGGAAAATAGGGATCTTCTCTTCAGATTGCCTATTTTTCATTCATCCAGCGTATCAGTGAATCTACAAAACTGGTAAAAATCTATTGTTGTTCCTTCTTTTCAGGAGCAGATTGTTGGTTCTCCTTCCTATGTTCAGATTTCAACTCCTTTTTCTGTGGATCTACTTCCCACAATTCTGGTCTATTTAATGTAATTTTGAATCATTTTTAAAGCGGTCTGTAAGTCAGCAAGTAGGGGAATAGTGTGGAAAAATCAAGGAGGACGCTCTGCGCTCCATTGTAACAGTTTGACAGGGAATTAATAAGATATGCAGCTCTGATTTGTGGGATTCATGTGGTATGAAATTTATCATTTGTTCTCTCCTTTGTGTTCATATGTAAATTTTTATGTTTACCATCATCATTCATTAACATCTCTGGTTGAATTCTTTCAAGATAGATAGGTAGAATCCATTTGAATGCTCTGCCTTGGGAAATCATTCAATATTCTATGTTTTCTTTTGTTTGAAAAGGATCCATCTCCCATGCCCTTTTCAGCTCCTCACCAGCCTTACCATCCCATCATTATTTAGACTTAATTGCTAAAATTTCCTGCCTACCTTGCCCCATGAAATAACCTGTATCCCTAATTTAATTCCCCGATTCAAATTGTCCCATTTGTTCCATACATCCCTGAAAAATTCATTTTATTAAAACAATTCCCATTATTATACCTAGCCTAAAATCAGTTCATTATTATATTTCATTGAATATCTTGCATGGAGAGAGCCCTCTCCTGACCTTGTAGGGCTAGCTACAAGGCTGAGCGTGGTTTAAAAGTTACCTTGATTTTCCTTTTTCAGCCTGAGGTCCAAATCAGGCGTTAACATTTCTGGCGACCATATTGGGGAGATGACATGACTGTCTTTGAGCTTATGTCCTCGGCACTTGAATTGAATGTGTTCATTCTATTTTGAAGAAATTCGAATAGAGGCCCCGTAGACGAGCAAATCATAGTCAGGCCCTATGTGAATGAAGAATATTGAAACCTCTGTCTAAGGTTAAACCTTGGTTATATAGAACACGACGATCCCTTAGAAATCTCTGTTGTTGAAGTAAAAAGCTTTGTTCTATTGCCGGCGAAGTAATATTAGTGGGACCCAGCCATTGAGTTAACGCGAGGAGAAGTGCCAAACCCGAGTTAAGCATAGTTCATTTTCCAGAAGTGCGTTTCAGAAAGCAATACCACCTTTTTCGCGCCACTTTTGGCCCGGAGCAAAACCACGCCAAAAAAATGTGATCCAGTAATATTTGGGCACGTCACCCCCCAAATACCACCCATATCGTGTAACTTTCATGTGTTAACCCTCGGCCTTTGAAAAAACGTGATATTGACGAGGATCGTTCGATCTGGAGAATGTTAGATCTGACGGAAATCGCGTAGTAAAGAGCACGAGCGATAAATCGAGGTATGGTCTGGCGGTTTTACATTATTAAATGTTTATTTAATTCATAAAAAAGGAGAATAATAGATGCGTGGGGCCCCGTTGAATGAAATGTATGTCACATTGGTAGAATAAATGGGTTTATGATGTAAGTTCAAAAGTTGGTGATCTTTAAAAGAATCGGATCATTCCTATAAAATTTTGACCAAAGTGGTAAGGTCGCTTAAGTGTTTTTAATGTGTTCCCCTATATCACCTTAAACTTTAAAGATTTGTTGAGAGCTTTGAATATTGTTGCAAGGGTAACATTTTTAAAGTGCTCTGGAAGGGAATACAATTACAAGCACTTATTCCAAATATCCACGGTCATAATATATTTGTGGTATCAGATCATAAAAGACTGATCACCCCAGTAATATTTCCTTGTAAATTCCTGGATTCTGGAAGATGATGTTCAGAGTTCGTTAGGCTGAAATACAATTTTGTAAAGTAGAAATTTCACCACACTAGCTTCAAGAAGATACACAAGGGCCAATCCAGATCCAAATCCTCCCCCTGTGTTTGATAATCCTAATCTTATCCCAAGAATAGTCAGAAGACAAGAGGGATCACTAAGTCCTACACCTATTTTCAAATCCCATACTTGGCCCAATGAGTGGTTGTTTGTAGAAGATCTTTCTTTTGACGAGAGTTTTGAGCTTTCTTTGTTTAAAAGTAAGTCTGAAACTGCACTTGATGACATAGTTTTAGATCCAGAATTTCTTGTAGATGTCGAAGTTCAAAGGGAAAATACATCAATTTATGATTATATTTTGAATTCCCCTCAGTCACATATCACTATAACTAATATTCCTGAGCCTTCAGAGTCATCGGGAACAGCATTTCCTCCTCCTAATTCATCAGCATTCCCATCATTCAATTCTCAGCTTTCATCTCCTCCATCAACACCTCCCTTAAATCCTAGTAGCACAAACATTGTTGTAAATCCACCTCGAGTCATGGTTGCCCGGTATGCACCCCTGGTTTTACCTCAGGTTATGAATGATATGCCTGCTGATTATCAAAGTAATATTCCTATCTTTGATGCCACTCAAAGCATCACAGCCCAGTAGCATGTTGATAAGATGAATGACTTTTTTTATCTTCATGAGGTAGAGGCAGAGAATGTAACCACAAGATTGTTTGTCCAAAGCTTTGGAGGTGAAGTTAGAAAGTGGTTCAGAGCCCTACCAGCAAGCTCTATCTACACTTTGCATGATTTACATACACAATTCTTAGACTGGTGGCAGGTAAAGAAAAACCCACTCCAAATTTTTTCTGAGTATGAAAATATTAAAAGAAATGTGGGTGAAACTGTACAGGATTATTGTCTAAGATTCAATGCAGTATATAATGCTATTCCGGCTAACCTGACACCTCCTGTGGGATTAGCCTTGCTTAATTTTACAGATGGTTTCGATTCTAATATGGCATATCAGCTGCGAGAAATAGATCCCACTATGCTTGAAGACATCCAGAAGATAGCTGTAAGTATAGAAGCAAATTTTCTCGCCAAAAGAGCGCAGACCAGAGCTGAAAAAAGAGTCACTGTGAAAGAAGAAGCGTCTCCTTCAGACACCAAGATGGACACTTTGATCTGGACAGTGGAAAATATGGTTGATCGATTAACCATCTCAGATATACCTGAACCACAAATCAGGAATCCGAATTTCAGAGGGCAACAACCACAATTCAGAATTAAGCAGAGAGAACAGAGAGTGTAGGACCAAGCAACACCACAACAGCAGATCAGAACTCCATTGCAGCAAAATTATGTTCAAGGAATGGAGACAAATGATGATGATATTGTGATTGAAGCCAATCATTTCTTCACTGTAGATGGTGCACCCATCTTTCTTACTGAAGATGAGGAATATACAGTGATTGTAGACGTTCAAAAATATGAAGATTTCATTTTGGCCAATGATGCATTATTAGAAGATGAGTCTGATGATTACCAAAGAGGATACATGAACACTTTATCAACCCAACAAAAGCAGTATTCTTTGAGGAACAGGGATGTTCTAATCAGTCCCATTCAAAAGAGAAAAGAGCTCCAATCGAAAAACGATCATTCAAATACGCAGAAGAAAGGGAAAGAGCCGGTCGATCCTTCCTCCAGCAAAACACCTTAAGTGATTAATACAACGAATGAAAAGAACCAGCACAACACAGAAAAGGAGAAAATAGAAAAGAAAGACCCTCCTATCAAAGAGGTAGAAAAATCTCCTTCTTTTAATTTAGAAAATGAAATTTCTAAGCTGAAAGTGTCCATGCCCTTGACTGAGTTGGTGAAAAATAGCACTTATAAAAATCAGGTGTCTAGAATTTTGCAAATAGACTTTGTATCAGATATGGTTAATGTTGAAGATGACTATCCTGAACTCATTTTTGGTCCAGCCACAGAAGATCAATCTGAAGAAAGTGAAGTCCCTCCCTTTTACCTGAGTCTTAGATTACATGATTTCATCCTACATAATGCTATGTTGGACTCTAGAGCCTCACATAATTTGATGCCCAAAGCCATCATGGAGAAATTAGGACTTGATATTACCCATAAATATCATGATTTGTATTCTTTTGACTCAGGTAGGGTCCATCGTATTGGTCTTATCAAAGACTTGGTAGTGTCTTTACATCAAATCCCAGCCAATAATGTTTTGATGGATGTAGTTGTTGTCGATGTTCCACCACGGTTTGGAATGCATCTATCCAGGTCTTGGGGTGCAAAACTTAAAGGAACCATGCAGCTTGACTTCTCTTATGCGACCATTCCCATGTTTGGTCAGTTGAGAAAACTATATAGGGAGAAGAAAATGAAATATATGATCACTAGCAAAGAGAAGCCAGTTAATCATCCCATTAATACAGTCCACACATATTTAGAATCATTTGTATTACATTCAGATGGTGGTCTGAATGATGTGAATGTTCAGTTGGTACAAGTAGATGACATGCCAGAAATTTCAGATAATTTTAGGGAAGTCCTCAAACAGGAAAAAGATAAAGCAGCAAGCTCTTCTGAGCCTCCTACCTGCCAGCAGCAAGAAGACAGCGAACAGCAGAGAGATGCAGAAGTTAGCCAAGATAAAGTAGAGAAAGAAGCAAAATTTCAGCATCTATGAGAAGAAGAAGAAGGCCTTTGGAGCATGGATTTTGATGGAGTTGTTGGTAAGGACGGAGCTGGTATTGGAATATGGATTCGAAGCCCTGTTTTCCAGCCTGGAAAAGTTCCTAGCAATGTTAGAGTATGTGCTTACAAATTAGCCTTTGACTGCTCTAACAATGAAGCAGAGTATGAAGCTTTGATTGCAGGTCTGAAGATTTTGAAGAAGTTAAATGCAAAAAGGATTTATGTATATGGAGATTCAGAGCTGATAATCAAACAGTTCAAAGGAGAGTACCAAGAAAAGCATCCGAGATTGAGGGCTTACAGAAACACAGTCCTAGACATCTTGAAGACATTTCCTGAGTACACCTTGATAGCAGTACCCAGGATGCAGAACATTATTACTGATTCTCTTGCCACCACAGAAAGCAACTTGAAGATTCCAATGAACTCCAGCAACAAGTTTGAGATCTATGTCAAACATAGGCCTGTTGTTCCTAATAATCTAAGGTATTGGCAAGTGTTTTGGGATGACAATGAGATCAATGCTTTTTTGCAAAGTGATGGAAAATTCAAAGATACTCCCATAGAAGGTGACTATGAGGTTGATGATCAAGAAATTGAAGCAAATCAAATGGACATATTGCAGCTAAAGGATAATGTAATTCCTAGAGGTCTCATATCTCTAGAGGAGCTTTTTGATCAGGACGATGTTGCAAAGAAACCAAGCCTGGTGCCTACTGAGAAATGAGTTGAAGATGTGAATCTTGGGACAGCTGACAAACCCAAGCTTGTGAAGTTATCAAAAGAATTATCCCCTGAGGTAAAGGAAAAGTATGTTAAATTTATTTCTGAATTTTCTGATGTGTTTTCATGGGATTATTCAGATTTGAAGGTGTATGACAAGAACATAATTCAGCATACTATTCCCATCAAGCTGGATCAGAAACCAATTAGACAGAAGCTGAGAAGAATCAACCCGAAGCTGCGGCCATCCATTGAAAAAGAGGTAAACAGATTGTACAAAGCTGGTATCATAGTTCCAATTATATTTTCTGACTGGATTTCAAATTTGGTCCCGGTACGTAAGAAAACGGGAGAGATAAGGCTATGCATAGATTTTCAGAATCTGAATAAAGCATCCTTAAAGGATAATTATCCACTTCCGAAGATGGACCATATTCTGAAAAGAGTAGTTGGAGCATCAAGGATGTCACTACTCGATGGCTACTCAGGCTATAATCAGATCTTAGTGCATGAGAAAGACCAAGACAAAACTGCCTTCACAACACCCTGGGGAACCTTCCAGTATGCCAAAATTCCATTCGGACTGAAGAACGCTGGAGCCACTTTCTAGCAAGCAATGGAAATTTATTTTTCCAATGAAAAAGATGTTTTTCTTGTTGTTTATTTGGATGATCTAATAGTGTTTTATGGTTCTGATGATGAGCATTTTCACCATTTGAGAGTTTTTTTTCAGCGATGCAGAAATTTTGGGATTTCTCTCAATCCAAAGAAGAGTCTCTTTTCCATGGATGAAGGCAAGTTCTTGGGGCATATCATCTCTAAAGATGGTATCGGTATTGATCCATCTATAGTGGAGGCAATTCAGCACAGAGACCTTCCATAGAACAAAAAGGAGATTCAAGCATTCAATGGTAAGATGAACTTCTTGCGCAGATTTATACCCAATTTGGTTGGACATCTAAGAGAAATGACTAACATGTTGAAGAAGGATAGCACGGTCAAATGGAGTGAGGAGGCTATCAAGTCATTTAATCTGGTAAATTTTTCTTTGTCTAATGCCCCAGTCTTGATTAGTCCCGATTACACTCAAGATTTCATTATTTTTTCATTTGCATTGGAGCATACTATGGTTGTGGTTTTGATGCAAAAGAGAGATCAAATTGAAAATCCAATTGCCTTTTTTAGTAGGACTATTAGAGATGTTTCTTTGTGGTATAATATTATTGAAAAACAAACATTGGCTCTTATAAAGGCATTGAAGGATTTTAGGGTCTATATTCTGCATTCACATACTATATCATATCTTCCTAATGCAGCAGTAAAGGATGTGTTGATGCAAACTGATCCAGAAGGTCGAAGAGGTAAGTGGATATTAGTTATGTTGGAGTATGATTTGGAGATCAAACCCACGAAGTTGATCAAAGGAAAAGGCTTGGCAAAGCTAATGGCCCAATCAAATCTGTGTTCCCTGGATATAAACCTCATAACAACAATGTCAGAGGATGAAGATGAAGGTTTTCTTGTTCCAGTTTCAGATATTTTCCTACAATCCCCATGGTATTCTGATATTGTTTATGTTCTTCAGCATCTTTCACCACCTCCAGGAATGTCTAAAAGCAAAGGTAGATCACTGAAACTTAAATCTGCTAAATATTGTATTTTAAACAGTGCTCTTTATTGGAAAGATCCAGGAGGTATTCTCCTCAATTGTTTGATTGAAGAAGAGGCTCAGAAGGTAATGCATGAATTTCACAAAGGTGATTGTGGTGGTCATTTGTTTTGGAAAACTACAGCTGACAAAGTGTTGAGAGCATGATATTATTGGCCGACTTTATTTTCAGATTTGTATAAAACAGTAATGAGTTGTCATGAATGTCAAATTTTCCAAGGGAAGAAGAAATTGATTCCTCTTCCTTTGAAACCAGTTTCAGTAAATGCTCCCTTTTAGTAGTGGGGACTCGATTTCATAGGAGAAATCCATCCTGCATCATCAGCACAGCATCGATGGATATTGACAGGTACAAATAACTTCACCAAATGGATCGAGGCCGTTCCAGCAAGGCAGGCAACAGATACGGTAATTATTCAATTCTTAGAATCAAATATTTTATCTCGTTTTGGCTGCCCTCACAAAATTATAACAGACAACGCAGCAGTGTTCAAATATAAGAAGATGATGGAGTTCTGCAAAAAATACAACATTGTGGGCCATTCAACAGCGTACTAGCCACAAGGCAACGGCCTGGTAGAATCATCGAATAAGTCTTTGATAAATATAATCAAGAAAATGCTGGAGGCAAACAAAAGAAATTGGCATCGAAATCTCATCAACGCATTGTGGGCAGACAAAGTTAGCAGCAAGAAATCCATAGGTATGTCACATTTTGAATTGGTTTATGGTACTGATGTTGTCTTTCCTACATCACTTACAGTTCCAGTCATGAGATTATTACAAGAAGTTGGTAGTGAAAATGATGAAAATCAGCGAAGAATCAATCAGATGATCCACCTTCAGCAAACACGAGAGGAAGTGTCACATAACGCTATTCAGTTGCAGGAGAATATAAAGAAGATCTATGACCGTAAAACCAAAGCAGAAAGGTTTCAGTTGGATGATGTGATATTGAAATGGGATGCAATAAATGAGGACAAAGGGAAGCATGGTAAGTTCGACAACCTGTGGAAAGGACCATATAGGATTTCAGCATACAGGGGACAGAATGCTTTCTTTCTTTCAGAAATGAATGGCCAAGATTTCCCTAGAGGAGCAGTGAATGGTAGGCTTTTGAAGCACTACCATTGTTGAAGATAATGGATCAGAAGCTATGTCACCATCATTATATATACCATGTTATTTTTTGTCAGAATTCAAGTACACAGTCTTTGAAGTTTGGGGCCCGAGGTGAAGGCTATAAAACTTGAATGATATGTGTATAGTTTGGTTTTATTTTAGTTTTAAGTCTTATTCTTGAGTCAGAGTCAATCTGCATTGTGTCAATTTTAGTGTTTTGACTCCATGCCCAATGGATAAGGCTACTTGGTCTACGGTGTTCTTGGCACCTCCAAGGAGCTAGCATCCCCATTGGAGCCAATGTTAGTGTTAGTCTATTCATACTACCATCAGTGATCAAAATTGCTCTTTTTCATTTGCATATTAGGAGTCCCATACCATAAATTTTCACCATTCCGCTAGGTCATGGATTCATTGATGGTAGTGATTTTTCATCAGTTTTCCCTCATGTGAAACTTGATGATTCTCCTCTCTATGGTCTTGGGTCATGAGTTACTTTCACTTTGTGAGTCATGTTAATAGGTCATAGGATGGGTCTCATTAGGTTCTAGGATCTCATCATGGTCAAATTAATGAGTCAAGTCTCAATAAATATCAGCAAGGTCATGAGGAGGTCTAATAAACTCAAAGTCACAGCACCTGGGAAGATCAAAGAAATGTTTTATTCAGCTTGATGTAATCTTCGCCTCAAAACTATGTTTTGAGGTGAAAACATAGTACTTTTCTTTCATTACCAACATTCATGTAATTTCATATCATCATATGTAATAAGTCACACTTCAGAAGCTGCTATCTCCACAAGAGTCACCACCCTACCCTTCAGAGAAGTTTTCCACAGTATTTTCGGCATAAAATCATATTCCAAGTATGTCCATCAGAAAGAGCCTAGAAATAGCTTTCCAACGGTATATTATACTCTCAAAACTGACTCCTGGATTGAAATTTATGCCTAAGTGAATAAAGCTCCCCTATACCCTAAACCAACCCCTTTTCCCACCTTTCCCTTAAACTTTATATTATTAAAGTTTAATATTTTCTTTTATAAAACCCATTTTTCTCCATCCGATGGAAAATTTGCATTTTTGAAATCTTTTAAACACATATGCGATTTAATAAACCACTTCCCCCCATGCATTTTAAACTTTATAATAAATTTTTAAAGGTTTTATATTATAAAACCCCCCGCCGATCCAATTCCCTTCCCTTTCCCGATCGCAATCGCAACATTTAAACGGTGCATCCCGATGAAACCTTGCAACTATAAAAAAACTTCGATGCGATTGAGTGCTCCCAATTGCCATACCTCCGATTGAACCCCGCCCGACCACATCCTGACCGTCGATCTGCCCATCCGATCGGACGGCCCATACTTCATCGCTCCATCCCAATCGACGCTTCCGATCAATCCCCTCTGATTGACCCCTCCCTATTTCTCTGATTCCAATGAACTCTGCTCCCCAATTACACCTCTGCCGTCGATCTGCCTATCCGATGGCTCATAGTCCGTCGCTCCATCGCAATCAGCAATTTCAATTAACGCTTTGCCTCCGCTCCCTCTCCCGATTCCGATTCCGATTGACCATAAATTTTCTGCCCCGCTCCAAGTTAAAATGTTATTTCTCTTTGAAAATGAGCTAAGTCACATTACATTTCGTTTTATAGAGGACTTACTCCACCACTCCATCACAATCGGTGAAATCCTATTGCGCCTTAACACCTCCCTTTCCTTCCGAATCCGATTGTGATTGTTCTCCCATGTCCCACCTAAAGGCCCTCCGCTCTCTCAATGTAAAATTGTTCTTTCCTTTATAAAAGTGCCCAACCTTTCCTTTTTTATTTTATTTGTTTTCTACCCCATTATCCCTTTGGCCTACTCTTTTACCCTTATTAAATCATTTCAATTGCATCAGAGTTTTGTCTCATTCTAATACATCTACTCCCTTTTCCGCTCCTACCCCGATTGCGATTATACTATCGCATCGTATATTTTCAAATCTCAAGTTTTCCATTGTATGTCACACCTCCACGATCTTCCGATTACGATTACCATATAGACCCCACCTACTTTCCCTTTCGCTCTTATTCACTCAAAAGGGGATTTTCCTTCATTTAAGGCATGTTTCAGTTCTATTGGTTCTAAAGGCATTTCTCAGCATATATGATATTTTTAATAAAGAAAAGCAACAATCAAAGACCGTAAGCTAATATGAGACAGAAACTTCTACAGCAGCAGGAAAATAGGGATCTTCTCTTCAGATTGCCTATTTTTCATTCATCCAGCGTATCAGTGAATCTGCAAAAGTGGTCAAAATCTATTGTTGTTCCTTCTTTTCAGGAGCAGATTGTTGGTTCTCCTTCCTATGTTCGGATTTCAGCTCCTTTTTCTGTGGATCTACTTCCCACAATTCTGGTCTATTTAATGTAATTTTGAATCATTTTTAAAGTGGTCTGTAAGTCAACAAGTAGGGGAATAGTGTGGAAAAATCAAGGAGGATGCTCTGCACTCCATTGTAACAGTTTGACAGGGAATTAATAAGATATGTAGCTTTGATTTGTGGGATTCATGTGGTATGAAATTTAGCATTTGTTCTCTCCTTTTTGTTTGCGTTCATATGTAAATTTTTACATTTACCATCATCATTCATTAACATCTCTGGTTGAATGCTTTCAAGAGAGATAGGTAGAATCCATTTGAATGCTCTGCCTTGGGAAATCATTCAATATTCTGTGTTTTCTTCTGTTTGAAAAGGATCCATCTCCCATGCCCTTTTCAGCTCCTCACCAGTCTTACCATCCCATCATTATTTAGACTTAATTGCTAAAATTTCCTGTCTACCTTGCCCCATGAAATAACCTGTATCCATGATTTAATTCCCCGATTCAAACTGTCCCATTTGTTCCATACATCCCTGAAAAATTCATTTTATTAAAACATTTCCCATTATTATACCTAGCCTAAAATCAGTTCATTATTATATTTCATTGAATATCTTTCACGGAAAGAGCCCTCTCTTGACCTTGTAGGGCTATCTACAAGGCTGAGCGTGGTTTAAAGGTTACCCTGATTTGCCTTTTTCAGCCTGAGGTCTAAATCAGGCGTTAACACCATCAAAGCCTTCCACATTGCATATGGTGTGCCTTTCCCATGGAGGCTTGAGACAATGTGGTCTCGTACTCCCTCCAACAGGATCCTCCTCGCCTTTGCCACTTTCTTTTTCCATGCATCAAGATTTGCACCATCTGTCACAGCACGTTTAGGAACATCATTGTCAATGAATTCCTTCAAGCCATTGTCTTCAATTACTGCCTCCGTCCTGTCCTTCCAAGAAATATAGTTTGAGCTACCCTCAAGTGCATACTCCAACCTCAAGCCATTGAAATCCATTTCGATCTTGAAAAAGAAATTCTTTATGAAAATTCGAATTCTATCCAGTCACAAACTCAGCTCCTGCTTCACTTCTGCAATTTCTTGTGATCTGATACCATGTAGAAATTATACAACATGCATGTATACCTTGGATTCACCTGATATAAAAATTTACTAAATTTAAATATTGAATCGCTTCTACAAATATTTTTCAGAGTTAAAAACACAATTGCCAATCACATGAAGTAAAGAATAATCAAATCACACACAACACAGATAATTTCCCGGGGAAAACTTGCTACTCAAAACCCCGCTATCTTCTATTGTATATTCAACATGGATCATGAAAAAATTACATACAAAAATATTCTCACAAGATCCCTACAGTACTAAGCTAATTGTCTCACACTGTCATACAAAAACTGACCAATACTTAGCCAATTTACTGCCTCCAGATAGCCTACCTTGCTTGTGCAATCCCTGATGAATGTAATCCATAAAAGATAGGAATTATGGCCTTCCTTGACTATGAAACTATCATGGGCACTCCAATGGGTGTTTGGTTGCATGTGTGTAGCCCAATAATCCTACAATTGATATTCAACTTCCCTTTCACCTAGATCTCAACTAGGTCTCCACTAGATCTGACATACATGCAGCTAATAATAGTAAATCCTCAGTTGCATGTGAGATCACAAATTGTGAATTAATTAATATTTAATTCACTTTATCTCTCACTAGTGTATCTTCAGTTACAAATAGCACAACTAATTTTAACTCACTTAACTGAGTTAAATTGATTACAACCTGCATTAACTAATGCACCACTGCACTTCGAACTCTATTGCAACTAGAATTACTCTGCATGCCTCACCAACTACCTATAACTCAAAATCCACTAGCTAACTAATTTTATCACTGTGAATTAACTATTTCAAGTTATCATTGAAAATATATTACAATTTGTTGTCCATTTTAATTAATGGATAACTAAAATAGACATGCACCCAAAAATAGCACTGTGGGCCCCACCTTAGTGTAGGTGCTTAATGCACTAGGCGTGGGTGCTGAAATTTTCTTGTTGAATCTCAACAGTATCCAAAGCTTTATGGGAAGCCCTAGTAGTGAGCGAGGTCTTCCTTTTAACTTCAGGGGTCTGTGTCGTCTTTTCCTACACTGGAGTCTTCAAATATTGAACCCTTGTTGTTTGTATATCTTGGTTGAACTCGTCCCATATATGATCAAGTTTGTTGCATGTTTGAGCTTCTTTAGTCTCTACAGTGGATGATGTATCAATATATTTTTCCGAAGTGGTCATGAATTTACATGTTTTGTATCTTTTTTAGGAATTCTCAACAAATCCAAAGGCAAATGAGCTATCCTTTTGTTCGTATATTGTTTAAACTTAGCCAATTCTTCAGGAATAATTGTGTTGCTGCTAATTTATCAACCTGTGAATAAGTAGAATTTGATTCAAATAAATCATCAAACTTGTCTATCCCATGTATAAATTGTCTGATCTTTTCTTGTTCTATGAAATTCTAGGCAGTATCATTAGGATCAAATTGTCTGTTAGGAATAAATGGGAAATTTAAACATTGAATTTCTGCAATTTCAAGACTAGCAGGCTTGAAATTTTCAAGGGCATAAACACCACAAGAAATAGGAAAGGTATGCAACATCATCTTTTTAGCATCTTTCAAAACCTTTGAGAGGTCATTCCCAATAGTTTGGTCAGCCATTTCTCAGGCAACGAGCTTATCGGGAACATAAAGGGGAACCACATGAGGGTTGGAAATACTACCAAAGATCTAGATATAAGTAAATGATTCCTCTCCAAACCATCTTCCCAATGATAACAAATCATTGTGAGCTTGAGGGGAGAGTCTAGGGGCCTTCTCATCAAAGACATTCTGGTGAATAGGTAGCATAAATCCATGGAAAATTTTGTATAAATGAGGCTGGAATTTGGATTCCCAAATGATTTCATGATAGATATGTATAGGTGTAGGGTCTTCAATGGTCTATTTCCATCCCATATATGTAAAATTAGAGGTAAAATTGACAACATCCATTATAGAGGCAATCATGTAAAATGGGGGAACAATATTATGAGAGAAACTATGTTTTTTCCTATAAGCTAATATTTGGTTTCATATACTATCAAACAATACAATTCCCCAATCCACAATTTATCCATCTAAGGCAGCATTAATTAATGGTACCCACTGGTATGAGAATTTATGGGTATTTGGATATCCATATACTCTACACATCATGGAAACTATATAAAATAATGGTCTGACAAGAGAAGCAATGGAATACATACCCTTATCTTGGCTCTTGTGTTTTTTGGGATCTCTCCTCCATTTCCTGATGGGCTCTAACTTATCTTCATTTTCACTCATGAATTTCTGCACAAGTTTTTTGTCATATTTCTTTTGGTGTGGCGACAACTTATACATTTTGTTTAAATATTCGCTGGAAAATGACCCAGTGATTGTCTGCTTTGGAGTTAGAAAAACTCTCACTGAAATACTCAAATACTCAATGACCCATTTAACTATGTCTATATAAGGAAAGATATTTGGTCAGGCTGCAATTATATGTAAGAAATAATTTGCAACATCGTTCCAGGTAGACTCGGAGGTTGAGGTTGAATCATCAGTCATCACTTTTCTCTCTACTACCCTAGGGTTTTCATCCTCAAATATTTTATACATAGCTTCCCATGAGAAGGCCCCAACAACTGGAGTATATGTCGTATCTGAAAAATAGCGGAAGCATTTTAGTAGTCTCAGGTGGAGGAGGAGTCGACTATTGTTTCCCTGCGGATTTCTTCTGAGATTTAGCTACCTAAGAAATTTTTGTTGAGTTTTGTTTATCGAGACTGGCCTGTGAAAATAAAACACGAGGATAAGCAGAAACTTTGTTAATCACAAAATTTCTTAGAGAAAACAACTAAATTCATATCAATTTTTGTCTTTATGAGAAAAATCTAGTAACATCAATCTATGATAACCGAATCATTTAGAACTTCAAAATCATCAATTTGATGCATTTGGCCATTAAATGATGAACGTGGGTTCACATGGGATTTTGTACATGTCAGCATATCGAAGGTTTTATATCGGAGAATTCATAAGGTTACATATTTGAAACATGCGATATTATTTCCTTCGGATAGGCTTTAAAGATGTAACGACTAAAAAAACATGAGCGAGAAGTGTTGTCGTAGGTTTCATATCAGAGGATTTATATCAGGGTTTTAAAGGAGTGACATCCCATAAAAACTTGCGATATGGAAGTTCTAATATGGAAAGGGGATATTTATTCGAGAATCGGCGATAGGGAGTATCGAAGATCAGAGGAATGAGTGATAGGAAGTATCAGAGATAGGAGGATTGGGATATCAGAGGTTGGATTAATTAGTCTATTGGAGGAATGAGCGATAGGAAGTATCTGAGATTGGAGAATTGGAATATCAGAGGTTCCTATGTGGTGCACATACAAAAAATTTTGATAAGGAAGTTCTGAGATGCCACGTGACAATCATGTGGTGCCAAGACTTTTGATTATTATGTTTAGCAATGAGCGCGTCATTATTTTAGGCTTTAAAAATAATTGAAATTTTAATAAGGGGTCTCGTATCGAAGATTTATTTATGAGACTCGCTAGAATCATTCTAAGTATTTCCGATAAATCATTTTGAGTAAAATCCTAAAGGTAGCTCATTTATGAATATTACATTGTGAGCCTAAACTTCGATATGAAGGTTCCGATAAGGGAATTCTCTCGTCAGTCATATTTTTGGTGACTCAAAGCTTAAATTGTCTTATTTTATTTTTAAAACTAAGGGATTTTATCTAAGGTTCAAAAGGGTTCCCATTATTTATTAATCCTACTATTATCTATAATGGGGGATTTTTGAGTACTACAACAATTGGCAACACACTAGGTGAAGAGATTATCTCTATAATAATAGATAAAATTTAAATTTTTCAAATGAAAAATAGAAATATGAAGATATTTTTAAATTTAGATTGATAAGGATAACTCTAAATACCAAAGAACTCGTTACTCTATAAAATTCTCGAAACTTGTTATAGATAAAAAAAATTATTGTCTGTGTCGATCATTAATTAGTTGTAAAGATAAAGTACAAGACTATTGAAACTTAGCGTATTAAAATGGACTAATTTGTCACTGGTAGAGCCACTGCTGCCAACAGGCATCCATAGTCTCGATAGGGTTACCATTTAACCAAAAATGAACTAGTATCCCATCCACTTATAGTAATATTCTTAGAGGAATTAATTTTTCTTTTAAGTTTTCTTTTAGAGTTACTTAGAAGCCATTGTCCTGGCTTGATGACCAAATTATAACAATGACATTCACAGGTTATAATGAGATTGAACATGATCTAGAATTATGCAGTAATGAATAAAATACAGAAATAAACATCAACGCAAAGATGCAACAGGAATAACACTTCATTTCATTAGTATCAAATACTGAAAATTCTTACAGACAGAATGGAAAATAAACTAGCTCGGGCGATGGTAGCTTATATCTGAGAAGATATGTGGTGGCTACGTGCCTCTGAACCATGTTAAAATGAGGCTTGAAGGCCTATTTATTATTTAGAAATAATGGAAAACCCTAAACATTCAAAAACCTAACCCTAGGAGATGAAGTGCCAAAACTATGGGCCCTATTTGGGTAAATTGCTACATCAACTTCCCGGGGACGTAAGTTTGGCATACGATATATGTTTGATGCGCAGAATACCCCGTTAGAAAGATCTATATGAGGAATAAACCTTTAAAATCAATAATGGTAGGTGAAAACCCATGTTGGTCCTGATTTTCCTAAAAAATGTCGCTTAGGGCCTCAAAACAGCTCTAGAAGTTTAGGACCCAAAAAACTGCCAAAAATAGTAAAATTTGCTACAATTAAGGAAACTAAAAAACTAAAAGAAACAATGGTGGAGGTCAAAGTAGAATAGGTGGGTGGCCACCAATATCCACCCGGATCAATCCTCCCCCCTTAGGAAGAATTGGTCCCCATTGTGTTGAGTTCCTCAATGAGATGAGGAAAATTCTATTGAACTTTGTCCCCGGTGAGCCACTTTTCTTGGTGCGATAGTTGGCCAGCTTTGAAAAACCGATACAACTAGATCTTCTGCTAGTGAGGGTTCTTGATCTGCATGTCCATGATCTAATCCATTGTGGCATATTTCATGCAGTCATGGTTTAGCTCTGTTGGTGTGATTTGTTTTGCAATCTCTGATGTGTCTAGTAATAGTGGAAAGTATGGCCAAAGGCGGTCCACATTGAACACTGGGTGCAAGCCAAGGAATGGGGGAATGTTGAGCTGAAAATAATTGTCTCCCGCATCCTTGATAATGGTGTAAGTCCCATATCGGAGTCGTATGAGCTTCCGATGAGCTCTAGTTAGGCGTTCTTTCTGCAAATGCAACCAAACTTTATCGCCCACCTGAAACTTGTGTGGCACGTGATGTTGATCATGTCCCTGCTTGTACTTGGAATTATACTTCTATAGGATGTCGTGAACCTTCTCGTGAATGTGCTAAATGTTCTCAATGAATTTTTTCACCTTGGTAGCTTCATATTGGACATGAGCCGAATCTACTTGAGTAGCTACAAATGGTATGACCACATCAATGGAACATCATGACTGGAATCCCACACCCACCTGAAAGGGTCTATGGCCAGTTGAGCTGTGGAGAGCCCAGTTATAGTTGTGTTGAACATAAGGGAGGCTTTCATCCCATGTGCGTGGATTCTTCGAGTTGCACATGCGCAGAAGGTGTAAGATCATCATGTTGATGACCTATGTTTGGCCATCAATTTTGGGGTGGAAATTTGTGGACTTACTGAGCTTGGTGTCCCAGCATCGACCAGAGACTTGACCAAAATGTACTGAGGAACCTTCTATCTTGATATGAGTAAGGCATTGTGGGATCCCAAAGTGTAACCACACTCATTCAAAGAAGATTATAGTAGTGGCTTTTGCTGTGATATTCTTCTTACAGGCCGCCATAATGGCCATTTTAGAGAATATGTCGATGACAACAAAAATTCAGTTTCTTCCATGCTTGGTAGAAGGAAGGCCCAACATGTAATCCATGGAGATGGATTCCCAAGGTTGACTAGTGTTAGGAAGCAGATTATATAGGCCTTGCTTCTTAATGGGCAGTTTAGAAATGACGCAGGAAGTGGAGGATCTGATGTACTTCCAAACATCATGTCGAAGGTTCAACCATTAGAAATAATTTTGTAGTACTACCACTGTTTTCTCAACCCTGAAATGTCCACCGACCCGAATGTAGTGTGCTTCCCAAATCATCTTAGCACACTCGCTTCAAGGAACACATAGGTGTCCAAGGTGGCATAAAAATGCATCCTCGAGGTGAAATTTGGAACTTTCTTACCCTTTAGGAGTGTCTAGTATGTGTTATCGAAATATGGATCACTTTGGTAGAGATGCGGCCAACCCGAAGTCTCGTGCCCACAAGAGTTGAGCATAGTGGTTAGCACCACAATCGGCGGTTGGCTAAGGCAATTTGCACCATTATTGGTGTTTTCCTTATTGTACTTGATGTTAAAATGGAATTGTTGCAGGTATGTGGACCATTTCTGATGGAGATAGTTACGCAACTTCCCTTGCGTCTGTATGAATTACAGGGGTTTGTGATCTATGTGGATGATCTTTTCCTTCCTTAAAATGCAATGCTTCCATTGTCGACATGCCTGCACAATGCAATACATTTCTTTATCATAGGTGGGATACATTCAGACTGTGTTTGAAAGTGTCTCACTGTGATATGCCACTGGATGCCCATGCTGAGTAAGTACTGCCTCAATAACATAGTCAGACGCATCCGTCTCGATCTTAAATGGTTGTTGCAAGTCTGGTGATGTCAGCACTGGTGCAGAGCAGAGATGATGTTTCAACTCTGTGAACATATTTTTTTGAGATACAAACCAAAATAATTTTTCTTTCTCTCCTCCCTTACTGACTTGACTCAAAGGCCAAGTGATATGAGAGAACCCCAACATGAACCCGTGGTAGAAATTGGAAAGACCTAAAAAGTTGTGAATCTCTATTAGAGTGGTTGGGGTTGGAAAATCGCGAATGACCTAGATCTTGGTTGGGTCCACATGCACCCCTTGCTCATCAATAATGTATCCCAAATATTGAACCTGGGTCATGCCAAAAGTGCATTTCTCCATATTGGCACGCAAATTGTCTTGCCGCATTGTTTGGAGGACTTGTCAAATGTGGTGGAGGTGCTCTTCCCAACTCTGGATGAATATTAGGATGTCATCCAAATACACCACCACGAATGAGTTTGTGAATGGTCGCAATATGTTGTCCATCATAATCATGAAGGTTACGAGAGAATTCGTCAACCCAAAAGACATGACCAACCATTCAAAAAGGCCCTCCTTGGCTTTGAAAGTAGTCTTCCACACATCGGACAGTTCGATTGGTACATAGTGATACCCGGACTTCAAGTTGATCTTGCTAAAATATTTTTCCCCCTTGAGTTGGTCCAGAAGGTCATCAATCCGCAGGATCGTATACCTATTCCGGACAGTGATCTTATTCAACACCTGATAGTCAATACAAAGTCTCCAAGTCCCATCCTTCTTCTGCACCAACACGATTGGGCTCCCATGGGGTGATAAACTCAGCCGGGTGTGACCTTTCTGTAGTAGCTCTTGAATCTGACTCTTTATTTCATCATTCTCTAGAACATAGCGTTGATTTCCATTAGGTAGTGGTGCACCTGGGGTCAGATCGATGGAGTGCTTGACCTGAAAATGCAGAGGTACCCTTGTGGGTGAGGTGAAGATGGCCCCCTACTCCTCCATGACCTTGTCCATCTATTTTTGCAATGCAGAGGATCCCTATCTATAGGTCATGGCTACAGTCTTCTTCTTTCCCTGAGGGCAGATCATTAGGAAAACAAATTTCCTGGTTTTGGAAATGAGCTTACTGCATTGTTTTGCGGTGATCAAATATATGGTAGTAGGCGGTGCTACCACCAGTATATTGTACAAATTATTTCCCAAAGTAACAATAATAGCGCGAGGCCTAGAATCATACACAACATGTCGCTTCCACAAGTATGGTTGGCCTAATAATACATCACAAACATCAAGAGGATCATTATCACACAATACCACATTCATGAAGGGCTTGATGATGTAGGGAAGGTGACATTATTGGCTGACGCAGAGATCCCATCCTTGGTGAAGCCATCCGATGGTGTATGTTTGTGGGTGTGCTATGGTCAGCAGGCCCAACTGCTTCATGACCTCTACTAAAATGAGGTTCTTTTGTCTCTCGATGTCGAAAATGAACTGAAGCAGGGAAGCCTTCACCCACATCTAGGAATGGAAGAGGCGCTCCCCCTCCTCTGGATATTCGAGTTCCTCCTTCTCAATCTTAGTTGTGGAAATAGTCATGTTGGGCTCTGCATCGATAATCAACTTCCCTTTTCCATTCCCCTTTTTGGGTTCTGAATCAGAGTCATAACATGCATCTAATTCGGAAGCCTTCAGCTCGGCCACCAGTGACTACTTGGCTCGACACTCACTTGTGTTGTGAGTGGACCTCTTATGGAACTCACACCACTTTCACGTGTCCTTATTTGGCTTTTTGGTGTTGTTCTTTGCTTGTGACTTTGGTGGATTTTCCTGGGTCGCCCTGCCTTGGATTTTTCCTTTGTTCCATAGTTTGGGGGCGCCTTTCCCTTGCTTCGGATTCAAAGATCCAAAGTCTCACTTCTTTTGTTTGAATTTATGCTCAATCTTGGCAGCATACCAGTATGTTGCACCAAGCAAGGAGATGTCAAGGATTCCATTTCCTCTTGAATGTAGTTATGTAGACAACCCTAGTACTTTAGCACCAAATGTTTCTCTGAATCTTTGATACCCAACTTTGTTCGTAGGGTAAGGACCAATTCGTCAGCTCATGCACATCTTGATCCCTTTGTTGTTGCAATGTAGTCCATTGTATGTATTTTTTCCTCATAGCTTCCCACAGGATAATATCATTCCTTGATGGTGTCTTGGAAAGAATTCCAAGTGGGTAAACCCGAGAAAAAGGGGTTTTCCCTCTCATCCTTTTGCTCACAGTAGGTTTCCCACCAATCCTTGACATCGGGGGTGACTTTGAGGAGTGCAAAGGTGATATTTTCCCGATTGGAAAATTCATGAACCAAGAAATATCATTCTAATATATTCAGCCATCTATCTACGACGTTTGCATCTATTTTACACTCAAATGTGGGAATGCCAAAGTTCACGTGTACCTTAAAAGAAGTGGTGCCTCCAGAGTGCCTGTTGGATGAAGGTGCACTGCCGATGGGTAGTCATTGAAGGATATGGGAAAAGTTATCCATCATCGCGTTCCTTTGTTTCTCGAGGACCTTCTCGAGAAATATTTTGATAGGATCTCTTATTCCCTCATATTTATTTTCTTCCACCATGGTAGGTCATTAGGGTTTGCGAGGCTGATCTTGCAAATGTTTAACCAGATCAAGCCATAACTACTTATACCCCGAGCTCATTGGGGACATGAAAAGAAAGATCGAGAAATAGCAGACCACTTTGATACCACTAATCCAGACTTATGTAGGAACACATTAAAATAAAGAAATAAACATCAAAGTAGAGATGCAACAGGAATAACACTTCATTTCATTAGTATCACATATTGAAAAATGCTTACAGACATAATGGAAAATAAACTAGCTCTGGCGATAATAGCTTATCTCTGAGAAGAGATGTGGCAGCTACATGCCTCTGAACCATGTTATAATGAGGCTCGAAGGCCTATTTATTATTTAGAAACAATGGAAAACCCTAAACGTCCCAAAACCTAACCCTATGAGATGAAGCGCCAAAACTACGGGCACCATTTGGGTAAATTGGTGTAACATCAACTTCCCGAGGACGTAACTTTGGCATACAATCTCTGTTTGATGCACACAATACCTTGTTGGAAATATATATCTAAGGAATACAAATTTTGAGTAACCAACATCGATCAATAAAACATTTTAGTATCATTTTTGCCAAAAAATATTTTTTAGGGCCTCAAAACGACTCTAGAAGTTTAGGACCCGAAAAACTGCCAAAAATAGTAAATTGTGCTACAATTAAGGAAACTGAAAAACTAAAAGAAAAAATGGTGGGGGTCCAAGTGGAATAGGCAGGTGGCCACCAATATCCATTTGGATCAAAACAATTCAGCTCATGATGAGACCTCTTGTCTTATAGTTATAGAAATATAAGCCATTATCCTGGTTTGGTGGCCAGTTATGATAATGTCAACACCATTAGTTTCCCATGATCATGGTAAGTAGGCTTGTAATGAGACCTCTTATCCTTTAAGTTTTAGATATTTTCACTACAAGGAAAAGACCCTCTAGCGGATGTTTTTGAGGAATCCCTTATAAAAATATCCCAGATATTCATTTGTAGCGGAGGTCTCTACAGGAGGTTGGCAGGTGGAGGTTTTTGCGAATGTTTTTCGTCTGGTGCATTTCTCATCGTAAACCACACCGGTGTGTTTACTCACAACGCACCGGTGCGTACTAAAAATTGGCACACTGAGACACCATGCTCTTCGTACAAACCCACCCGGTGCTGTAGAAATTAGCTGAATAAATCACTTATTCAATGGAGATTAACCCGATTACACATCAATTTCGAATTGCATGCATAACACATAATCTAATCTACAATTAATTGTCACATGCGGAAAGAATAGAAGCGATAGCACATCAAATCATCACACACATTAACACAGTATGTATGGGGAAAGCCTATAGTTGAAAACCCCGCAGCTATTGTGTATATTATAATGGAGAAATCATGTAACCAAACAAGTACAATACTCCTCACAAGTACTCAGTACTTTCTCATAAAGTCACACACAATCTAGCTTAGTTTTGAACAAGCCACTGGTTCAAAACTCCCTGCCAATTGCCTTGCCTCTATTGCGCAATCATGGCCTGTATATGAAGAGATCCAAGGTTCGAATCCCCTTGGCTTGACTATGCAATTGTCATGGACAATTCCTCCAAGTGTAATGCAAATCCCATGCAAAACTGATCCTCCAACTGATAGCTTTACTCACCCTTTCATCTACCTCTTCCACTGGTCTCCACTGAACTGATCATGCACTGTAGTGAACTGAAATGTTCTTGAGTTGACTAATGAGTTACTAATTAATGAATTAAATAATATTTAATTCACTCCACTCATAACTAATTGATTAGCTAGTTAAACTAATCTCAACTAGTTCAACTAAAATAAATAGAACACAACTCCACTATCCGTCCCGTTAACTCCTCCAAAACTTCTGCCACTGAAGTCTAACTGAATTCAACCATGCAAGATGCCATCAAACCCTAGGAAACACGTGATTCCTCTGTCAGTTGCATGAGCCACCTCCATGACTCGAACTGAAGTGCTCCAAGAGAGTAAACTGCTGTTTATAGTCTAAATATTATTAAGGGTAAATAATATTTGACCTCCATATTTTTAGGAGATACAGTCTAAAAATAGCCTGGGTCCTAAAAATAAGGGTCTCATCTATTTTTACCAACATGTCACATACTTCAAGAATCTCCAACTGGAATTCCCAAATTATGCTCCGTATGTTTAAAAATAGACATAGTCTAAAAATAGATTTTTCGACAAAAATCACATGTGTGGTCCCCACCTAGTTTAGGTGATCACTTTCCAACTAGGATCAGGAAAGATGTTTCAGGAGGCCTCCTTCACTGTTTCTTGTTGCCATTTTCAACACTCCCTCTCAACAAGAAAGGACCGTCTTTGCATGCGACATGCAACTCCATGCATTCGCCCTGCAACCTTCACAAGCGCCATGCAACTCCATGCATGCGACATGCAACTCCATGCATTCGCCATGCACCCTTTGCATGGGCCATGCAACTCATGCATGCACCATGCAACTCCATGCATGTGCCATGCACTCCTTGCAAGCGCCATGCAAACTCCATGCATCCGCTCCGCAACTCTCAAACCGCAGCTCCAAACAACTCAATCGCCTTGGATGCATCTAGCATCTATCATCAAAGTCTTCGACTCTCGCTGGGTACCAACCGCACATGTCATCAGAACTATCAAGGCCGCTGAATCTCTTGCACCTATGCACTCGCACTTGCCGGCCAACTCGATCCGCGCTCCAAGATCCGATTAATCGTCACTTTGATCTGCCTGCATCACTCCAACTAATCTTGCTACTGCTGCGCTGTGGGCACCTCGTAGCCAGGTTCAATCCATGAGATCCACACCATCTCATGAATCTTCCCAGAAATCTCCTCTTGGGATTAATCATGCATGTCGCCCCACCTCATACCCGGTGGTATAGCTGCATGCACTCCCTCTGCCCGTCTGGCACGAAATTTCTCTGCATGAGTGGTCTCTTCCACTCCATGATCCTCTTGTGGCTGCTCCACATCTCGAGGTTCACTATCACCTGCATGTAAACCGCGCTCCCTCTCAAGCTTCATTTGCATGTCTTTCTCGCCTGCATGCAACACTTTCTCCCTCTCAAGCTTCAGTTGCATGTCTTCCTTCCACTTCCCAATAGTAGGAAGCTCCGTAGACATCCCATCTACTTCAAGTTTGTAGAGATTCTTTGCCCGAATCCCAACCTTCTTGACTTGTCCCGTTGCCTTGTGCCGAAGGAAAACTTTTCCTTCTCTAAAGACAACTTCATACCCTTTATCCTCTACCATTGCGACTGAGATCAGATTCTTTGTTAGACCTGGTACATGCAATACATCTTGTAAAAGAATGAGTTTACCTGACTCCCTCTGAAAGGTTATGGTACCAATGCCGGTCGCATTGTATCGTCCACCGTCGCCCAACTCAACATGCATCTCGAGACCTTTCTCCACCAAGTCACTGAAAAGATTTGCATCTCCCGTCATGTGAAAGGAAGCGCCACTATCAATATACCACCCCGATCCCAATGCACTAGAAAACATGCATGTGATCAATGAGAATTCCAGCTCAAATTGCGAGGCAAGAGCCTCACCAGCTGCAGATCCAGCAGCCTGCTTGTTCTTCTTCTTCTTTGGGCAATTCGTGGCGTAATGTCCATGATCGTGACAGTGAAAACACTTCACTTTAGACATGTCACGCTCTTTACCATCCGCTCCGGATTGAGAAGCCTTCTCCTTGCCTTTTCCCTTCCTTGCTTTGGCAGCCAAAGCGCAATCTTCTTCATCAGATACCTTTGATGAAGATCCATCTCTGGTAGTCCTCCTGATCTCCTCTTGCATGAGATCCGACCACAGTCGCTCCCATCCCGGCAACTTCTCCCGACCATTGACACTATCTTGATAGGAATGCCAAGCCTTCGGAAGACCAAGGAGAGCCAGGTCCACCATGTCCTCATCTTCGACAGTCACCCCCACACTTCCCAGCTCATCTCTGCATTGAGTGAACTTCGTGAGGTATTTTGCGATACTGTCGCCTTTCTCCATCTTGATGTTCCTGAGCTTATCTTTGAGCGCCAGCTTCCTTTGGTCGCTCTTACTCTGGAATAGATCCGTCAAAGCTTTCCACATTAAATATGGAGTAGCCTTTCCATGCAGGCTGTATACAATATGATCCTTGACGCCCTCCAACAGGATCCTTCAACATTTCGCTATCTTCTTTTGCCATGCATCAACCGCAGCTACATCAGTGGGCTTTTGGACATCCGTATCTACGAACTCCTTCAGACCATTATCTTCTAATACTGCTTCCATGTGATCCTTCCATGCAACATAATTCGAACTACCTTCAAGAGCATATTCGAGTCGCAAACCGTTGAAAGAAGACATTTTCAACACCGGCACCAAGAAAACAAAGCTGCTGCAAAATTCGAATTCCAAACTCCAAGCTCTATCGCTTCCGATCTGCACTTGAGAACAAATTATTTCCAAATCAGAGATTGACTGCAAGGGGCTTTTACCAGACCTTTCACTTTCCGAAGAAAGATGAATCCGGAGGCTTCCTAGCCCGTATGCAGACTTTGTCCGAGGAAATAAGTTTGCAATCACCGTAATAGATCTCGAAAATTAATCTTGCTCTGATACCATGTAGAAATTAGCTGAATAAATCACTTATTCAATGGAGATTAACCCGATTACACATCAATTTCGAATTGCATGCATAACACATAATCTAATCTACAATTAATTGTCACATGCGGAAAGAATAGAAGCGATAGCACATCAAATCATCACACACATTAACACAGTATGTATGGGGAAAGCCTATAGTTGAAAACCCCGCAGCTATTGTGTATATTATAATGGAGAAATCATGTAACCAAACAAGTACAATACTCCTCACAAGTACTCAGTACTTTCTCATAAAGTCACACACAATCTAACTCAGTTTTGAACAAGTCACTGGTTCAAAACTCCCCGCCAATTGCCTTGCCTCTATTGCGCAAGCATGGCCTGTATATGAAGAGATCCAAGGTTCGAATCCCCTTGGCTTGACTGCGCAATTGTCATGGACAATTCCTCCAAGTGTAATGCAAATCCCATGCAAAACTGATCCTCCAACTGATAGCTTTACTCACCCTTTCATCTACCTCTTCCATTGGTCTCCACTGAACTGATCATGCACTGTAGTGAACTGAAGTGTTCTTGAGTTGACTAATGAGTTACTAATTAGTGAATTAAATAATATTTAATTCACTCCACTCATAAATAATTGATTAGCTAGTTAAACTAATCTCAACTAGTTCAACTAAGATAAACAGAACACAACTCCACTATCTGTCCCATTAACTCCTCCAAAACTTCTGCCACTGAAGTCCAACTGAAGTCAACCATGCAAGATGCCATCAAACCCTAGGAATCACGTGATTCCTCTGTCAGTTGCATGAGCCACCTCCATGACTCGAACTGAAGTGCTCCAAGAGAGTAAACTGTTGTTTATAGTCAAAATATTATTAAGGGTAAATAATATTTGACTTCCATATTTTTAGGAGATACGACAGGATCTAAAATAGCTGCAGGTGAACAAATAAGGGTCTCATCTATTTTTGCAACATGTCGCATACTTCAGAATCTCCAAGAAATTTGGAATTCCCAAATTATGATCCATATGTCTAAAAATAGACATAGTCTAAAAATAAACTTTTCGACAAAAATCACATGTGTGGTCCCCACCTAGTTTAGGTGATCAATTTCCAACTAAGATCGGGAAAGATGTTTCTGGAGGCCTCCTTCACTGTTTCTTGTTGCCATTTTCAACACTCCCTCTCAACAAGAAAGGACTGTCATTGCATGCGACATGCAACTCCATGCATTCGCCCTGCAACCTTCATAAGCGCCATGCAACTCCATGCATGCGACATGCAACTCCATGCATTCGCCATGCACCCTTTGCATGTGCCATGCAAACTCATGCATGCACCATGCAACTCCATGCATGTGCCATGCACCCTTTGCAAGCGCCATGCAACTCCATGCATCTGCTCTGCAACACCTCTGAAACTGAATAGGCTCCAAACAACTCAATCAGTCTTGATGCATCTAGCATCTATCATCAAAGTCTTCGAATTCTGCTGGTACCAACTGCACATGTCATCAGGAACTACTGCGTTGTTGAACTCTTGCACCCATGCACTCTTGCACTTGCTGTCAACTCTGATCCGCGCTCCAGTATCCGACACTGTCACTTTGATCTGCCTGCATCACTCCAACTGATCTTGCTACTGCCATGTTGTGGGCACCTCGTAGCCAGGTTCAATCCATGAGATCCACACCATCTCATGAATCTGCCCAGAAATCTCTTCTTGGGATCAATCATGCATGTCGCCCCACCTCATACCTGGTGGTATAGCTGCATGCACTCCCTCTGCCCGTCTGGCACGAAATTTCTCTGCATGAGTGGTCTCTTCCACTCCATGATCCTCTTGTGGCTGCTCCACATCTCGAGGTTCACTATCACCTGCATGCAAAACTTGCTCTCTCTCAAGCTTCAATTGCATGTCTTTCTCGCCTGCATGCAACACTTGCTCCCTCTCAAGCTTCAGTTGCATGTCTTCCTCCCGCTTCCCAACAATAGGAAGCTCCGTAGACATCCCATCTACTTCAAGTCTGTAGAGATTCTTGGCTCGAATCCCAACCTTCTTGACTTGTCCCGTTGCCTTGTGCCGAAGGAAAACTTTTCCTTCTCTAAAGACAACTTCATACCCTTTATCCTCTAACATTGCAACTGAGATCAAATTCTTTGTTAGACCTGGTACATGCAATACATCTTGTAAAAGAATGAGTTTACCTGACTCCCTCTGAAAGGTTATGGTACCAATGCCGGTCGCATTGTATCGTCCACCGTCGCCAAACTCAACATGCATCTGGAGACCTTTCTCCACCAAGTCACTGAAAAGATTTTCATCTCCCGTCATGTGAAAGGAAGCGCCACTATCAATATACCACCCCGATCCCAATGCACTAGACAACATGCATGCGATCAATGAGAAGTCCAGCTCAAATTGCGAGGCAAGAGCCTCACCAGTTGCAGCTCCAGCAGCCTGCTTGTTCTTCTTCTTCTTTGGGCAATTCGTGGCGTAATGTCCATGATCGTGACAGTGAAAACACTTCACTTTGGACATGTCACGCTCTTTACCTTCTGCACCGAATTGATAAGCCTTCTCCTTGCCCTTCCCCTTCCTTGCTTTGGCAACCAAAGCGCAGTTTTCTTCATCAGCTCCCTTTGATGAAGATCCATCTCGAGTAGTCCTCCTTATCTCCTCCTGCATGAGATCCGCCCAAAGGCGCTCCCATCCCGGCAGCTTCTCCCGACCATTGACACTATCTTGATATGAGTGCCAAGCCTTTGGAAGACCAAGGAGAGCCAGGTCAACCATGTCCTCATCTTTGACAGTCACCCCCACACTTCCCAGCTCATCTCTGCATTGAGTGAACTTCGTGAGGTATTTGGCGATACTGTCGCTCTTCTCCATCTTGATGTTCCTGAGCTTATCTTTGAGCGCCAGCTTCCTTTGGTCGCTCTTACTCTGGAATAGATCCGTCAAAGCTTTCCACATTAAATATGGAGTAGCCTTTCCATGCAGGCTGGATACAATATGATCCTTGACGCCCTCCAACAGGATCCTTCAACATTTCGCGATCTTCTTTTGCCATGCATCGACCAAAGCTGCATCAGTGGGCTTTGGGACATCCGCATCCACGAACTCCTTCAGACCATTATCTTCTAACACTGCTTCCATGTGATCCTTCCATGCAACATAATTCGAACTGCCTTCAAGAGCATATTCGAGTCGCAAACCATTGAAAGAAGACATTTTCAACACCGGCACCAAGAAAACAAATCTGCTGCAAAATTCGAATTCCAAACTCCAAGCTCTATCGCTTCCGATCTACACTTGAAAACAAATTATTTCCAAATCAGAGATTGACTGCAAGGGGCTTTTACCAGACCTTTCACTTTTCGAAGAAAGATGAATCCGGAGGCTTCCTGGCCCGTATGCAGACTCTGTCCGAGGAAATAAGTTTGCAATCACCGTAATAGATCTCGACAATTAATCTTGCTCCGATACCATGTAGAAATTAGCTGAATAAATCACTTATTCAATGGAGATTAACCCGATTACACATCAATTTCGAATTGCATGCATAACACATAATCTCATCTACAATTAATTGTCACATGCGGAAATAACAGAAGCGATCGCACATCAAATCAATCACACATTAACTCAGTATGTATGGGGAAAGCCTATAGTTGAAAACCCCGCAGCTATTGTGTATATTATAATGGAGAAATCATGTAACCAAACAAGTACAATACTCCTCACAAGTACTCAGTACTTTCTCATAAAGTCACACACAATCTAACTCAGTTTTGAACAAGTCACTGGTTCAAAACTCACTGCTGATTGCCTTGCCTCTATTGCGCAATCATGGCTTGTATATGAAGAGATCCAAGGTTCGAATCCCCTTGGCTTGACTGCGCAATTGTCATGGACAATTCCTCCAAGTGTAATGCAAATCCCATGCAAAACTGATCCTCCAACTGATATCTTTACTCACCCTTTCATCTACCTCTTCCACTGGTCTCCACTGAACTGATCATGCACTGTAGTGAACTGAAATGTTCTTGAGTTGACTAATGAGTTACTAATTAATGAATTAAATAATATTTAATTCACTCCACTCATAACTAATTGATTAGCTAGTTAAACTAATCTCAACTAGTTCAACTAAAATAAACAGAACACAACTCCACTATCTGTCTCGTTAACTCCTCCAAAACTTCTGCCACTGAAGTCTAACTGAAGTCAACCATGCAAGATGCCATCAAACCCTAGGAACCACGTGATTCCTCTGTCAGTTGCATGAGCCACCTCCATGACTCGAACTGAAGTGCTCCAAGAGAGTAAACTGTTGTTTATAGTTTAAATATTATTAAGGGTAAATAATATTTGACTTCCATATTTTTAGGAGATACAGTCTAAAAATAGCCTGGGTCCTAAAAATAAGGGTCTCATCTATTTTTACCAACATGTTGCATACTTCAAGAATCTCCAACTGGAATCTTTGAATCATGCTCCGTATGTCTAAAAATAGACATAGTCTAAAAATAGATTTTTTCGACAAAAATCACATGTGTGGTCCCCACCTAGTTTAGGTGATCACTTTCCAACTAGGATCAGGAAAGATGTTTCAGGAGGCCTCCTTCACTATTTCTTGTTGCCATTTTCAACAGGTGCGTCTAAGTACTATAGCACACCGATGCTCTATGCATAAATAGGTTCGGTGGTCTGTACTAAAAATTGGCACACCAAGACACCATGCTCTCCATACAAACCCGCCCGGTGCATCTAAGTACTATATCACACCGATGCTCTATGCGTAAATAGGTCTGGTGCATCTCAGTAATCCAATGCACAATAACGACGTGTGGTGTGCCATCGATAATACTACCTGGTGCGTCTCAAAAACCCGCGCACCGAAACAGGGTTAAATAAAAAAAATTACCAGGCACAAAAACGTCATTTTTACTTCTTTAGTGCTCTAGACCTCTCAAGCACCGGTGTGAATTTTTCATATGTGAGGTGCCCTACCATCGGTGCTCCCATTGCACGCACTGTTTTCATCCATTGCCCACCTTGTGGAGTTCGAATTTTTGAAAACGGTGGGAAATTTTGGTTTCTCCAATTCCTCAGCAAATATGCCTCCTTGACGTGCAAATGTACAGGTATTTTACTTGTTTCTCAATAACTAAATGTTTTAGCGGATTATATTTCTAAAAAAATATAAAATTAACCTTAAAAAAAAAAAATTAAGAGTGGTGCACTTGAGCCGTTCGACTCACACCGTTTGCGATGTTGCCTGTAAATTTATAGGCCGCACCACGAATGGTGCTAACGGAAATATCATCGGGTTCCAGTGCAGTACCGAAAGAACCTGCACCATGACTAATTTTAAAACTAACATGGTGGTGCAGTCGTTTAATGTTGGGAGGGCAACGCATTGACCAAACTATCTACCCTGGGGTGGATAGATAGGTCAGCGCACCGCCCGCTTGACAGCTTTACATAGTCAACGGTGTGATCATTTACAAGACTGCACCGTTTACCATGTAATGTTGTTGGGCGGTGTGTTGACCAAAAGATCAGCCTCGGGGCGAATATCTTGGTCAGCGCACCGCCCGCCCAATATCAGTACATGGTCAACAATACGGTCATTTACATGACCGCACCGTTGACCATGTATTATTGTTGGGCGGTGTGTTGACCTAAATATCTACCCTGGGATGGATAGTTTCATCAACGCACCATAGAAAAAGAACATTTTATGTTTTTCAGTGCACGAGCAATTTCCATGCGCACCGAGAGCGATGCACGATAAAAACGTACGCATTGGTACCATTGCATGACTATTTTTTTTTCAAAAAAAAATTAAAAAAAAAAAAATATATATATATATATATATATATATATATATATAATGTATTTAATATGTGAATCATTCAGCGACGTCAACAAGGAGAACAAAGGGAACATAAAGAACATATGGAGGACCAGTATAACGTGATTCACCTGTGGGAGGCATGAGAGAGAGAAAGACTTATGTATCCTCACCCTATTACAGCAGCCACCTAGTTGCTACTAATGGAGATAGGCCTCCTCAAGTTCTATGAGGAGGCTACATCCCTAAAGGGCTATAGTGGGTTATTGGAACAACTCATCTTCAGGTGGGATGCCCATTGACAGGCTTTATGGTTTGGTCCTGGCCAGTGGTACGCGCCCACTGAGGAGGACATATATTTTATTACTAGCCTATCTATGAGAGGGCAGGATTTTCCCCAATTCCCAGATGTCCCTGTCGGCTATGCAACAGGGATTCAGTTGGCATACTCCCAAAGATACATTAGGGACGATATAGTTTCTCCTGCATATTTTCAAGTGTCTGGTGGTCAGTTACGTATTGCTTCATTTGGTGCAGAGGAGGTGAGGTTCCTCTCACTACTGCTGATGACCATTGCACACTATACCAGTGACGGGAAATGCATTAGTTTCCCACTTTTATTTTATGTTGATTATTTATTCCAGGCGCCACGACTTGTGAGGCGGTCTGCGATTTTTTTTCGGCAATTTTGTACAACATTAGATAGATGTCATTCTCAGGCACATGGGAGGTTGACCTTCCCTTTTACTTCAGATTTATTTTGTTTATTTTTTTTGAGGTTTCCAGAGATGAGGCCTACTTTTTTTCGGTGGCCTCTAGGTTGATGCTGCATCTATGGATGCAGATGTGGGGCCATATGATGCCCAAGAGGGGCCAGTCTTACTTTCCCACCAAGATATCTCCTGATGCACTGGAGTTGCTATCCAGTGTTGATGATCACTCCTTCATTCTGGTGCCATTTCCATATGTCTATTTGGATTGGCAAGGGTGTAACAACAACCTGAGCTTCACACAGGATGAGCTGCGAGATGCGAGAGGTAATATTAGTGTTTTCCTTAAATTAATATAGTTTCATTTTGTTGTCTTAATTAACTAATTAATTAGAATTATCAAATTTATTCTAACATGTTCTTTAAATTGTTTTATTAAATGTCTAATTATTGTTGTGTAATATATATTTTGTAGATATTGGGACATTCGTTGGGGAGGAGATTCCATCCCCACCGGATGATCCAGGTGTAGTTGTTGACGAGGAGGTGGCAAAGGCAAAGGATCAGGGTGACAGACTTGATCCTGATCAGGTGCAGATACCCGCGGTGGTGAGGCATAGGCCAGACACTCGATTTAGGATGGAGTTGGCCAACCAACTCTGTCAACTGCTAGTTGATGAGGGAGTCTGCCCAGATACAATCAGAGCGATTCATGTTGATCGTAGGATCACACAGCTCTGGAGAGGCATGCCCCGCAATATGTTGACTCTCATGCGTTATATCATTAGAGCTTCCAGAGCACTGGCGCGGGGTAGGAGGGGTAGGCGTCGTGGAGATGCATGATAGAAAAACACCCCATATGATGATCATGATCATGAGGGGATTGATAATCATTCTAGCACTCCACCTCCTCCTCATTCACCTCACGGTGGAGATCATGATGAGAAACTAGTATCCATTCCTGATCAACAGGCATCGTCTGAGCAGTCTGCACCATCTCAGCAGACACCTAGTCTTGAGTAGGTACTTGAGCCTGAGCAGGCAGGTCCATCTGAGCAGGCCACACCATCCACTGAGCAGGTTGCTCCTTCTACGAGTCATCAGCAGGCAGTTCCTGAGAAGACTGCACCACCGACTGATCAACAGGCACACCATCTATTTGAGCATGAGGCTCCACCATCAACTGAGCATGCCTCGACTAGTACTAGTATTGATGTACCACCAGATATTTGACATTAATATGCAATTATATTACATTTTTATATTTTTTACATTATATATATATATATATATATATTCTATGTATTTTATGTTCATGTTGATGTACTTAATTTACATGTTGGTGTTCATCATGATGTGTATATTGTTAGGTCATGTTAGATATGTTCATTTAATGTTCTTGCAGATAGATGTGTATGTGATAGCAATTATTTGACATGAGATGTACATTTGATGTTTGTGTTGTGATGATGATATACAATGCTTGTGTTTTGTTAGATGATCATGATCACGATGAGTAGATGATGTTAGCGAATTTAAATGTGTATTTTAGTCGAATATGATGTTTGTACAATGGTTATCATGATCGTGATGTTTATTTTTAATATTAAATCATGATATTTATTAAATATTATGTCGTGATTGTAATTGAAATTTTAATTTTAATTGTATGTAAAATTTTAATTGTAATTGTATGTAAAATATTTGTAAAATTGTAATTGTAATTGTACGTAATTGTATTGTGAAATTGTAAAATTGTAATTGTAATTGTATGTATTCATGTCATGATTCAATTTTAGTAAAATTTGTAAATTTGTAAAATTCTAAAAATATAATTGTAATTGTATGCATCGTGATTGTAATTGTATGTAAAATTGTAATTGTAATTGTATGTGAAATTGTAAAATTGTGATTGTATTGTGAAATGATTGTAATTGTAATTTTAATTGTAATTGTATGTAAAATATTTGTAAAATTTTAATTGTAATTGTAATTGTATTGTGAAATAATTGTAATTTTAATTGCATGTAAAATTGTAATTATAATTGTAATTGTAATTGTGTGTAAAATATTTGTAAAATTGTAATTGTAATTGTAATTATATTGTGAAATTGTAAAATTGTAATTGTAATTGTATGTATTGTCATCATTCAATTTTATTAAAAATTTTAAATTTTAAAATTTGTAAAATTGTAAATTAATTGTCAATTTTGAAACATAACTACCGTAAGTAAAATGTATACTGTAAATATTGTTAAATTACCATAATTGTAAATTTGTAAATTTGTAATTTTGTATGAATATAAATAATTGTAAAATAATAAATCTAGAATAATATGAATTTTTGTAACATAATAAAGTTTAGAAAATAATGCAAATAAATTCATGTTTAGAATTATCATTATTATTACAATATTACATACCAAAAATAACAGTATACATTTTGAAGATTTCAGTCACACACATTTAAAACAATCAAGTAGTTGTATTATTTTAGGAATTGACATTAAAAAAAAAAAAAAACTTTATATAGTATGCCATTATTTTCGAGATCAACATAATTGCAAATTATCAAATGAAATTATTTTAGCATTAACACAATGAAAACCAATTAATTCAAAATATATATTTATAATGTTTTGAAAAAAAGAGTCTTAGTTATAAGGTAATTAAGTCCTCTTCTTTATAAAAACTCATCTTGTATAAATGATGAAATAACACATCTACCATATCACTCTCGGTTTTTATTATCACCCTCATTATCTTCCAGCTTACTTGGCATGATAACACTATTGTTCTCAAAAATATGTTTTGATCTAGGGTCACGTCGACAATGCATGATTAATTGGTTTGACGTTGAAATAATTACAGTAATATACCAAACACTTATTATTACCATCATTGTCCTAGGATTGTGGCTAGAAGATGCAATGTTACAATTGGCACGGTGAAGCGGCTGTCCATTTTCATCTACCAAATGTGCCTTGCAGTATGCTGCTCCTGATAAGAGCTTCTGACGTTTTGGAGTTGTTTGAATATTTTTTGCATCTGAACTCAATTCTAAATCTGCATGAACCTGCAAATTTGTATACATTAATTTTATTCAACTGATTGACGTGTATAAAAAAAATTCAATTAGATAACGAAAATATAAATAAAATTTGAAGTAAATATTACATCTAGAGATGGATATGGAGAACTTTACGTTGGACTTTGAAAAATATTATGGAACAATCTGAATTTTGAAGAATTGTCCATTTGATATAATTATGAGATTTTCTCCCTGCATTTGAGCAAACTCAACAATAAATTTTGGTGTACATACCTAAAAGTAATTCCGGTGCCTTAAACATGGACTTATTGTTATCGGTGCTAATGTACAGTTAACTGCACTGGTGAATTTTAGTTATTGCTCACTTGTGACATGTTATTCACTGACGCACTGGTGTGGTTAGTTAACAAATGCACTAAATATCCGAAAATAAAAAAAGTGCAACTTTATTTTTTTTAAGTGAAAAAAAAAAATGGTAAATTGAAAAATGGGCGGCAAATTATTTTCGGAAATCTAATTTCATAAAAAAGTTCTTTAAATAGTAAAATCTATTCATTATTTCATTATTTTTGCAAAAATTTTCAGGGAGGGATTTGCACGAGAGACATACATGGAGCAAGAGAGCACGAGAGCACTGTGGAGCAGCGAAATACTTTCGAACATCAACATTATTCAGAGAATAAGAATTTGAAACATCTGGTGATTCGCACAAAAACCCTGTAGTATAGTAAAATTGTTAAATTTTACTGTAATAACTGTTTTTTTTTAGTTTCTGTTGCATTTAATACATGCATAGTAAAAATTTTAAATTTTGTTGTGACTTCACAATTAGGGCTTTTCATTTAAGATTTATAGGGTTGTATATGTGTGTGTGTGTGTGTGTGTGACATCTAACATACGGGACAGCCACTTGCAGAGTCGAATCCCAATTCATGTCGGCCCTTGCATGATTTTTTTTAAAATGGATTTTTTTTAATCGGTGTGCCTTGTGTAAAATAGTGCACCGGTGCACTATTTTAGTATAGCGCACCGAGCACATACTGTTTGATAAAAAAAAAATATATTAATTTATGTATGTGTTAATCTGTGCACCGGTTAACATATAATGCATCGGGTCTCCTTGTTGATAGAGAGTATCATACAGTGTTTCTAATGTTTTGATGGTACGTTTATAAGAACATACTGCACTGCCTTTGGTGCATATTGTTTGAAAGGCACACCATTTTCTTGATTTTTTTTTTTTACCTAAAAATTTTGTGATTTATTTATAAAATATATTAATGAATGGTATGGTACAGGTTTCATATTGATAAAGAAATGGCTGACAAGAGATCAAGTAACAAAAATACAGATAGCACATCGAGAAAAGAAAAAAAGGCAATTTCTTTGTAAATTATTTACAAAAATTATTATTTTTGAACTATATGTAAGTTTAAAAAATATGTATTGTTTACCGTGTATCATGCAGAGCCACAAAATGACAAAGCTCTATAAGATTATTTATGATCTAAGATGAGAAGAGCATAAAATCTTGATGGAAAAATTGCAGAAGGATGAATCAGGTGAATGAAAAAACTATCAATCCAATATGAGTTTCTTTTTTGAATTTTCATTAATAATATACTTTAAAATATTAGATAACATGTTTCAAAAAATCTAGTAATTCACATATGTTTAATGTTCTATAGGGACCAACAACGAAAAAAAGAATGTTTTTCTAAGAAAAACAAAAAAATAGAACATGCAAATGAAAATGATTTGCTCCTTAGCTCATCTGAAGTAGTTTTGGAGGTTAACGAAAGGGGGAAAAACTTTTGCAAAACTTTGAGGGATCTAGTGGAACGAATGTATAGACGTTCTTTCCACTTGCATTACAAAAATAAATCCAATGATTCCAATAACCAAAATTTATTTAAACTACAGGATGAGTTTCCAGAGAATTGGTCAATGAGACATGTTAGACTTTTAATAGCAAAAACGTACAACAACAAAAAAGAAGGAATGAAAAAGTAATATTCCTTTAAAAAAAAATTCTAGAATTATATGTATATATTACTAGAAAGCAACCATTTATAAATATCACTTTTGTTATATTTACTTTTCATATATCAATATATAAATTAAATTGTTTATTGTCATGTTACATTTTCAGGAAGATTATGAAAATATCAAAAGATGAACAATCTGATATCAGAAATATGCCAGTAGGAATGTCCAAAAAGGTGTACAAGGAGATGGTCAAAGAAATGGACATAATTGCATCGCACGAGGAGCCATCTCAACAACAACATGCTTCAAATGTAATATGTAATCATTGAATTTTTCGATTAGGTACAATAAATAAACAATTTAGCATTAAATATTAATTTTCAATTATTCTCTTGCAGAAAAGAAAAGAAAATGGAACCCATTCAGCACATAAAATAGGACGACAAGGAAGAATAGGGTTGATATCTATATTTGTGAGTAATTTTTACTTCCTTATAACAACTTTACTAGATTTCATTTTTTTATATTTTAAGTTGTTTTACAACAATCATCATTGAATGTCTTCAAACAGGTGCTAACATACAAAGAAGAACCATCAGACAAATTGATTGACATTGGGTTAAATATGGGTTGTCGGTATATGTTGGCATATCATAAATTAATTGTTGAATTCGCAAGCATATATCTTTTTTTACTTAGCTCCATATATAATTAATAGAACAAAAAAAACTTTTACATTAAATATATGATTTGTTATGGGGTATAAAACTTGCATAAAACAAAGTATGGAACTGCACCAACAATTAAAGTGTTGAAAGATGGCATGAAATTTGGTTTTGAAAGAATGTGTATAGTTCATGAGACAATTCTTGCTATGGTACATTTATTTTCGATTACATTGATGTATATTATTTAATATTGCAATTTTCATTATTCTCACCAATGTATATACACTCATTACAGTTTATTTTTATGTTTGTAGATGGAACTTGAAGAAGAAGAAAACAATCAACACAGTGAACAAAACATTCCTTAAAATAACCCAAGTCATGGAAGTAGCTCGAGAAGTGAGAGCAGCTCCAGCGAAGAATGACGATCAATATGTTTGGATATCAAAGCAAGGCGTTGTATTTTTTGAAATATTTGTCTATTAAATCATACATTTTGTTTAATATAATGGACATAGTGTCCTAATTGAAAGAGAGAGGGATACTAATAATTGTCCCATTTTGTCTGAAAAGGAGTGTCTTATTCATATATATATATATATATATATATATAATAAAATACATTTTAATTTATTCTATTGTGTTATCCATTGTCATTGTGAAATGTTACACCATTGATTAAATATATGGATGATTAAATATTATAATGAAGAGATGCGAAATATGATGATATGATATAACAAATTAATCCAAACATCACATTCAAATGCACTAATAAAAATTTAATTGATATGAATACTGTTATAAGATATGTGTTGACTTTTGATGAATAATGAATTTTAAAAAATCACAATAATTGCACTGCCACGAGTCGATGTCTCTAAAAAATACAAAATGAACACCGGTGCGTGTTAGTTACTGCGCACCGGTGAGTTTGTATGATAATGCGCACTAGTGTGTTTCTACGACCTATGGGAACCGCACAAATACCAATACCAATTAGAATGCCCAGTGCGCTTTATTGATGACTACCACTCAGGCGGTTTGATATGTGTTGCATGCACCGGTGCGATTTGTCTTTGATGCACCGGTGCATTTTTATAACTTAACAGCCTGGTGCATTTTATCACCTACAGGGCCCAGTGTGGTTTTACACCTTAACGGCCCGATGCATGCACCTTCCATCGGCCCGGTGAGACTGGTTGGATGACATGCACCGGGTCGTTGCTAAACACCTTGGGGCATCCGAAATTTGTTTTCCATCCCGGTGCTTGGTAGGTTTACAATACCGATGAATTCACAGTACAACACACTGGTGCATTGACACCTGATGTGTGCACCAATGAGAAAAACATCTGTAACAACCTCCGGCTGCCTAGTTTTTTTTAGTTTTATTGAAATTCCGTTAGAAGCTCCACCAAAACCTTTGTTACCGAAAACAGATGTTGTAGAAAATGTTTTTTTGACAATTTTGGCCAATTTTATAACACTAAAAACCTCCTTTATAACCTCCGCTAGAGGGTATTTTCCTTCTTGTATTTTGAATTACACTCTAAGAATGTACTATTAGTGGATGGGGAGGTAAATTTATTCCTTAAGAGTTATGGATGATAGTTGGAGTCAAAAGATGCTAAAGTTTCTAAATAGTATTCACTTTTTAAACAAACCTTTCATGACCAATCATAGGGCAAGTAGATATTTTAAATTTCAAGTTACGAGGTTTTACAATTTAATGGATATGTAAGATTTCAGAGATTTATGATAAGTACAATACTAAATTTCAATCTTATAATTATATTTTCCATACTTCTACCTTAATCAATCAACCTTCAATAATGATGAGAGACTGCAATGGAACCAATGTAAAGTCAAAAGTATATTACCTAACAACTAGGGCCAAATAAATTGGTATGTACATATGATTATCTACATATTTACAATAGAATAAGTTTTCTTTTAAGAAAAAAAATTTTTGAGAACTAGTCCATTAACGGGAAGAGCATCCATCTTTCCTTGTAGATCTTGCAAAATAAAGGTTGATGAACTTATTTTCTCAATGATCTAAAGTGGGCCAAGCCACAACTTTTGGAATTTAGTGTGCTTTTCTTCATGGGCCTTATCCCATTTCATAACTAAATCTCCAATTTCAAAAAAATATTATTAACTGAAATTGCATCAGATGAAGACTTGACCAATTTTTGATGATGAGCATGGACCTATTTGGCTTTGTCTCTCTCTTCTTCTAACCTAAGGGTTTGGGACAATCTCAATTGTAAAGCAGAAGAAGGTTTTTCTTCAATAAATTGCACAAGGGCTAGTGAGGGAATGTCTAAATTAGGAGGTAGGATAACTTCTTTCCCTTACACTAAATGAAAGAGGGAAGTATCTATAGAGGTCTTCTGAGTGATTCTATCAGCCCATAAAGCAAACATTAAAGCTTTTTTCCAATTTCTTTGATTTTGGTTAGTTGTTCTTTTCATGATTCTTATGATGTTTTTATTGGTAGATTCTACTAAACCATCCCCTTGTGAGTAGTAATTTGCATAATACTTTAGTTTGAATCCTTTTTTGAGAGAAAATTCAGTTATGGTGTTTCCAGAAAAATAAAAGGAATTGTCAAAAATAGGGGCACGAGGAAGGCCAAACTCGGTGATAATGAATTGATCAATAAATTCAATAACACTTTCATAATTTTCCACATTTAAAGGTATTTCTTCCACCCATTTTGTAAAGTAATATGTAGCAGTCAATATGTATTTATGTTGTTTGGATGAGTGAGGAACGATCTCATATATGATGTCCAAGCCCCATTGCTAAATGGTTGTTCAATGTTGACCCGTTGCAAAGGCAAGGCTAGTTTCTTTTGTCTCCCTATAAAAGTTTGACAAAATTTACATTTTTGGCATAAGAATTAGTGTCCTTAAATAAAGTTTTCCAATAATAACCTACATGTAGGATCTTATGAGAAGTGGTGTCTCCATTGTAGTTTTCACCAGCTGGTCCATCGTGTAGCTCCTTCAAAACCTTTTGTGCTTCAGGTTTTTCCAAACATCCTAATAAAACATAATCATAATTCTTTCTAAATAAAACATCATCAATGAGTTGGTATTAATTAGATTTTAGTATTAAGACTATTTTTCTCTTATAATTGAGTTCAAATGGAGCATAACCATTTTTTAAATAAAATATTAAATCAACATACTGAGATTCTGTGTCGATGGGACATACCTCTGTGAATTGGACATTAGTACTTGAATCTCCATCAACCGATGTATCCTGGGCTCCAGTAATAAATCTGCAAAAACCTTGACCTCTTACTATTTTAGAAGGTTTTATCTCTATGTCATATTCTTGCAATGCAGTGGCCAATTTAGCTCTTTTCTCCCCTAATTCCTTTTCGATAAGCAATTGTCTGACTGTTGGAAATGGGAAAATTAATTTTGTATGATTTTTTAAGAGGAAATATATGAAATTATTAATTGACTTGAGAACTAAAAATGCTTGCTTTTCCACCTCTGAGTAATTTAACTCAGCTCCCTGTAAGTTAGAACTAAATAAAGAATAGGAGCTTCAACTTTTTGTTCATTTTTTTGTGTCAACACTGCTACATAGGATCATTCAAAAGCAAAAGTGTACAGAAAATTTTTTTAGAAAAAATGGGGGTTGAAAAATAAGGTGCATCTATGATTGCTTGTTTTATTGATTGAAATTCTTCTTTTTCAACTTGTCCCCATTTTAAAATTGAATTCTTCTTGATCATGGTCTGTAAGGGTAAGACAAGTTGTGAAAAGTCTGGGATAAACCTTTTGACAAAATTGATTTTCCTAAAGAAGTGTTGCATTTCTTTCTTATTGTGTGGTAGGGGGATTTCATAAATCACCTTAATTCTTTATAGATATATGCGGATTCCCTCTTTGGCAACAATAAAGCCTAGAAGTCTTCCTTCTCTAAGAGAAAAAAGTGACTTTTTGGGATTTAAGGAGATTCCATATCTTTTACACCTTTCAAATATTTTTTTCAAATCATGAAAATGATTATTTCTCTTTTTGGAATAAATTATAATATCATATAAGTATATTACAACCATTTTTCTAATTACATCTCTAAAAGAAATGTCCATAGCTCTCTCGAAATTAGCTCCTGCATTTATCAGTTCAAAAGGAATTTTTTGATATGTGTAAGTTTCCCATTTAGTTCTGAATGTAGTCTTAAGCCTGTATTCTGGATGTACAAGGATATAATTATAACCTAAAAATCCATCTAGAAAATACATTAGCTTAGAACCAACAAAATATTGAAGAATTTGTTCCATTGGAGGAAGAGGAAAGTTATCCTTATCGCATGCCTTATTCAAAATTATAAGATATATACAAATGCATATATCTCCATTCTTTTTCCTAACAGGTACAAGATTTGAAACCCACTTAGAATGTCTAACTAGAAAAATTATTTTGGCTTTAAGAAGATTTTTTAACTCATTCTTGATCTGATTTTCCAAGTTAGGATGAATCTTCCTAAGTTTTTGTTGAATGGGTTTTGCATCTGGTAGGATGGGAATGGTATGTTGAATGATGGATGTGTCCTAGGTTTTGAGATCATCATGTTTCAAAGCAAATACATCCTTATATCTTCTTAGCACATGAATGAAATCATACCTTTCATCATATGTGAGTTTGAGGCCTAAATTGATATTTTGAGCTTTAAGATCAAACCCTAAGCTAACTAATTCAAATCTCAAAGTTGAACTTTGAAGTTTGCAATTGGTGGCCCTTTTAAACCTGTCTTTCAAATTGTATAAATATTATAGCTTAACTACAGGCTTAGGTAAAGAATTTTCCTCAGTAGGTGTATTCAACTACTTATCATGCACATCTTAATCGATGATTTGGTCAGAGTAAGATCCTTTGGACGATATAAAGCTTATGATATCATCACCATCATTGAACACGCACCAATTGGTTATGTTGTCAGGAATGGAGGGGCGAAAAATTAATTCAATTGAAAACCTGTCAGGGCTGGAATATTCCGATGGGATAAGCTTAGAAGCAACATTCTTCAATAGAACGACACTGGAATTTTGTAACCTTAGGATAGGGGATATGTTTAATGCAGTAAAATGAGAGTTAATATTTTAAATCAGGGATTGGTAATTCTTGAGATGACTTGAAACACAATGAATGGGGTTTTTTACCTGTTTTATAACAATTTCAGAGTCACCAAAGACTTTGAGGTATTTCACATCAAGGCTAATGGCTTTCTGCAATCCATGTACTAATACTTCATATTCAACAATGTTGTTAGTACAATCAAATTCTAATCTACATGAAAGCATATTCTTTTCTCCATCAAGGTTTGTTAAGATGCAACGAGCTCCTACATCGTCATTAGATTTCGAACCATCAAAATAAAGAGTTAAAAACAAATTATCATGCTTAATTGCAGATGTATCTAAAATATTAATAATAAAAAAATTTGAGAAAAAATTTCAATTTGGGAGGAAACAAAATCAATTAAAAAGGGAGAATTTTGTGTTGTAAAATTGCCAAAGAAAGATTCTGAAAAATAATTCCCAAGAATATTGTTTGCAAAAAATACTAGTTTGTTTTCCTCATCTAGATCAATCACTTAATATTTCATATTCTTCTCTCTTCCCACCCGAATTTGATTGGGTTTACCATTGTAGGGAAGCCACATGTGAGACCAATCAGTTGCAAAATAACCATGTAATTTTTCATACTAGTCTCTGATTAGAATAATAACATAAAATTCTGGAATGTCTGCAACCTATATCTCTATTATTTGACAAACTTTTGAGTTAGAAGATAATCTTATCAAAACAAAGTTCATTTCTCCTAATACTTTTACCTTTGTTTGATATAATTAGACAATTTGAAAAACAAATTTATGAGGTGAGATATTCAGTTTGAGACAAACTACATAGGGCATAATATTATATGATACACCAGAATCCACTAAACAATTGTGAACATTCCTATTGAAAAGTTCAAAGGTCAAAATAAAATGAGGTGTATGAGAATTTTATTTGTCTCTAATTAGAATATAATCAGAAGAATCGATCTTATCTGAAAGATCATTTGGAGGCTTTCCTTTCCCTTTTCAGGCTTTTGCGGTAACAACAACAGGTAAAGGGGATGAAGGAACTGCATTCAATTCTTTGAGTAATAACTTATTTTGTTGCTTTAACTTACTAACCTCATACAAAGAAATGTTAGCTTTGACCTTTTCCATGTCTTGTATGATGTTATACTCTATGGTATCAGACAATACCAAAGTTTTAGATGAAGAGGGAGTTTTGGAAGAAGTTGGAACAAGATCGGAAGGTACATAAGTTGACTTTTTAACTATGGGATTTTATTTTGTTGGAGGAGTAGGGGATTTCTGTTTTTGACTTGATGAAGGGGCATCGGAAAGTCTCTTGCTTCTAGTTCTGACTGGCAAGGCTTCTTCTTGCTCTTCATTCTCTAAAGCAGTTAGAATGAAATCCCATGATACATGTGCTTCAGCTAATTCTTCCTCTTATGATTCTTTAGCGGATAAGGTTGCTTCTTCTTCTTCATCATCTTGATCGGATCCTGCATTTGATATAATGGCAGGGGGTTTAGATTGTGATGACTGAGTCTTTTTACAAGAACGGAAATGTGTTAGGTCCCTATATTACCAGTGTATTCCCTTATTGTGTTAGTGTAGCCCCCTTAGTTTTATTTTTATACCCTTGTAGTCCCCATATTGTTATTATTGTGCCCCATAAAACCCCACTATTGTTATTGTTGTGCCCTTACATTATTATTGTTAGGTCGGCTAGGATTATATTGTGACCCCATGGACTCCTATATATAGAAAGGAGGTTTTTTCATTTGAATCATCCAAGAATTGTTCATTTATTTAATGTAAAGGAGGTTTCCCCCTCGAAGTGGCTTATTTATAAGGCATTGAACTCTCTTTTCTTCCATTTTTGGAGTTGGTTTCATAACATTTGGTATCATAGCTTTGGATTCTAGGGTTTCGCTGCTTCAAACAAGCCATCATGGAATTTTCACTATAATTTTTTTTATACGAAGGTTCATATGCTAAAAAGAAAAACCCATTTCAAAGAAACTTGAGGAACTTCGCGTAAAAATTTCAGATCTTGGTTCACAATAATTTCGGAGATATGATCTATCTAATTTAGGGTTTTTGCAGGCTCCTGAATTTCATCTAAAAGAGGTGACCTTGGGAAAATCATCATAACTCTCTCTCTGAGCATCGGATTGGAATTCTATAAGAATTGGCCAAAATTACACAGATGGTAGTTTCCTGTGTATAAATTTAAGAGCTGAAGGAGGAAACAGTGACACGTGGCACGCCATACAATTTCTCTCTACTGAACTAGTCCATAATTAGGTCATTGTGGAAGATTGGGCATAAATTTTCCTTGAAGAATCCAAATCAGGTCAAACCTGTGGCATTTGAAAGAAGATTGAAAGGGCTAATATAGGACTGAATTTCAGATATTGAAGATCCTAAATCACAGAGATAATTCAGTTTCAATATCGAGCTCCTCAAAAGCAAGAAAAATGTGTGCATTTTTTTTCAAATTTCATAAGTATTGTTTGAAAATTTATTTTGAAGTGATTCCAAGGGCGTATTGATGCATAGATATCAGTATTGGGTTCTAAAATTCCCCCTAAAAAGAATTCAACACCCATTAAGCCCTTAGAATACTCTACTATGATGCATGAAGAGGAATATTACAGTATGATATATCCAAATTACGGTACCAAGTGCAACAAATTTCGATCTTACAAAGAGAAATAAAAGATGACATAGATGGTTTAAAAGAAAAAATGAAGGCTAATTTGGACAGTTTGAAGCATCAAAGGAAAGATAATATGCATGATAAAGTAGTGGAATATCACATCGAGCATCAAAAACAAGTTCTCCAACTCAGGATAACCTAAATTTGGCACAAAATCGAATGAAAGAATAGGTAGATCAACATCACAGCGAGAGAAGTTTTGAGGTAGGAGACTAGGTATTTTTACGGCTACAACCATACAAACAAATGTCCCTCAAGCAAGCTAAGAAGGATAATAAATTATCGCCAAAGCCAAAGTACTATGGTCCTTACAAGGTGTTTCAAAATATTGGTACTATGGAATACAAATTGGAGCTTCCTGCTTCTTTACGAGTGCATCCAGTTTTCCATGATTCATGCTTAAAGAAGGTTATAGGTGAAAAAAATTCCAATTCAACCAATATTGGCATTACTTGATGAGGAAGGAAAAATCATATTGGAACCTGAAGCAGTCATGGAAACAAGAACTCGACAACTACGGAATTGATCAATTTTAGAGTATCTCAGCAAGTGGAAGAACTTACCCGTTGAATATTCCTCATCATAGGATGATAATTTTACACAGAAGCATCAAGAAATAATCAAGTGTTGATAACAACACTTGTTTGAAGGAGAGGGGCATGTTAGGTCCCTATATTACTAATGTAGTCCCTTATTGTGTTAGTGTAGCCCCCTTATTGTTATTTTTATACCCCTGTAGTCCCCATATTGTTATTATTGTGCCCCATAAAACCCCATTATTGTTATTGTTGTGCCCTTACATTATTATTGTTAGGTCGGCTAGGATTATATTGTGACCCCATGGACTCTTATATATAGAAAGGAGGTTTTTTCATTTGAATCATCCAATAATTGTTCATTTATGTAATGTAAAGTTGGTTTCCCCCTCAAAGTGGCTTATTTTTAAGGCGTTGATCTCTCTTATCTTCTATTTTTGGAGCTAGTTGTTTGGTCTCAATCTAGTCTCCTAAATTGAGCTCATTTAATCGTCAACCAGGGTTGGTAAACTGCTGAAGTGAAGTGTACTGTATGTACCTAGGTGTTTGTTTCTTAATGCGTTGTGTGTAGTATTTTATGATGTTTTTGGTCTTTTGTGATGATTTCTGATGTTTTTGATCTTTTCGTGGTTTTATGTTCACAAGGAAAATGACTAGAAAGCTAATGATTAGAAACATAGTGAAACCTAATTGGTTGATGACAAATGACAAATGCAATAGCAAACACTGAAGCAGAATCAAATCTAAACTATGAATAAGCAAAAACAGAGCTTGATAATGAATTTTAAGCAAATGATTCAAAACACAAACTAAACTTGTCAAATTCTTTCATCAAAGGCATTTGAGAGAGAGCTTGAAACATGGTCAACTAAGCATGCAAATCTTCCTAACTAAATAGTTTAAACAACTAACTTATAATGATGCAACATTTTGTCCTTGATTAGAGATTTGTTGAAGTATATTTGGAGTAAAACATTGATACCATCATAAGATCTTCTACTCTAAATCTAATTCCTAACTCTATTCTGCAACTCAGTTTTATAGCACTACACTTCACTCAAAGGTTATAGATTTTTGAAATAGTCTATTGAGGAAAATGTTTGTTTGTAAGATGATAAGGAAGTTGCAGAAGTACTTCAGGCCTTAAAATGATATGGTCTTCTGTTCATATGTTTATGAATCAATTATGGATTTTAGAACAAGAAGAGATTTGTGAATAATGAAGGTTGTTTTGTTAAATTTAACAACTGAAGTAATATAGTATGCAGTGAATGACAACTGAATATGGAGTGCAAATGCAATGATTTGAGCTACAACCAAACCTAAAATGTCACTAGCCTAAAACAGTGTTAAACTACAAGTCATTATCAAACTTAAAACAAAACAACTGAGAATGAAGTAAGTGCAATTAAACTCCGGAGCATCCTAACTAAACTATCATGCATTATTCTATGGAATTATACGGTCTGTTTGTCCATCATTATTGATATTTTGGAAGAGTTCCTTCTTTTGGAAGAGTTTTTAGAACAATCTTAACTGTGTAATTGAGTGCAAATGCAAATGTAAAGACTGAAAGCAATGAAAAACTAAGATATCATAGCCATCTCCTACCCATCATTATGATATTTTTGACAAGCGTTTAAGAGCAAGAACAACTATGGTACTTAGTGAAAACACACAACTAAAATGTTCAAGATCACAATCATGCTTAAGACAGTATAAATATTTCTTGGAAGAGTTTCTTCTTGTGGAAGAGTGCTTATCATAAGTATAACTGTGACGGTGAATAAAAGAGACTACAATTAAACCCTACAATACTATAGCCATTTCCCATTCATCATTATAATCTTTTGGAAGAGCTTCTTCTTTTGGAAGAGTTAGAATGAGTATAACTACAGTAACTAATAAAAACAACTACTAATTCAAATTCAAAAATGTAAAGGCAGCTAGAATACTTATCTAAATTACGCAAATAAATCCGTGCAAGAGGCAGGGGCCCTCTACCACCTGACGGAATCTAACTCCAAATCAAATCAACGCTTTCAAAACAACACTGTCTGCTTCATTAAAAGTGAAATAACTTGAGCAGAGCACTCTGCGTCTTCAGAAATGTAGCACAGAATCTAAGCAAAATCTAGAACAAAATCTAGCCTAGCTCTCGGTTTCCCAAGTGTTTATATAACAAATGTAAATAACAAGACTTGCAACAATTTCAAGAACATTGTCTTTCCTTATCGGAATCACATTAGGACTCTTGAAGTGGCTGCGTAAAAAGGAAAAAGACATCTGGACTGAGACAGTCCTAATAGAAGTCTGCCTTCCTAAATGTGTTCCCACGTACCAAAACCATACCCAGAATTCGTTTCTTCCTTCATGGTGAGCAACGAACCATGTAGACATGACGTGGAATATGCCCATATGTGGTTTTTCTTGAGAGGCCACCTGGAACATACTCAAACGTGAAGACAGCTGCAGAATCGCCAGTTAGCTGCGGAATGTCTGCATTCTGCAGCTAGTTCCGGTCAATATGCATTACAATGGCAAAAATCACAAAACTTAGCAAGTCAGTCATGTAAATAATTCTAAAAGTAATTTTAACTAAATTAATTGATCAATTGGGTCTAGGATAGCAATGGACAAAGGAAAATGAGGTAAAGTAAGATGAAAGAAAGCACAATTTTGAGGCTCAACATACCCCCACTGCTGTCTCTTTGCATGTCCTCATGAAAATTATCCTATGAACTCAGAGGCTTCTGCAATAACATCTAATCCTCTCCTTCTCCTTTGTCTGGAAGCTAAAGATCTTCTGGGTTTTCTGATAACAAGTTTGAACCTTAGGTTGGTAAATGCCCTGATTAGATTTTTGTTCCTCTTCTTCAACTTTTCATTGGTCTTTTCCACTTTGTCTATATGTAGGGATAAGGTTGAGTTCATATCAGTTTTGAGCTTGACTTGATCCTTGAGAATTTCATTCTCATTTTTTATGTGTCTATTAAGTATTTCCAACTCATACCTATCCCTTCTTAATACATCTATTTCAGAAAGTGGAGGACTAGGGGTTCTCTCCTTGCTTTCTGAAGCTCTCCTTTCCAAAGTTTCCACATAGTCATAAATTTCTTGTTGAGCAGGGTCAATTTCAGGGGTTCCTTCATTAAAATCCTCTTCAACATCTTCTTCAATGGATGTTTCCTCATCTTCTATATTAATCACCCCTATTTGTTTGATTTGAGTTTTCCTTAGTTTCCCTTTTAGTCTGTGGCTTCTTCTTGGCTGAGAAGATCCCTCTCCTTTCTCCATGGCAGATTTCCTGATTACCTTTTCTTTCTTAAGTTGTCTCTTGATTTGAGTCAACTTCTCTGAGATGATTTCCTCACTACTTTCTTGGACTGTTTTGTCAATTTCAACTTTTGAGGCTCTCCATTTTCTACTTCTCCTTGTAGGCTGTGGTTCCGGTGAGGGTTCTTTTGGCTCTTCAAAATGATTTCTTATCAAGAAATTGTCCCATGTATCATTTGTTTTGGTTAAATGATGTTCAATCAAAATTTTAACCAAACTATGATGATATAAAGTTGTCTCTAAAAATTGAACCCTTCTTTGAACACAGGAAGCCATCTTTTTCAAGCTTTGAAGCAAGAAGTAAGGTAGGTTTAGGTCTTCCCCCAGAAAATGCATTATCAGTCTAATGTGGTAGACATAAAATGTGACATATCTACCCTCACATGTAATAATTTTTTGCAGAAGAAGTAGTATGTTTCTCCATTTATTTTTCAATGCAGAACTTGGAATTCCTTTCTTAAATACAGTGACATCCATACCTGGTGATTTTAGAATTTGCTTCCAGGATTCATTGTGGAATTCTCTATTTTTGAACCATCTCTCTCCAGTTCTAAGCAACCCTGTAGCTTCCGCAATGAAAACTTCAGTGACAGTAAATTTGACATCTCCCACTTCAACTTCAGTTCCTTGAAATGATCTTGCAAATGTTTTGGTGACTTCTTTGTGGAAGCCATTAAATTTCTCCAAAAATTGAAGCCATCCTATCTGTTGTAACATTTCTTTGCATTGAGGGTAGCCTTCTAAGTATTTTGAACCCACTGGTTCAGTTCTTACAATGAAACCCATAATTGCTTCTTCAATGTTCAGATTAACACTCTTCTACCCACAAAAATAATAACTTTCACCTTCGAATTGAAATGGCTTCAAGTTCTTAATGAAAATGGCTTCAAACTTCGGAATGATATACCTTTAATTGACAGTGACAACAGCTTCAAATTTCGGACTAGTATGCCTCTGGTTGACAGTGACAAATGGCTTCAAATTTCGGACTGATATGCCTCTGTTTGACAATGAAAACAACTTCAAACTTCAAGCTGATATGCCTCTGGTTAACAATGAAAATTTGGACTGATATGCCTCTGTTTCTCGGTGGAAAATGGCTTCAAATTCTCACACTGCTATACCTCCGTCTTTCGGTAACAAATGGCTTCAAATTCTTCACTGCTATACCTATGTCTCCCGGTGACAAATGACTTCAAATTCTTCACTGCTATACCTCTGCGTTTACAGTGATAATGCTCAATCTCTTCCCACAGTGATAGTGCTTTGATACCCAAACTGTGCTTTAATATTCAAACTAATATACCCTTTTTGCTCTGCTCTCGGTGATAAGAATATCTCTGTCTGCGGAATGAAGTGTCGGCTACAGAATGGAGTGATGGAAGTGGTCACGGAATGAGGTAATGGAGTGAGGTGGAGGAAACGAATTAATGATTGAAAAGATGGCGGAGATTTTTGCAACGGAAAAGAGAATCATCATTGAATGATTTGGTTGGGTTACGTGAAGAATTCAAACACTTCGGCCATTTGAACCGCTTAAATGATGTCGGGCATGGAATTTGAAATGAGAGATTTTAATCCAAAGTTTGTGGAGGGTTTATTGGTCATGATCAATAAAAATAATTAAAACAACATTTTCGAACAATTCATAACTAAAACTATGCTAAAATTTATGAAATGCCATTATAATCTAAACTTGTTACCTCTGCTTTTCATTTGATTTTTGTAGTCTTTGTCTTCTTTGTTCACCTTTGGAAGAGTCTTCATAATCCTTCTTGATGCTTTTTTTTTATTCATGGATACACTGGATCATTTTGTTGCAATTCTAATGTCTGCTGACTAATGCCTTCAGGATTTGTAGCTGTGGAATGTCTGGCTAGCTGCGGAAAGGCTGGACAGCTGCAGAATGTCTGTTAAGCTGCAGAATGTACCTGTAGAGAATTTTGATCATGGAATGGAGTGGTTTGGGAATATAGGTGAAATGTTATATGGTATGAATGAAGATGGATGATGAGACATGATATGTATGAAGTGGATGATGAAATGGAATGGATTCAGTTTATGAAATGGAGTGGAAGAACATAAGAACTGCCCTGCAATCCATGACATGTTTTATTCATTTACAGCAAGACATCAAACTTTAAATTTTGACATGAAAATGAGATGGATGGAGTATGTAATGAGATGAATGAAATATGGAATAAAGTAGAGTATGAATGAATGAATGAAATGGAATATGGATGGATAAGTGAATGAAGTGAAATGAAATGAGATGGATCATAAGCACTATGTATCTGAACTTATGATTTTGTAACAGCTGCTTGTAAAAACAAAATGGGAAAAGTTAGAGTGTCAGAGAGACTCTGATTTTCACCCTATCTTTTCTGTATAAACATGCCAATCAATGATTGGTTTTCATGTTTATACCTTTATTTTTTTAATTTTTTAATTTTTTAATTTTTTTTAATTTTTAATTTTTATTTTTTTATTTTTTATTTTTTATTTTATTTTTTTCAAAGAAATACTTCAGAAAATTTAATCAAGTTGATGAAGAAGAAGAATTCTTCTTCATTAACTTCACATCACTGCATTCTTGGAACTTCTTGACAAATTCTTCTCTTGAGAGTGGTTTGTGATACAGCTTCAATCTATGACCATTCACAAGAAAAGTGACCTCTTCTTCATCTATAGTTCTGATTTTGACTGCCCCATTATCAAAAATTTCAACAACTTCATATGGCCCAAGCCAATGTGTCTGAAATTGACCTTGAAAATCCTTGAATTTTGAATCAAACAAGAGAGCCCAGTCATCCTCTTTGAATTTCTTCTCTTTGATGTACTTGTCATGCCATCTAGCCCTTTATTGTTGGACTAGACTTGTTTTCTGAACTGCATCTTGTCTGATCTCATCCAATTCATTAATTTGCTCCAATCTATGCTTTTGTGCCTCCGTTAAATCAAGTCCTAGTTGAACTACCATTTTGAAGGTTTGAATTTGGAACTCTATGGGAAACAAAACTTGCTTTCCATAAACAAGCTCATAAGGAGTATGGCCTGTTGTGTTTCTCCATGTAGTTCTATAGGCCCACAAGGCTTCAGGAAGCCTATCTACCCAATCTCTTCTATGTAAATGAACAGTCTTTGTTAGGATTCCTTCAATGATCTTATTAGTAGATTCCACTTGACCATTTGCTTGTGGATGATAAGGAGTAGATTTTCTATGTCTGATTTTGCACTTCTCCATCATTTGCTCCATTAGCCTCGATGTAAATTGAGCTCCTTGATCTGTAAAAATTTCCCTTGAGACACCAAAACGAGTAAAAATATCCTCAAAAAGAAAAGTAACTACAGATGCTTCATTAGCAACAAGTAATGGTTTAGCTTCTACCCACTTAGTAACATAATCATTGCAAACTAATATATATTTATTTTGTCTTGATGGAGGAATAATAGGTCCTACAAAATCCAAAGCCCATTTTTCAAAAGGTTCAATGTGTACCTGAGGTTGTAATGGCATCTCACCTGAAGGAGAAGGTTTCCCTACCCTTTGGCAACTGCCACACCTTTTGACATACTCTTTAGCATCTTTAAACAAATATGGCCAATAATATCCTAAATTAAGGATCTTATAGGTTGTCCTCTTATCTGCAAAGTGTCTGCCACAAGGTTCATCATGACATGCCTTGAGAATCTCAGGCATCTCATCTTCACGAACACACCTTCTAATAATCAAATCTGGACCTGTCTTGTACAACTCATTAGCGACCCATGAATATTTTGCACTATCATTAATGATTTTTCTTTTATCCTTTGCATTCATAATCGAAGGAAATTTTCCTGAAACTAAATAATTAGCAATATCAGCAAACCATGGAGTTTGAGTAGAGATTGCAAAAAGATATTCATCAGGAAATTGATCTTCAACTGGAGTGTCATCTTTGATATTTTGGAGTCTAGATAGGAAATCAGCTACTGTGTTTTGTTTTCCAGGCCTATCTAGAATAGTAATGTTGAATTCTTGTAAGAGTAACAACCATCTTATAACTCTGCCATTAGTAATTGATTTGTTCATTAGGTATCTAATTGCAGAATGATCAGTGTGAATAAAAGTTTCATAGCCTATTATATAGTGTCTAAATTTGTTTATGGCATGAAGAACAGCTAAAAACTATTTTTCAGTTACAGTATAGTTTAACTCTGCATGAGTCAAATTTTTACTGATATAATAGATGGCATAGGGAATCAAGTCTTTCTGCCCCAATACTGCTCCTAGAGTTGTATCGGAGGCATCTGTGGAGATATGAAAAGGTAACTTCCAGTTAGGTCCCCTTAATATAGGTGCTTCAGAAATTTTGGTTTTCAGGGTTTCAAAAGCTAACTGACAATCAGAAGTCCATTTGAATTCACAATCTTTGGTGAGTAATTTGAAGAGTGGAGATGTTATTTTGGTGAAGTTTTCTATAAATCTCTGATAATACCCTGTAAATCCTAGAAAACTTCTAACATCTCTTTGACAACTTGGAATGGATAGGTTAGAAATGACTTCAACTTTTGCCTTATCAACTCTAATCCCATCCCCTGAAATGTGGTGCCCTAAAACAATACCTTCAGTGAACATCATAAAACATTTTTCATGACTAAGTGAAAGGTTTGCTTCTTGACATCTTTTTAAGACTTTTTCCAAGTTTTCTAAAGCCTCTTCAAATGTATTCCCATAAACTGTGAAGTCATCCATGTACACCTCTACACAATAATGTATTAGATCCGAAAAAATTCCTAATACTGCCCTTTGGAATGTTGCAGGTGCATTACATAATCCAAATGGCAATACTCGGTAAGCATAGGTACCCCAGTGACAAAGAATGTGAGGTTTAACTGATTTCAACTACTTGATTTTGAATGAAGAACTATCAAACCCATCTAGGAATGAGTACTTTTTATCTTCGCTAACAGGTCTAATACTTGATCTATGAAAGGTAAGGGAAAATGGTCTTTAAGAGTAGCTTTATTCAGTTCTCGGTAGTCAACACACACCCTCCATTTTCCATTTTTCTTAGGCACAATCACCAAAGGAGAAACCCACCGACTATCTGAAATAGGATAGATGAAGTTAACATTTAACAATTTTTGTAATTCTTCCTTGACAATTTCCCTAAGATTTGGATTCATCCGTCTTTGAGGTTGTCCGATTGGTTTGCAATTTGCCTCTATATAGATGTGATGAGTACAAGTCTTGGGACTTATCCTTTTCATGTCAGTGTATTCCCATGCATATGCAGAAGAATGTCTCTGTAATACTCTGACTAACTCTTCTTGTTGAGATTTTTCTAGGTTCTTATTTATGTTCAAAGTTTTGCCTGGAAAAATTTCACTTGTAGAGCTGCCAAATTTGTCCATAGACTGAAGAGACATCTGCCTAGATGACAAAAACTCAATATTGGATCCCTCTTGAAATGATTCATGTTTATGTTTTGGAGAGGATTCAAAAATTTCTAGAGTATTCAGAATTTGATTATCTTCACTAATTTCTAAAATTGTGAAGAGTGGTTGTAAATCTTCTTCATCCTCTATCCATTGAGTGTCATCTAGATCTGTAATTGTCCTAGCTAGAGGATATAAAGTGAATTTCTTAGTTGAACTACCATCAGAGATATACATATCACCGGATCTACAACTAATAAAAGCATCAACTGTAGCCAACCAAGGTCTTCCTAATATAACAGGATGGCCTCCTAGATTATTCTTAGGAGTTAGGATCATGAAATCCACAGGGTATTCCCAAGAATCTAGGGACACTGGAATGTATTCTATTACCCCATCTGGTTTGATCACAGATCTATCTGCTAATTGTAATAGTGTGGGTGTAAAGAGAAGATTAGGAAGTTTCAGTTTGTCCATGATTTGTCTACTCATGATATTTATCGCTGCTCCTAAATCAATGAGTGTGTTTTGAATTTCAATACCATTGATGTGAATTTTGACAACTGGATTTCCTGGGTCAAGATACTTTGGAATAGCAATCTTGCCCATCATAATGTCTGCTATTTGTCCTACCAGTTGAATTTTCTTGGTTTCTCTTATTCTTTTTCTCGTTGTCTTCATACTCAACTCCTTTATTGTTTTGGCTAAAATTGGGATTTCTTTGATGGCTTGCAATAATGGAATTTTAATGCAAACATTTCTCAATTCATCTAAGAAATCATAATTAGGCACCATGATTTGTTTTTCTACATCTCTATCAATTTGTAATCTTTCCGGAAAGGGAGGTATAGAAGTAGATGTGGATGGTTGTTCTAATACAGGAGTTGGATTTATTGGATCTTTTTGTTTTAGTTTTTCAATGTGTGGGTCTTGAAAGGATGTGTCTTCCTCAAGACTTTTATTCACCCGTAGGGAGTCTTCCTCAGACTTATCTTGTTCTTGTATGATCACAGAAGGTTTCCTATTTTCAAGTATTCTTCCAGACCTCAGTTGAACATCACTAAGGTCTAAAGGAGTGATTAAATAAGTTGGAAATTGTTGGCCTTCTATCATGTATGTATTCTGAGGGTTCTTATTATTGGGGTTTGGTATGGGTTGAGAAGGCAATTGATTTGATTTTTGAGGGAATGGTAATGAAAGTGGTTGATTTTGATGTGGTTTATTTTGATGATGTTGTTGAAAATTTTGTTGAAGATTTTGAGGAAAATTTTGTTGAGGATTTTGAGGATAAAAATGTGGATATGGTGGATAGGATGGTGGATACTGATAGTATGGAGAGTATATTCCATAGGGACTTTGTGTTCCTTGTGCCCAAGATTGAGATTGATTTTGAAATTGGGGCCAAGGTTGCTGCCAAGAATTCCAAGGTGGAGGTTGATTATACATTTGATCATGGAATCCCTGTGTTTGAGGTCCCTGCCAAGGTCTTCTAGATACAAAATTGAGAGACTCTGTGGAATCTGTAGGAGTTTCCTCCTGAAAGACAGCTTTGAGACCAGGAAGAGAAGGAAAATTCTTGGTCTCATGTTTTTCAGAACAAATGACACAGGTTTCTACAAATTTTACATCCAAAGGACACTCTCTCAAGGCATGTTTCTTTCTACATTTGGGACAAAAGATTGCCAAGGCATCAGATTCAGCCTTTTGCTTGTTTTGTATCTTGAGGGTGTCTATTTGTTCACTAAGACTCCCTCAGATGTCAGATTTAAAATCATCAAGCATGTGTCCTATTTCTGATCTACTTACTGTCCCAGAAGCAGATTTACTTGCCCTTGCAAGAGCAGGATCTCTTGGACCTTTGGCAGTTTTAGATTTCCCTCTTGAAAGGTTGATACATAACTCAGATATTTCAGGTAATGTGAGTTGTGATATATCCCCTTTTCCCATCATGTTAAGGATATCGAACCATTCATCCCTAATTGTTTTCAACAAAAGAGCTTTTAAGGTGTCTTGATCTAGGTTTTCCATTTTTTCCCTTTTGATGTTGTAATTAAATCTCTCCAATAAATCTTCCAAATTTTCATATTCTTTTTGTAACATCTTGAACACTTCTTCCTTATGATTAACCGGCATACAATAATCCAAATATCTCTCTAGAAATGCTTGTTTCATGTCTTCCCATGTTCTAATAGAACTGCTGATCAGACTCATAAACCACTTCAATGCTGCTCCCTTCAAAGTTGAAGGAAATAATTTCAATTTTTGAGCATCTTGTAAGTAGTCATAAGTTCTACAAAGCACTTCAAATTCGAATAAGAAGGTTTCAGGATCTTCAGTTTTAATTCCATAGAAGTTTGGAAGGACAGAGGGTGAAATATTTTTCATGGTTGTATTGGTTTCTTCATCAATTATAGGGAACCCAAAAGAGCTTCATATTCTACCTCTTCCTCCATTTGCACCTCTACCTCCTTCTCCTCTACCTCTACCTCTACCTCCAAATAGTGTGTTTTCTCCATTAAAAACTCCTCCTCCTCCTTCTTCTGCCATGGTTGACTCTCCTGTGGAAGTGGAAAGGTTTGCGTCCCTAACAGGAGTTTTTAGATCTTCTTCTATGGCAGGTTCAGTGGATGAAGTGGAAGGTTTCTCTAATGGAATATCTTATTTCAGGTCTTCTAGAAGTCCAGGATCAAGAGAGGATGGAATATGGGTATGAGTTGAAGGTGTACTAGCTCTGGATCTAGATGAAACAAGTGGTGTTCTAGAAATCAAACTTCTGCCTCTGCTGCTTATAAATATTCCCCTTGAATCTCTCTCCCTACGCATATAATTTTTTTTGGATGCTAAGAAACAAAGGTTACCTAGTTTTCACTTCCCCGGCAACGGCGCCAAAATGTTTGGTCTCAATCTAGTCTCCTAAATTGAGCTCATTTAATCGTCAACCAGGGTTGGTAAACTGCTGAAGTGAAGTGTACTGTATGTACCTAGGTGTTTGTTTCTTAATGCGTTGTGTGTAGTATTTTATGATGTTTTTGGTCTTTTGTGATGATTTCTGATGTTTTTGATCTTTTGGTGGTTTTATGTTCACAAGGAAAATGACTAGAAAGCTAATGGAAGGAAGCTAATGATTAAAAACAAGGTGAAACCTAATTGGTTGATGTCAAATGGTAAATGAAAATGCAATACTAAAAATAGAATTAAATCTAAACTTATGAATAAGCAAAAGCAAAGCTTGATAATGACTTTTAAGCAAATGATTCAAAACACAAACTAAACTTGTCAAATTCTTTCATCAAAGGCATTTGAGAGAGAGAGCTTGAAACATGGTCACTAAGTATGCAAATCTTCCTAACTAAACAGTTTAAACAACTAACTTATAATGATGCAACATTTTATCCTTGATTAGAGATTTGTTGAAGTATGTTTGGAGTAAAACATTGATACCATCATAAGATCTTCTACTCTAAATCTAATTCCTAACTCTATTCTACAATTTAATTGAATGTCACGAAACCTTACTCAAGAGTTATTGATTTCTTTTCAAAGTAGTCTTTTGAGGGAGGGCTCTGTTTATGAAGTGATAAGGAAATTGCAAAGGTACTTCAGGCCTTAAAATGATATAGTCTTCTGTTCAAGTAGTTACGAAGTAATTATAGATTTTAGAATAAGAGGAGGTTTGTGAATAATGAAGGTTGTTTTGTTAAGTTTAACAACTGAAGTAATCTAATGTGCAGTGAATGACAGTCTGAATGTGAAGTGCAAATGCAATGAGTTGAACTAAAACTGAACTTAAAAATGTCACTAATCTAAAACAATGCTGAACTACAAGTCATTATCAAACTCAAAATAGAACAACTGAGCATGAGTTAAGTGCAATTAAACTCCGGAGTATCTAACTATGCTATCATGCATTATTCTATGGAATTATACAGTCTGTTTGTCCATCATGATTGGTATTTTGGAAGAGTTCCTTCTTTTGGAAGATTTTTTAGAACAATCCTGACTGTGTAATTGAGTGCAAATGCAAACATAAAGACTGAAAGCAATGAACAACTAAGATATCATAGCCATCTCCTACCCATCATTATGATATTTTTGACAAGCGTTTAAGAGCAAGAACAACTATGGTACTTAGTGAAAACACACAACTAAAACGTTCAAGATGACAATCATGCTTAAGACAGTATAAAGATTTCTTGGAAGAGTTTCTTCTTGTGGAAGAGTGCTTATCATAAGTATAACTGTGATGGTGAATAAAAGAGACTACAATTAAATCCTACAATACTATAGCCATTCCCCATTCATCATTATAATATTTTGGAAAAGCTTCTTCTTTTGGAAGAGTTTTTAGAATGAGTATAACTACAGTAGCTAATTAAAACAACTACTAATTCAACTTCAAAAACGTAAAGGCAGCTAGAATACTTATCTAAATTACGCAAATAAATCCGTGCAAGAGGCAGGGGCCCTCTACCACCTGACGGAATCTAACTCCAAATCAAATCAACGCTTTCAAAACAACACTGTCTGCTTCATTAAAAGTGAAATAGCTTGAACAAAGCACTCTGTGTCTTCAGAAATGTAGCACAGAATCTAAGCAAAATCTGAAATAAAATCTAGCCTAGCTCTCGGTTTCCCAAGTGTTTATATAACAAATGTAAATAACAAGACTTGCAACAATTTTAGGAACATTGTCTTTCCTTATCGGAATCACATTAGGACTCTTGAAGTGGCTGCGTAACAAGGAAATGGACATCTGGACTAAGACAGTCCTATTAGAAGTCTGTCTTCTTAAATGTGTTCCCACGTACCAAAACCATACACAGAATTCGTTTCTTCCTTCATGGTGAGCAACGAACCATGTAGACATGACCTGGAATATTCCCATATGCGGTTTCTCTTGAGAGGCCACCTGGAACATACCCAAACGTGAAGACAGTTGCAGAATCGCCAGTTAGCTATGGAATGTCTGCATTCTGCAGCTAGTTCCGGTCAAAATGCTTTGCAATGGAAAAAATCACAAAACTTAGCAAGTCAGTCATGTAAATCATTCTAAAAGTAATTTTAACTAAATTCATTGATCAATTGGGTCTAGGATAGCAATGGACAAAGGAAAATGAGGTAAATTCAGATGAAATAAAGCACAATTTTGAGGCTCAACATACCCCCACTGCTGTCTCTTTGCATGTCCTCATGCAAATTATCCTATGAACTCAGAGGCTTCTGCAAGAACATCTAATCCTCTCCTTCTCCTTTGTCTGGAAGCTAAAGATCTTCTGGGTTTTCTGATAACAAGTTTGAACCTTAGGTTGGTAAGTGCCCTGATTAGCTTTTTGTTCCTCTTCTTCAACTTGTCATTGGTCTTTTCCACTTTGTCTATATGTAGGGATAAGGTTGAGTTCATATCGGTTTTGAGCTTGACTTGTTCCTTCAAAATTTCATTCTCATTTTTGATGTGTCTATTAAGTATTTCCAACTCATATCTATCCCTTCTTAATACATCTATTTCAGACAGTGGAGGACTAGGGGTTCTCTCCTTGCTTTCTGAAGCTCTCCTTTCCAAAGTTTCCACATAGTCATAAATTTCTTGTTGAGCAGGGTCAATTTCAGGGGTTCCTTCATTAAAATCCTCTTCAACATCTTCTTCAATAGATGTTTCCTCATCCTCTATATTAATCACCCCTGTTTGTTTGATTTGAGTTTTCCTTAGTTTCCCCTTTAGTCTATGGCTTCTTCTTGGCTGAGAAGATCCTTCTCCTCTCTCTGTGGCAGGTTTCCTGATTACCTTTACTTTCTTAAGTTGTCTCTTGATTTGAGTCAACTTCTCTGAGATGATTTCCTCACTACTTTCTTGGACTGTTTTATCAATTTCAACTTTTGAAGCCCTCCATTTCCTGCTTCTCTTTGTAGGCTGTGGTTCAGGTGAGGGCTCTTTTGGCTCTTCAAAATGATTTCTTGTCAAGAAATTGTCCCATGTATCATTTGTTTTGGCTAAATGATGTTCGATCAAAATTTTAACCAAACCATGATGATATAGGGTTGTCTCTAAAAATTGAACCCTTCTTTGAACACAGGAAGCCATCTTTTTCAAGCTTTGAAGCAAGAAATAGGGTAGGTTTAAGTCTTCCCCCAGAAAATGCATTATCAGTCTAATGTTGTAGACATAAAATGTACCATATCTACCCTCACATGTAATAAATTTTTGCAGAAGAAGTAGTATGTTTCTCCATTTATTTTTCAATGCAGAACTTGGAATTCCTTTCTTAAATATAGTGACATCCATACCTGGTGATTTTAGAATTTTCTTCTAGGATTCATTGTGGAATTATCTGTTTTTGAACCATCTCTCTCCATTTCTAAGCAACCCTGTAGCTTCTGCAATGAAAACTTCAGTGACAGTAAATTTGACATCTCCCACTTCAACTTCAGCTCCTTGAAATGATTTTGCAAATGTTTTAGTGACTTCTTTGTGGAAGCCATTAAATTTCTCCAAAAATTGAAGCCATCCTATCTGTTGCAACATTTCTTTGCATTGAGGGTAGCCTTCTAAATATTTTGAACCCACTGGTTCAGTTCTTACAATGAAACCCATGATTGCTTCTTCAATGTTCATATTAACACTCTTCTACCCACAGAAACAATAAATTTCACCTTCGAATTGAAATGGCTTCAAGTTCTTAATGACAATGGCTTCAAACTTCGGAATGACATACCTCTGATTGACAGTGACAACAGCTTCAAACTTCGGACTGATATGCCTTTGTTGACAATTGAACTTTGGACTGATATGCCTCTGTTTGACAGTGACAAATGACTTCAAATTTCCCACACTACTATACCTCTGTTTCTCGGTGGTAAATAGCTTCAAATTCCCATACTGCTATATCTCTGTCTCTTGGTAACAAATGGCTTCAAATTCTTCAATGCTATAACTCTGTCTCCCGGTGACAAATGACTTCAAATTCTTCTCTGCTATACCTCTGTGTTTATAGTGATAATGTTCAATCTCTGCCCACAGTGATACTTTGTCTGCCCACGGAATCAAATGGCTTCAAATTCTCACGCTGTTATACCTCTGCGTTTACCCTTTTGCTCTGCTCTCGGTGGTAAGGATATCTCTGTTTGCGGAATGAAGTGCCAGCTACAGAATGGAGTGATGGAAGTGGTCACAGAATGAGGTAATGGAGTGAGGTGGAGGAAACGAATTAATGATTGAAGAGACGGCGGATATTTTTACAACAGAAAAGAGAATCATCATTGAATGATTTGGTTGGGTTACGTGAAGAATTCAAACACCTCAGCCATTTTAACCGCTTAAATGATGTCGGATATGGAATTTGAAATGAGAGATTTTAATCCAAAGTCTGTGGAGGGTTTATTGGTCTTGATCAATAAAAATAATTAAAACAACCTTTTCGAACAATTCATAACTAAAAATATGCTAAACTTTATGAAATTCCATTATAATCTAAACTTGTTACCTCTGCTTTTCATTTGATTTTTGTAGTCTTTGTCTTCTTTGTTCTCCTTTGGAAGAGTCTTCATAATCCTTCTTGATGCTTTTTATTCATGGATACACTAGATCATTTTGTTGCAATTCTAATGTCTGCTGACTAATGTCTTCAGGATTTGTAGCTGCGGAATGTCTGGCTAGCTGCGGAAAGGTTGAACAGCTGCAGAATGTCTGTTAAGCTGCAGAATATACCTGTAGAGCATTTTGATCATGGAATGGAGTGGTTTGGGAATATAGGTGAAATGTTATATGGTATGAATGAAGATGGATGATGAGACATGATATGTATGAAGTGGATGATGAAATGGAATAGATTCAGTTTATGAAATGGAGTGAAAGAACATAAGAACTGCCCTGCAATCCATGACATGTTTTATTTATTTATAGCAAGACATCAGACTTTAAATCTTGACATGAAAATGAGATGGATGGAGTATGGAATGAGATGAATGAAACATGGAATGAAGTAGAATATGAATGAATGAATGAAATGGAGTATGGATGGATAGGTGAGTGAAGTGAAATGAAATGAGATGGATCATAAGCACTATGGATCTGAACTTATGATTTTGTAACAGCTGCTTGTAAAAACAAAATGGGAAAAGTTAGAGTGTCAGAGAGACTCTGATTTTCACCCTATCTTTTCTGTATAAACATGCCAATCAATGATTGGTTTTCATGTTTATACCTTTATTTTTTTAATTTTTTTTTAATTTTTTTTATATTTATTTATTTTTTTTTCAAAGAAATACTTCAGAAAATTTAATCAAGTTGATGAAGAAGAAGAATTCTTCTTCATTAACTTCACATCACTACATTCTTGGAACTTCTTGACAAATTCTTCTCTTGAGAGTGGTTTGTGATACAGCTTCAATCTATGACCATTCACAAGAAAAGTGACCTCTTCTTCATCTATAGTTCTGATTTTGACTGCCCCATTATCAAAAATTTCAACAAATTCATATGGCCCAAGCCAATGTGTCTGAAATTTACCCTGAAAATCCTTGAATTTTGAATCAAACAAGAGAGCCCAGTCACCCTCTTTGAATTTCTTCTCTTTGATCTACTTGTCATGCCATCTAGCCCTTTTCTGTTGGACTAGACTTGTTTTCTGAACTGCATCTTGTCTGATCTCATCCAATTCATTAATTTGCTCCAGTCTATGCTTTTGTGCCTCCATTAAATCAAGTCCTAGCTGAACTGCCATTTTGAAAGTTTGAATCTGGAACTCTATGGGAAACAAAACTTGCTTTCCATAAACAAGTTCATAAGGAGTATGGCCTGTTGTGCTTCTCCATGTAGTTCTATAGGCCCACAAGGCTTTAGGAAGCCTATCTACCCAATCTCTTCTATGTAAATGAACAGTCTTCGTTAGGATTCCTTCAATGACCTTATTAGTAGATTCCACTTGACCATTTGCTTGTGGATGATAAGGAGTAGATTTTCTATGTCTGATTTTTTACTTCTCCATCATTTGCTCCACTAGCCTTGATGTAAATTGAGCTCCTTGATCTGTAACAATTTCCCTTGGGACACCAAAGCGAGTAAAAATATCCTCAAAAAGAAAAGTAACTACAGATGATTCATTAGCAACAAGTAATGGTTTAGCTTCTACCCACTTAGTAACATAATCAGTGCAAACTAATATGTATTTCTTTTGTCTTGATGGAGGACTAATAGGTCCTACAAAATCAAAAGCCCATTTTTCAAAAGGTTCAATGTGTACCTGAGGTTGTAATGGCATCTCACCTGAAGGAGAAGGTTTCCCTACCCTTTGGCAACTGTCACACCTTTTGACATACTCCTTTGCATCTTTAAACAAATATGGCCAATAATATCCTAAATTAAGGATCTTATAGGTTGTCCTCTTATATGCAAAGTGTCCGCCACAAGGTTCATCATGACATGCCTTGAGAATCTCAGGCATCTCATCTTCACGAACACACCTTCTAATGATCAAATCTGGACCTGTCTTGTAAAACTCATTAGCAACCCATGAATATTTTGCACTATCACAAATGATTTTTCTTTTATCCCTTACATTCATAATTGAAGGAAATTTTTCTGAAACTAAATAATTAGCAATATCAGCAAACCATGGAGTTTGAGTAGAGATTGCAAAAAGATATTCATCGGGAAATTGATCTTCAACCGGAGTGTCATCTTTGATATTTTGGAGTCTAGATAGGAAATCAGCTACTGTGTTTTGTTTTCCAGGCCTATCTAGAATAGTAATGTTGAATTCTTGTAAGAGTAACAACCATCTTATAACTCTGCCATTAGTAATTGATTTGTTCATTAGGTATCTAATTGCAAAATGATCAGTGTGAACAAAAGTTTCAAAGCCTGTTATATAGTGTCTAAATTTGTTTATGGCATGAACAAAAGCTAAAAACTCTTTTTCAATTACAGTATAGTTTAACTCTACAGGAGTCAAATTTTTACTGGTATAATAGATGGCATAGGGAATCAAGTCTTTCTGCCCCAATACTGCTCCTAGAGTTGTATCGGAGGCATCTGTCGAGATATGAAAAGGTAACTTACAATTAGGTCCCCTTAATATAGGTGCTTCAGAAATTTTGGTTTTCAGGGTTTCAAAAGCTAACTGGCAATCAGAAGCCCACTTAAATTCACAATTTTTGGTGAGTAATTTGAAGAGTGGAGATGCTATTTTGGTGAAGTTTTCTATAAATCTCCGATAATACCCTGTAAATCCTAGAAAACTTCTAACATCTCTTTGACAACTTGGAATGGATAGGTTAGAAATGACTTCAACTTTTGCCTTATCAACTCTAATCCCATCCCCTGAAATGTGGTGCCCTAAAACAATACCTTCAGTAAACATCATAAAACATTTTTCATGACTAAGTGAAAGGTTTGCTTCTTGACATCTTTTTAATACTTTTTCCAAGTTTTCTAAAGCCTCTTCAAATGTATTCCCATAAACTGTGAAATCATCCATGTACACCTCTACACAATCATGTATTAGATCCGAAAAAATTCCTAATACTGCCCTTTGGAATGTTGCAGGTGCATTGCATAATCCAAATGGCAATACTCGGTAGGCATAGGTACCCCAAGGACAAGTAAATGTGGTTTTATCTTGGTCTTCAAGTGCTACTTGGATTTGATTGTAACCACTAAATCCATCTAGGAATGAAAAGTACTTTTTACCTGCTAATGTATCTAATACTTGATCTATGAAAGGTAAGGGAAAATGGTCTTTAAGAGTAGCTTTATTCAGTTCTCGGTAGTCAACACACACCCTCCATTTTCCATTTTTCTTTGGCACAATTACCAAAGGAGAAACCCACTGACTATCTGAAATAGGATAGATAATATTAACATTTAACAATTTTTGCAATTCCTCTTTAACAATTTCCCTAAGATTTGGATTCATCCGTCTTTGAGGTTGTCTGATTGGTTTGCAATTTTCCTCTATATAGATGTGATGAGTACAAGTATTGGGGCTTATCCCTTTCATGTCAGTGTATTCCCATGCATATGCAGAAGAATGTCTCTGTAATACTTTGACTAACTCTTCTTGTTGAGATTTTTCTAGGTTCTTATTTATGTTCAAAGTTTTGCCTGGAAAAATTTCACTTGTAGAGCTGCCAAATTTGTCCATAGAATGAAGAGACATCTGCCTAGATGAAAAAAACTCAATATTGGATCCCTCTTGAAATGATTCATGTTTGTGTTCTGGAGAGGATTCAAATTTTTCTAGAGTATTCAGAATTTGATTATCTTCACTAATTTCTGAAATTGTGAAGAGTGGTTGTAAATCTTCTTCATCCTCTATCCATTGAGTGTCATCTAGATCTGTAATTGTCCTAGCTGGAGAATATAAAGTGAATTTCTTAGTTGAACTACCATCAGAAATATACATATCACCGGACCTACAACTAATAAAAGCATCAGCTGTAGCCAACCAAGGTCTTCCTAATATAAGAGGATGGCCTCCTAGATTATTCTCAGGAGTTAGGATCATGAAATCCACAGGGTATTCCCAAGAATCTAGGGACACTGGAATGTCTTCTATTACCCCATCTGGTTTGATCACAGATCTATCTGCTAATTGTAATAGTGTGGGTGTAAAGAGAAGATTAGGAAGTTTCAGTTTGTCCATGATTTTTCTACTCATGATATTTATTGCTGCTCCTAAGTCAATGAGTGTGTTTTGAATTTCAATTCCATTGATGTGAATTTTGACAACTGAATTTCCTGGGTCAAGATACTTTGGAATAGCAATCTTGCCCATCATAATGTCTGCTATTTGTCCTACCAGTTGAATTTTCTTGGTTTCTCTTATTCTTTTTCTTGTTGTCTTCATACTCAACTCCTTTATTGTTTTGGCTAAAATTGGGATTTCCTCGATGGCTTGCAATAATGGAATTTTAATGCAAACATTTCTCAATTCATCTAAGAAATCATAATTAGGCACCATGATCTGTTTCTCTACACCTCTATCAATTTGTAATCTTTCCGGAAAGGGAGGTATAGAAGTAGATGTGGATGGTTGCTCTAATACAAGAGTTGGATTTATTGGATCTTTTTGTTTTAGTTTTTCAATGTGTGGGTCTTGAAAGGATGTGTCTTCCTCAAGACTTTTATTCACCCGTAGGGAGTCTTCCTCGGAATTATCTTGTTCTTGTATGATCACAGAAGGTTTCCTCTTTTCAAGTATTCTTCCAGACCTCAGTTGAACATCACTAAGGTCTAAAGGAGTAATTAAATAAGTTGGAAATTATTGGCCTTCTATCATGTATGTATTCTGAGGGTTCTTATTATTAGGGTTTAGTATGGGTTGAGCAGGCAATTGATTTGATTTTTGAGGGAATGGTAATGAAAGTGGTTGATTTTGATGTGGTTGGTTCTGATGATGTTGTTGAGGATTTTGTTGAAAATTTTGTTGAAGATTTTGAGGAAATTTTTTTTGAGGATTTTGAGGATAAAAATGTGGGTATGGTGGATAGGATGGTGGATACTGATAGTATGGAGAGTATATTCCATAGGGACTTTGTGTTCCTTGTGCCCAGGACTGAGATTGATTTTGAAATTGGGGCCAAGGTTGCTACCAAGGATTCCAAGGTGGAGGTTGATTATACATTTGATCATGGAATCCTTGTGTCTGAGGTCCCTGCCAAGGTCTTCTAGATACAAAATTGAGAGACTCTGTGGAATCTGTAGGAGTTTCCTCCTGAAAGACAGCCTTGAGACCAGGAAGAGAAGGAAAATTCTTGGTCTCATGTTTCTCAGAACAAATGACACAGGTTTCTACAACTTTTACATCCAAAAGACACTCTCTCAAGGCATGTTTCTTTCTACATTTGGGACAAAAGATTGTTGCCACATCAACCAGCCTTTTCTTATGTTTTGTATCTAAGGTGCTCATTTGTTCACTAAGACTCCCTAAGATGTCAGATTTAAATCATCAAGCACAGTGTCCCATTTCGATCTATCACCGTCCTGTGGCTGGTGATTTCATTTGCTCTGCAAGAGCAGATTCCCTCGACCTCGATGCTTTAGATTTCCTTTCTCGGTTGACATAACTCAGATATTTCAGGTAATGTGAGTTGTGATATATCCCCTTTTCCCATCATGTTAAGGATATCGAACCATTCATCCCTAATTGTTTTCAACAAAAGAGCTTTTAAGGTGTCTTGATCTAGGTTTCCCATTTTTGCCCTTTTGATGTTGTAATTAAATCTCTCCAATAAATCTTCCAAATTTTCATCTTCTTTTTGTAACATCTTGAACACTTCTTCCTTATGATTAACCGGCATACAATAATCCAAATATCTCTCTAGAAATGCTTGTTTCATGTCTTCCCATGTTCTAATAAAACTACTGATTAGACTCATAAACCACTTCAATGCTGCTCCTTTCAAAGTTGAAGGGAATAATTTGAAATAATTTCAGTTTTTGAGCATCTTGTAAGTAGTCATAAGTTCTACAAAGCACTTCAAATTCGAATAAGAAAGTTTCAGGATCTTCAGTTTTAAGTCCATAGAAGTTTGGAAGGACAGAGGGTGAAATGTTTTTCATGGTTGTATTGGTTTCTTCATCAATTATAGGGAACCCAAAAGAGCTTCCTATTCTACCTCTTCCTCCATTTGCACCTATACCTCTTTCTCCTCTACCTCCTTCTCATCTACCTCTACCTCTACCTCCAAATAGTGTGTTTTCTCCATTAAAAACTCCTCCTCCTTCTTCTGCCATGGTTGACTCTCCTGTGGAAGTGGAAAGGTTTGTGTCCCTAACAGGAGTTTTTAGATCTTCTTCTATGGCAGGTTCAGTGGATGAAGTGGAAGGTTTCTCTAATGGAATATCTGATTTCAGGTCTTCTAGAAGTCCAGGATCAAGAGAGGATGGAATATGGGTATGAGTTGAAGGTGTACTAGCTCTAGATCTAAATGAAACAAGTGGTGTTCTAGAAATCAAACTTCTGCCTCTGCTGCTTATAAATCTTCCCCTTGAATCTCTCTCCCTACGCATATAATTGTTTTTGGATGCTAAGAAACAAAGGTTACCTACTTTTCACTTCCCCGGCAACGGCGCCAAAATGTTTGGTCTCAATCTAGTCTCCTAAATTGAGCTCATTTAATCGTCAACCAGGGTTGGTAAACTGTTGAAGTGAAGTGTATTGTATGTACCTAGGTGTTTGTTTCTTAATGCGTTGTGTGTAGTATTTTATGATGTTTTTGGTCTTTTGTGATGATTTCTGATGTTTTTGATCTTTTGGTGGTTTTATGTTCACAAGGAAAATGACTAGAAAGCTAATTGAAGGAAGCTAATGATTAAAAACAGGGTGAAACCTAATTGGTTGATGTAAAATGGTAAATGCAAATGCAATACTAAAAACAGAATTAAATCTAAACTTATGAATAAGCAAAAGCAAAGCTTGATAATGACTTTTAAGCAAATGATTCAAAACACAAACTAAACTTGTCAAATTCTTTCATCAAAGGCATTTGAGAGAGAGAGCTTGAAACATGGTCACTAAGTATGCAAATCTTCCTAACTAAACAGTTTAAACAACTAACTTATAATGATGCAACATTTTACCCTTGATTAGAGATTTGTTGAAGTATGTTTGGAGTAAAACATTGATACCATCATAAGATCTTCTACTCTAAATCTAATTCCTAACTCTATTCTGCAACTCAGTTTTATAGCACTACACTTCACTCAAAGGTTATAGATTTTTGAAATAGTCTATTGAAGAAAATGTTTGTTTGTAAGATGATAAGGAAGTTGCAGAAGTACTTTAGGCCTTAAAATGATATGGTCTTCTGTTCATATGGTTATGAATCAATTATGGATTTTAGAACAAGAAGAAATTTGTGAATAATGAAGGTTGTTTTGTTAAGTTTAACAATTGAAGTAATCTAATATGCAGTGAATGGCAACTGAATATGGAGTGCAAATGCAATGAGTTGAACTACAACTGAACCTAAAATGTCACTAGCCTAAAACAGTGTTAAACTACAAGTCATTATCAAACTTAAAGCAAAACAACTGAACATGAGTTAAGTGCAATTAAACTCAGGAGCATCCTAACTAAGCTATCATGCATTATTCTATGGAATTATACAGTCTGTTTGTCCATCATGATTGGTATTTTGGAAGAGTTCCTTCTTTTGGAAGAGTTTTTAGAACAATCCTGACTGTGTAATTGAGTGCAAATGCAAATGTAAAGACTGAAAGCAATGAACAACTAAGATATCATAGCCATCTCCTACCCATCATTATGATATTTTTGACAAGCGTTTAAGAGCAAGAACAACTATGGTACTTAGTGAAAACACACAACTAAAATGTTCAAGATCACAATCATGCTTAAGACAGTATAAATATTTCTTGGAAGAGTTTCTTCTTGTGGAAGAGTGCTTATCATAAGTATAACTGTGATGGTGAATAAAAGAGACTACAATTAAATCCTACAATACTATAGCCATTCCCCATTCATCATTATAATCTTTTGGAAGAGTTTTTTAGAATGAGTATAACTACAATAGCTAATGAAAACAACTACGAATTCAACTTCAAAAATGTAAAGGCAGCTAGAATACTTATCTAAATTACGCAAATAAATCCATGCAAGAGGCAGGGGCCCTCTACCACCTGACGGAATCTAACTCCAAATCAAATCAACGCTTTCAAAACAACATTGTCTGCTTCATTAAAAGTGAAATAACTTGAACAGAGCACTCTGCGTCTTCAGAAATGTAGCACATAATCTAAGCAAAATCTAGAACAAAATCTAGCCTAGCTCTCGGTTTCCCAAGTGTTTATATAACAAATGTACATAACAAGACTTGCAACAATTCCAGGATTATTGTCTTTCCTTATCGAAATCACATTAGGACTCTTAAAGTGGCTGCGTAAAAAGGAAAAGGACATCTGGACTAAGACAGTCCTACTAGAAGTCTGCCTTCTTAAATGTGTTCCCACATATCAAAACCATATCCAGAATTCGTTTCTTCCTTCATGGTGAGCAACGAACCATGTAGACATGACGTGGAATATGCCCATATGTGGTTTTTCTTGAGAGGCCACCTGGAACATACCCAAACGTGAAGACAACTGCAGAATCGCCGGTTAGCTACGGAATGTCTGCATTCTGCAGCTAGTTCCGGTCAAAATGCTTTACAATGGAAAAAATCACAAAACTTAGCAAGTCAGTCATGTAAATCATTCTAAAAGTAATTTTAACTAAATTCATTGATCAATTGGGTCTAGGATAGAAATGGACAAAGGAAAATGAGGTAAAGTAAGATGAAAGAAAGCACAATTTTGAGGCTCAACACTAGTTTCATAAAAAAAAGGCCTTTTTGAAGATTCAACGACTTGTTTTTTAATCTCTACCATTTCAGTATACATTTTTTTGAGGACCTTTTGTAATCCTTACAAATCAAAAGGATATTTGGAAGATTTCTTTTTGGATTCATCTTTGAAAGTGACCTTCTTGGTCTTCCTTTCTTCGAGAGCATTCTTCTTTTCGAAAGCAAAAAAATTCTTCTCCACAAATTGAGCTTCTTTCATATTCTCAATAAAAACTGTCTTATTAGCTCTGTCTACTAATATTGCAATATTAGAAGGAAGAGCATAGATATACCATTCGATCTACACATCATCACTAGGTTTAGAAGTCTCGGGAATTTTATTTAACAATTTATTGAATCTAGAGTTAAAATCTTTCATCTTCTCATTTGGATTATATTTAATATTAGATAGATCATTGATTAAAGAAGTTGTGCGATAATCTCCAAATTTTGTCAAAAAATGTTCTTTAAATGTCTCCCAATCGTTAATTTAACCTGGTGTTAATGATAAATACCATGATCCTAAGGATCCTTCAAAAGTATAAGCGAAAATTCCGACTACACAATCCTCTTCTACAACCCCATTAAGGTTGATGGCCACCATGAAATTATGAAGGTGCTCCTCAGCAGGGAGTCCATCATCAAGATTATACTTTGGTAACCATCTCTCTAGATGTTTAGGTAGAAGATGGAGTGGAGGTGCCATTTGGACTTCCCTTGGGTTATTCCAAGGTTTGTTTGTCATTATGGGGTTTCTAGGAATAGAGGAAGATGTAGATGATCCATAGGTAGATGATTATTGTGTGGATGAATAATTTTCCCCTGCAGTGCTACTGATTATTATAGCACCATTTGATTATGTCATAAGAATGTGGATGGAAGGGTTTATTCGATGATAGGAAGAAGGTAGAGAAGGATTTGAAGGATTGAATAAAGGAGTGTGAGGTGGGGAAGATGATGTAATCTCACTAGTATAGGATTGAGTTTCTGAGGTAAGGACTTCTCTTCGATGAGTGGGTAGAGGAAACTCAAAAGGAGTTATTCCAAGTTTCTCACTCTAATATCGGGTCAATACAAAAGAAACTTGTAAATGTGATGATACACTTCCTTCAGAGACTTCAGACTGAACATGTTTTTATTTTGAAATATAAATTTATTCCAATGCTTGGATCAAGGTCTGAACTTCAAGTGACTCTTGAGGTGATTGTGTAGAATTTTGACCAATTGACTTAGAAAGTGTGCTAGAATATTTTGTGGTTGTTTCAACAACTTCAGATCTAGGAGTGGGATATTTTGAAAGGGATCTTGAATTTGGAGGGGATTTTGAGGGGGATTGACTCTTTTGATGTCCTTTTGATTTGGAATTAAACCTTGATGCCATTCATAGTCTTTAGGCCCTCCTTCTAGTGCCAAAAATGTTGTAGGATTGAAATTATCTGCCTCAACATCAGGGAAAACCACCCAGTCAGGAACTTAAAGCAACTCCTTTTCCATTTGGAATGGTGGCTTCGACTCAGATTATGGGACTAGTTTCCCTTAACAAAGCTAAAAAATATGGATATATATCAGTGTAAGGATAATGACATGAACATAAATTTAAGAGATAAAGAATAAATTAACTTAAACTATCTAACTTGAGAAATCTTTCTCTGTATATGTGAATTTAGAAATATTCAATAAATAAGAAGACAATACAGATCATAAAACATCTAAGAAGTTAAAATAAATAACTATAAATAATTTAATTAAATTATTTGATGGAGCTCATTACACATGTAATATTTCGTTGTTTATGCATATACTTGTAAGATTGCGACCACACGTATGAATAGTGGTAAATGACTGATTGTTTGCAAGAAACATATATGAATAAACACAATTTAGATAACCATTCAACTCATAAACACATCAACAATACATAGATAATAGTACCAAATATACTTTGACTCTGCTCATGAGAAAAATAGTGGTGATTCTGCTTTCTATTAAGATTACTTAAAGCTACAGTTGTACAAACCAAAAGCTCTCTTTCCAAAATTCAGAATCCTTTCTTCCTATCCATGAACGGTATTTATATTTTATAATGAGAATACAAATATAGTAAAGTATCACAAAATACTGGAGTGGTTTCAACAAACCATCCTTAAAATAAAGTAAAAGATAATAATAGATTTTAACTGTAACAACATGACTACGACCGAGATGAAGGTTGTTCTCCCATTTTCTACCGAATTTTGCATATATTTGTCATTGATTTTAATTCGGGTGGATGATGAGGCTGGATGTGCATCCATCCCGTAAATATTGCGTCGATAAGTGCTGGAAGGAGGTGTATAGTTGTGTTGGAGAGACACCTCAACATGAGCCACTAACTGTGAGGTTTAACCAAGTACTACCAATGGCATTCTAGGTCAACCTTTGACAGATTATTGATGCTTTCAGCCTTCTTTTTTTATAAATATTTCCATGATTTGGATAAAAATTTAACTTCCGAAAAAGTACCTTTAGGGAATTATTGGATCAAGTTTGCTTGTAGTATATTATCACTAATAGATTCAGTGAGATTGCTGGAAATGTTCCTGGCGCTGACAATCGCCATTTCTACATGCTTTAGTTTGATTTTCCATGCATTGAAAATGATCTCCTTTTGTGATTCTTCAATTCTCAGGAGATCAGATCATTTCCATGCAACACTAATTGCCATATTATGTAATCTAAAATCTTCTCCTCGACCTATTCAAAGTATGTCCTCAGCTCGAACAATTGATTCACTAATGAATTGCTTGATTTGCATAATTCTCTCATAGCGGCCAATTTCAGGGAGAAAATGACTTGTTTCTAGGAAAGGATAATGTTTAGTTCTTTTGCCTCTTTCTTAAATTCAGTTATCTCAGGGTTCACTTTCAGCTACTCAATCTTCTGTTGAAGTTCCTATATTTGAGTGTCCCTACTTTTCATATCAGCTTCATGTTGAAGCTTTAAGTCATTGAAATTATTCTCAAGTTCTACAAGTTGTGCTTGCCACTATTGTTCAATAATTTTCTTTTTATTTTCCAAACCTTGTTCTATTTGCATTATTCGTTCATCTTTCTCTTTTAGGAGTTGTTGTACTCCAGAATATTTTTCAATAGTAGCAATGGCATATGCTCCTGCAAACTGCGAGAGCCTGCTGATATCTTCTATACGGTCTGCTTGAGGATATTTCTAAACTACTTCAAAAGAGGCATTACTAGGGACTAAGGCATGGTTTTGTTCAACTTTCCTTCTTTTTCGCTGTCTGTTGACGATAGATTTATCTGTAGGACTATAAAACACATCAAGAGGAGGGATTTCTTCAACTTTCAAAGTGACCTCAGAGGTTGGAAATACTAGGATAATTTCTAAATCATCAGTATCCAAATCTTTATCGGAAGCCCTAGTAGTGAGAAAGGTACTCCCTTTAACTTTAGGGGTCTGTGTAGTCTTTTCCTACACTATATTCTTCAAATATTGAACCCTTATTGTTTGTTTAACTTGGTTGAACTATTTCCATATATGATCAATTTTGCTGCATGTTTGAGCTTCTTTAGTCTCTACAGAGGATGAAGTAGTTGTCTCTTTGGTTTGAGATGTATCAATATCTTTTGTTGAAGTGGTCATGACTTTATCATGTTTTGTATCTTTTTGAGGAATTCTCAACAAATCCAAAGGAAAATGATTTATCCTTATATTCCTATATTGATTAAACTTAGCCAATAATTTAGGAATAAACCATGTTGCTTCTGATTTCTCAACCTGTGCATAGGTAGAATTCAATTCAAATAAATCATCAAACTTTTCTGGCTCATGTATAAATTGTATGACCTTTGCTTTTGCTGTGACATTCTTGGCAGTATCATTAGGATCAAATTATCTATTAGGTATAAATGCAAAATTTAAAAATTGAATTACTGCAATTTCAAGACCAGCATCTTGAAATTATCAAGGGCATAAACACAAGATGAAATAGGAAAGGCAGACCACATCGTCTTTTTAGCATATTTAAAAACCTTTGAGAGGCCATTCCCAACAGTTTGGCAAGCTATTTCTTGAGCTACGATCTTATCGAGAACATAAAGGGGCAACACATGAGGGTTCACAAGAATTCCAAAGATCTAGATATAAGTAAAGGATTCCTCTCCAAACCATCTTCCCATTGATAATAACTCATTGTGAGCTTGAGGGGAAAGTATAGGGGCCTTCTCATCAAAGAAATTCTGGTGAATAGGTATCATAACTCCATGGAAATTTTTGTAGAAATAAGGCTAGAATTTGGATTCCCAAAGGATGTCATGGTATATATGTATAGGTGTAGGGTCTTAAATGGTCCATTTCCATCCCATAGATGTGAAATCAGAGGTAAAAAATATAACATCTGTTATATAGGTACTCATGTAGAATGGGGGAACAATATTCTAAGAAGAACTATGTTTTTTCCTATAATCTAGGATTTGGTTTCCTATATTATCAGACATAATATTTCCCCAATCCATAATGTATCCATCTAAGGCAATATCAATTAATGGTACCCATTGGTCTGATAATTTCTGGGTATTGGGATATCCATATATTCTACACATCGTGGTAGCTATATAACTTAATGGTCTTACATGAGAAGCAATGGAATACATACCCTTGTCCTTGCGCTTGTGTTTGTTGGGATCTCTCCTCCATTGCCTGATGGGATCTAACTGATCTTCATTTTCACTTAGGAATTTTTGCACAAATTATTTGTCGTATTTCTTCTGGTGCAGCGGAAACTTATACATTTTGTTTCAATCTTCATTGGTAAAATACCTAATGATTGTCTGCTTTAGAGTTAGAAAAAATCTCTCCAAAATACTCAAATTATCAATGACCCATTTAACCATGTCTATATAAGGAAAAAACTTTAGCGGTGCTGCATTTATGTGTAAGAAATAATTTGCAACATCGCTCCAGGTAGACTCAGATGTTGAGGTTGAATCATTAGTTGTCACTTCTCTCTCTACTACCCTAGGGTTTTCATCCTCAAAAATATTATACATAGCTTCCCATGAGGAGGCCCCGACATTTGGAGTACATATCGTATCTGAAAATAGCAGAAGCATTTCAGTAGTCTCAGGTGGAGGAGGAGTCGACTATTGTTTCCTTGTGGATTTATTCTTAGCTTTCGCTGCCTTAGACATTTCCATTGATTTTTGTTTATCGAGGCTGGCCTACAAAGAGAAAACATGAGGATAAGTGGTAACTTATTTAATTGCACAATTCCTTAGAGCAAAAAATTCAATTCATTTCAATTTATGCCTTTATGAGAAAAATACAATGACATCAAGCTATGATAACCAAATCATTTAGAACTTTGAAATCATCAATTTGATCCATTTGGCCATTAAATGATGAAACGTGGGTTCACATGGGCTTTTGTTCATGTCGGCATATCAAAGGTTTTATACCGGAGAATTCATAAGGTTACATCTTTGAAACATGCGATATGCTTTCCTTCCGATAGGCTTTAAAGAGGTAACGGCTAAAAAACATCAGCGGGAAGTGTCAGTGAGAGGTTTCGTATCAGAGGATTTATATCGGGTTCTAAAGGAGTGACATCTGATAAAAATCTGCGATATGGAAGTTATGATATGGAAAGGGGATGTTTACCAAAGACTCGGTGATAGGGAATATCGAAGATCAGAGGAATGAGTGATATGAAGTATCAGAGATCAGAGGATTGGAATATAGGAGGTTGGAGGAATTATTCTATCAAAGGAATAAGTGATATGAAGTATCGAAGATCGGAGGATTGGAATATTGGAGGTTCCTATGTGGTGCACATACGAAAAGTTCCAATAAGGAAGTTCCAAAATGCCACGTGAAAATCCTATGGGACCAATCCTTTTGATTATTATATTCAGTAAGGAGCACTTCATTAGTTTAGGCTTTAAAAATAATTGAAATTTTAATCGAAGGTCTTGTATCGGAGATTTCTTTATGAGACCCATTAGAATCCTTCTAAATATCTCCAATAAAGTATTTTTGATAAAGCATTTTGAGTAAAAGCCTAAAGTTAGCTCATTTATGAATATTACATTGTGAGCCTAAACTCTGATGTGAACGTTCCGATAAGGGAATTATGTTGTTTAGTCATATTTTTGGTGACTCAAACTTAAATTCTTTTATTTTATTTTTAAAACTAAGGGATTTTATCTAAGGTTCAAAAGGGTCCCCATTATTTATTAGTCCTACTATTAACTATACTGGGGGATTGCTGAGTACTACAACATGGTTTTTTCCTAGTATAGGAAATTATCCATAACCCAAATCGTTTCAAAAGATTCACTATGGTTAGGAATATACATGAGGTTCTTTGAGGCAGTTTTGTAAAAAAATCTAATTTTTCTAGAATTCTAGGATCTTGTCCAGATTTGGAGAAAATGAATTTTTTTGGTTTCTCATACACCAGATCTCGATTTCTTGGTTTGGAATATGGCTACAATAGACCTCCACCATTTGCAAACTTTTGTATCTTCATTTATCTTATTTTGTCTCTAGTTTGTAATGTAAAAATTTGTATATAAACAAGGTTATGGCTCCAAAACTACCTAGCGGAGAGTGCGCCATTCCATATCCTGATGTTGTTGGATTAAGTTTTGGGGGTTACTCCCCTATGATCAAATGGATCTGAATTGTTGAGCTCGGTATGTACTAAGGACTGAGATTTTCTTAATAAAAATACAAATGTGAGGTTCTCTTTTTATCATTGTTACATTTTGTTAATAATTTTCTTTGCTCTGTAATTTAAAATTTTTTTAAGGAGGGTGCAAGATGGTTGGTTTGGGCCCAACCAATCCATATTTTCACACCTCTGTTAGATATTACTGTATGGTTTTCTTTTGAAATAGATCATTTTGGTGTGCATATTTATTATTTTAATATTATATTCTTGTGTAACTTTCTCAATATTATTTCATTTCTTTTCAAATACTCTGTTCTCACTTGAAAGATATGAACTATGTGATTGATGGATGCTTACAACCTATATTTGAGCATTTTTTAATATTTTCAAACACTAATAAAAAAACCTGGTTTTCTAAGTTGTATTGATTTAGATTTGGAGTTTATATGTGTGCTTTGCAGACCTTGCAATGAAATAGTATGCAGTGGCTTTTCATTAGCTAATATTTGAGAAGCTACATGTGTACCTTGAAGAATTGAAACCCTGTTATTTTTAGATCTTCCTTCAAAGGTTAATTATAATATATATTTTAATCTTTCTCAATTGCATATCGTTTTATGATGACACTGTTAAGAGTTAAAATCATATGAAGTTTTAAATTTATTATCAAGTGGGTTCATTGAGTTAAGGTTGTGATTCAAGCTTGTATGTTGCATAGACACTAGAGTGAGTTTCTTTCATGATACCGTGTGTTTTGATTAACTTTTTACCATGAATCTATGATGATCCTTGAGATTTCATTTGTCTTTGGTAAGGATGGCCCTTCAAAACCTCACCATTGTTGGGGATAGATGAAACAAGATTGTCTTGGCCTTGTATATTCATTCTTTGAAATAATTTTAACCATGAAGACTTGAATTTGTGGGTTCATTTGCATATTGTTTCTCAGTGCAAGAAAATAACAGTGGAGCGCAAGAGCACACCAGTGAAGTGCAGGAACAAAGTTTCCTGCATGCTCCTTTTCTGTTGGACATCTCGAATAGCTTGGTGATTCTTTATTTTTTTTCAAAACCGCAAGTATTCATTATAGAACATGTTGTGCACTGAGACTTGGTTATGGTTACTCTCTTTTCTCATTATGAATGCACAATAGAAGGATACAAAGTGTTTTTGCGCTTAAATCATTTGGTTTGTGCCTAAGTAGGATAAATCATTTCTAATGCCTTGAGTGCAGTTGTGAGAAGCCTTGTGTTAGGTCACTATATTACTAGTGTAGTCCCTTATTGTTGTTAATGTAGCCCCCTTATTGTTATTGTTGTACCCCTGTAACCCCCATATTGTTATTACTATGCCCTCACATTATTATTGTTAGGCCGGCTAGGATTATATTGTGACCCCATGGACTCCTATATATAGAAGGAGGTTTTGTCATTTGTATCATCCAAGAATTTTTCATTTATGTGATGTAAAGGACGTTTCCCCCTTGAATTGGCTTATTTCTAAGGCACTGATCTCTCTGTTTCTTCTATTTTTGGAGCTGGTTTAATAACATTTGGTATCAAAGCTTTGGATTCTAGGGATTCATTGCTCCAAATAGGTCATCGTGGAATTTTTGCTATAAATTTTTTTCTAAGAAGTTTCAGAAGCTGAAATTTTTACCACGCGAAGCCAAAATCCTGAGGAACTTTGTGTAAAAATTAATATCTTAGTTCGCAATATTTTCGAATGTATGATCAGTGTAAGTTAGGGTTTTTGCAGGCTCCCGAATTTCATCTAAAAGAGGTGACGTTGGGAAAATCATCATAAATCTCTCTCTTTGAGCATCAAATTGGAATTCTGTAAAAAATTGACAAAAGCACACAGACTATAGTTTCTGGTATATCAATTTCAAAGCCGAAGGATGAAACAGTGACATGTGGCACGCCATACAAGTTCGCTCTACTGAACCAAGCCATAATTAGGTCATTGTGGAAGATTGGGCATAACTTTTCCTTGAAGCATACAAATCTGGTCAGACCTATGGCATTCGAAAGAAGATTCAGAGGGATACTACAGGACCTAATTTCAAATATTGAAGATCTGAAATCACAGAGATAATTTAGTTTCAATATCGAGCTCCTCAAAAGCAAGAAAAATGTGTGTATTTTTTTTTCAAATTGCATAACTCTTGTTTGAAAATCAGTTTGAAGTGATTCCAAGGGCATATTGAAGCATAGATATCAGTATTGGGTTCTAAAATGCCCCATAAAAATAATTCAAAACCCATTAAGCCCTCAGAATACTCTACTATGACTCATGAATATGAAGAAGTGCAACATGATATATCAAAATTACAAGAGTAAGTGAACCAAATTTCGCTCTCGCAAAGAGCAACAAAAAATGAAATGGAAGTTTTGAAGAAAGGTGTGGAAGCTAAGAAGGATGATTTTAATAAGGGCATGGAAGCTAATATGGATGGTTTGAATAAATTTGTGGAAGCTAATATGTATGGTTTGAAGAAATGCATGGAAGCTAATATGGATGGTTTTAAGAATGGTATGGAAAAAAAAAATGGAAGGTTTGAAGGAAGGTTTGACAAAGTTGATACAAGAAATGATTCCTAATGGCGAAAATATAGTAGATTAAACTCATGATGAGAGAAAAATAAATGTTAATAATGATTTCACAAACTCGAATGTTGGATGGAAGACCCACCATATTCCAAAGATCGATATGAGGAAGTTTGATGGGAAGGATCTCGTAACATGGATACTACAGATGGAGCAATATTTTGATCTCAATAATGTGAAAAACACACAAAAGGTACGCATTGCAAATTTATATTTAGAAAAAAATACATTTGTATGGTATCAATGGCTTTTATCCTGTAAAAAAATTGCACTTAGTCAATTTTTACAGACGAAATGATAACACATTATGAGGATACAAAGAGAAACAACTTCTTTAGCCAATTGATAAATCTCAAACAAAAGGGTTCATTGGTGGGCACATTGACAACTTCCAAAAATTGAATATAAGGGTAACTGGTATTCCAGAGGAACACGGGATTGATGTCTTCATAGGGACTTTAAAATATAACATCCAACATGAGGTTCACCTTTGGGAACCTGATTCATTGGAGAAGGCATTCAGATTGGCAAGAAAATTTGAATTTAAAATTATGGCGACAAGGAAGCCTACCACTCACATCTATAAAGATGGAAGTGTTGCTACTCCTAGATTTCCACAACCTACAAGGTTGACACCATAACAATTGGAAGAAAAAAGAGCAAAAGGGCTTTGCTATAGTTGTGATAGCAAATACACTAATGGTCATAAGTGTGCTAAGAAGAAATTGTTTTACATTGATTGTGAAGAGGAGGAATAAAATGAACAAGAAAATTCAAAAGAAGAGGATATACACTAGAAACCAACCCTAGAGAAATAATAAATGATTCTGACCATATCGTGTAATTCATTGGCAGGAATTACCACTCCTCAAACTCTCAAGATAGAAGGACATATCAAGAAGAAAAAGGTAATAGTGGTTATTGATTCGGGTAGTACCCATAATTTTGTTCATTGTAAGGTAGCCAAGGAATTGAATTGCTTCCTATACCCAACACCATAATGTCAAGTGATGGTTGCAAATGGAGGAACCTAAATTTTCTCTGGAAAATTCCATAATATCAAGCTAACCATGGGGGAATATGTATTGAATAGTCCAATGCTTTCCATTCCAATGGGAGGTGCTAATGTTGTACTACGAGTATGTTAGGTCCCTAGATTACTAGTGTAGTCCCTTATTGTTGTTAGTTTAACCCCCTTACTGTTATTGTTGTACCCCTGTAACCCCCATATTGTTATTATTGTGCCCTTAAATTATTATTGTTAGGTCGGCTAGGATTATATTGTGACACCATGGACTCCTATATATAGAAGGAGGTTTTTTCATTTGTATCATGCGAGAATTGTTCATTTATGTAATGTAAAGGAGATTTCCCCCTCAAAGTGGCTAAATTCTAAAGCATTTATCTCTCTTTTGTTCTATTTTTGGAGCTGGTTTCATAACATTTGGTATAAGAGCTTTGGATTCTAGGGTTTCGTTGCTCCAAACAGGTCATCGTGGAATTTTCGCTATAAATTTTTTTCTACGAAGGTTCAGAAGCTGAAATTTTAACACACAAATAAAATTTGTGAGGAACTTCGTGTAAAAATTTCAGACCTTGGTTCACAATATTTTCGGAGCTATGATCTGAGGAATTTAGGGTTTTTTCAGCCTCTCGAATTTCATCTAAAAGAGGTGACCTTGGGAAAATCGTCATAACTCTCTCTCTCTCTGAGCATCAGATTGGAATTCTAAAAAAAGTGGCTAAAAGTACAAGGACTATAATTTTCTATGTATCAATTTCAGAGCCGAAGGAGGAAACAATGACATTTGGCATGCCATACAATTTCACTCTACTAAACCAGTCCATAATTATGTAATGGTGGGATATTGGCCATAACTTTGTCTTGAAGCATCCAAATTAGGTCATACCTGTGGCATTCGAAAGAAAATTTAGAGGGCTACTAAGTGACCGAATTTCAGATATTGAAGATCTGGAACCACAGAGATAATTCACTTTCAATATCGAGCTCCTCGAAAGCAAGAAAAAGGAGTGTATTTTTGTTTCAAATTTCATAATTCTTGTTTGAAAAATCAGTTTGAAGTGATTCCAAGGGCATATTGAAGCATAGAATAAGTATTGAGTTTTAAAATTCCCCCTAAAATAATTCAACACCCATTAAGCCCTCATAATACTCTACTATGACTCATGAAGATGAAGAAGTGCAACATTTATATCAAAATTACAAGAGCAAGTGCACCAAATTTCGCTCTTGCAAAGAGCAACAAAAAATGAAATGGAGGTTTTGAAGAAAAGTGTGGACGCTAATATGGATGGTTTGAAGAAGGGAATGGAAGCTAATATGGATGGTTTGAAGAAAGGCGTGATGGATGGTTTGAATAATGGCATGGAATACATGGAAGCTAAGATCGATGAAAAAATGAAAGACAACATGGAAGACATGAAGAATTATCTAAAAGCCGACATGGAAGGTTTGAAGCAAGGTTTGACAAAGTTGATACAAGAAATGATTCCTAATGGCGAAAAGATAGTAGAGGAAACTCATGATGAGAACAAATAAATGTTAATCGTGATTTCATAAACTTGAATGTTGGATGGAAGACCCACCACATTCCAAATATTGATATGAGGGAGTTTGATGGGAAGGATTATGTAACATGGATACTACATATGGAGCAATATTTTGATCTCAATAACGTTAAAAACACACAAAAGGTATGCATTGCAACTTTATATTTAGAACAAAATTCATTTGTATGGTCTCGATGGCTTTGCTCCCGTAAAAAAATTGTCACTTAGTCAATTTTTACGGAGGAAATGATAACACATTATGAGGATACAAAGAGCAACACCTTCCTTAGCCAATTGATAAATCTCAAACAAAAGGGTTCAATGGTGGAGCACATTGAGGACTTCCAAAAATTGAATATAAGTGTAACTGATATTCCATAGGAACACAGGATTGATGTCTTCATAAGGACTTTAAAGGATAACATCCAACATGAGGTTCACGTTTGGGAACCTGGTTCATTAGAGAATGCATTCAGGTTGGCAAGAAAATTTGAATGTAAAATTATGGCAACAAGTAAGCCTACCACTCACATCTATAAAGATGGAAGTCTTGCTACTCCCAGATTTCCACAACCTACAAGGTTGACAACACAACAATTGGAAGAAAAAAGAGAAAAATGGATTTGCTACAGTTGTGCCCTAGGACCAGATGGGTTCACAGCTGAATTTTATCAAGCTACCTGGCTATTCATGGGGAAGGAGATATGGGAGATGGTAGAAGAATCTAGGCGAACAAGGAATGTATATCCAGCTTTGATCTCAACGCTTATCACATTAATATCTAACCAATATCATACAAATACTCCAGCGGGATTCCCTCCTATAGCTCTATACAATGTTATTTATAAGATACTTTCAACAATAATGGTAAACCGGTTAAAACCAATTCTCCTCAACATTATTTCACCTGAAAAAACTGGATTTATAAAGGGAAGGCAGATATTAGATGGGATAGTGACGGTACAAGAAGCAATGCACTTTCTAAAAACTCAAAAAATCAAAGGTACATTGATTAAATTATACCTTTCAAAATCTTATGATCGTTTAAATTGGACTTACTTGAAGGAATTACTGTTAGCTTTTGGTTTTGATTCAAGATGGACCCAATGGTTAATGTCATATATTTCATCCCTGAATTTTTCTATCCTCGTGAATGGAGCTCCAAGCCAACCTTTTAATGCAACTCGAGGTTTACGTCAAGGTGATCCTATTTCACCTTTTCTTTTTATCATAACAGCTGAAGGTCTCGGTCATCTTATAAAAGCCCAAATAACCGCAAATTGTCTGAAAGGTCTGAATTTATGGGGTAGGAATCTCACTCTTTCGCACCAGCAATTTGTTGATGATATTATGTTATTTTGTCAAACCCCGTTAAGGGAAATAAAAGCTATTATGGAAATCCTCAAAAATTTTATGGAAGCATATGGAACTCTGATCAATAATGATAAATCAAATGTTTACTTCTTTAACACCAATAAAGCGACTCAACGATTCCTTTCAAGGACTCTAGGATTTAAAATCAGAACCTTTAGAATGAAATAACTGGGATTTCCATTGAATCAATCCTCCCTCAAGGTTGTAGGATGGATGGATCTACTCAATAGTCTACACAAATGTCTTCATAATTGGGCTTTCATAGTGCTCAATGCCCCCAGTCGGGTTATTTTTCTTAGATTTTTTCTTCAAGCAATTCAAATATATCAATTTTCAGGCAGAGCGGCACCGAAAACATTTTGCAATAATATGGTTAAAATATTAAAAAAAAATCTTTGGCAAGGAGCTCAAGATATGAGGAAATGGGCCCTCCTATCATGGGAGAAACTCATAAAAACAAATAAATCGGGGGGATTAGGCCTTCGAGACCCTTATGTCCTCAATTAGGTTATGGGAGCCAAGTTATGGTGGAGATGGATACAAGGAGGCACTGATCTTTGGAAACTTATTTCGGAAAATAAATATGAAATGCCTAGAACAATTGTGGGAAAACTAAAAGTAGATGTTACCCCCAAAGGATCGAATATCTGGAATCTAGCAGCCAGTAACAGAGAATTAATAAGACAGCACAGTTTTTGGGAAATACGAGGAGGAAGAATAGCGCTTTTTTGGGAGGACTCGTGGCAGCAGAGAGAGAAAATTTTCAGCCAGCTGGATCTAGGTGAAATTTTCCTGTTTACAAATCTACCGAACCAAATATCAGTAACCAATTACTGGAATAGAGAGTAGGAAGGCCAATGGAGAAATGCCCCATATACAACACAATGGAATAATTTTGATAAAGAATTGAAAACCATAAAATTGGTAGCTACAAATGGAGAAGATATTTTAAGATGGGGTTATAGATCCAAAGGCATGTTCACAATAGAAGAAGGCTACTATCTGAAATCAAATAATCATCAGGATATTGCAGTACCAATTTGGAATAAAATATGGAGAGCGAAATTTTGGCCTAAAGTAAAATATTTCCTATAGTTATTAAGCCATAGGAAGACTTTGAATTGGGATCATTTGCAGCACAGAGGGATTCAGGGACCATCGCTCTGCATGATGTGTAAAAAGGAGGAGGAAACTATTGAACATTTATTTAATACATGCAAACTGGCAAAGGATATTTGGCAGCGTAATGAAATGATTTTTGAACAAACGGATAGAGACAATACAAGCATAAATGAAACTATCTGTAAATGGTGGAAAGGAAGGTACAAAAGTGAAGTCCTCAATCGTTCTTGGAGGTTATCAATAGGATTTATACTTTGGGGGATATGGAAAGAACGAAACCATATAATTTTTAGAGGGGAAGAGAGGAATGTAGCTCAGATATGGAAGGTGATAGTGGAAAATATCCAAGAATATTAGTAGAACATTGGTCGAATGAAGACTGGGCAGTGAATGCTAGGGAGGATAGAATTCTAGCAAAACTGAACTTAAAACCCCAAATTCTAGCATTATCATTATGGAAGTTCAAGCACCATCAGCGGAATATATTAAAAACTTTCCATCCACCACCGATGGGATTCTTGAAATTAAATTATGATGGTGCCTCTAAAGGAAACCCTAGACAAGCGGGGATAGGAGGCATGTTCAGAAACTCTCAAGGTTCTGTTTGCAGAATATGCAATGGCGATTGGATTTGCTACAAATAATGAAGTTGAATTAATGGAGGTCAAACATGGGCTTATAATAGCGGTTCGAGAGAATTACCAAAGAGTCATAATAGAAGGTGACTCAGCAATGATAGTAGGGATATTACAAAAACTTTAGCAAGGCACTCATTGGGATAAAATCAATCAAATTTGGCGCATAGCAAGACTAATTCAAGAAATTGGACAACTCCTTTTCCAAATAGGTTATGTAATCCCCAAACATGTTCGTAGAGAAGGCAACGAGGCGGCTGATTTTTTTGGCTAATTGGGGTTGTAAGAATGAGGGTCGACAGTTGGATATAAATAAACATCACCAAGCATGGAATGTAGAGTTACATTCATTACAAATTATCTTAGAAAAGGATCAATCTCAACCCCGATCGGGGTGCCATGAAGGGGATGGTGGGAGTCGGACAATGCCACGCGGTGGTGGACGTCTGACGGGCCATCATGCATTAGGATAACTGTAAGGAGGTGGAGTTCCTTGCCATGATCATCATTTAATGAGAATGAATAATGTCATCCAAAGTCATCAAAGCGTGTTAGGAATGTAGAAATTTGCTGAATAATGATTAATTATCCACCGAGACTATCCTGATCACATACAATTCGAATTTATATGCAACACATAATCTCTTCCACTCAGATCATCAAACATGCGGAAATAAAATCAAGCGATAACACATCAAATCATCATACACATTAACACAGTATGTATGGGGAAAGCTTATGGCTGAAAACCCCGCAGCTATTGTGTATATTATAATGGAGAAATCATGTAACAAACTCAGTACAATACTCCTCACAAGTACTCAGTACTTTCTCATAAAGTTACACACAAACTAGCTTGGTTTTGAACAGGTTACTGGTTCAAAACTCACCACTAATTTCCTTACCTCTATTGCACAATCATGGCCTGTCTATATATAGATCCAAGGTTCGAATCTCCTTGGCTTGACCGCAATTGTCATGGACAAATCCTCCAAGTGTGGTGCAAATCTCATGTGCACAACTCGATGTCGCCACCGATAGCTAACTCCACCCTTTCATCTATCTCTTTCATCGGTCTCCACGAACTGGATCATGCACTCGTAGTGAACTGATGTGTTCTTGAGTTGAATAATGAGTTACTAATTAATGAATTAAATAATATTTAATTCACTCCACTCATAACTAGTTGATTAGTTAGTTAACTAATCCCAACTAGTTCAACTAAAACAAACAGAACACAACTCCACTATCTGTCCCGTTAACTCCTCCAAAACTCCTGCCACTGAAGTCTAACTGAAGCCAACCATGCAAGATGCCATCAAACCCTGGGAACCACGTGATTCCTTGTGTCAGTTGCATGAGTCACCTCCATGACTCAAACTGAAGTGCGCCAAGAGAGTAAACTGCTGTTTATAGTCAAAATATTATTATGGGTAAATAATATTTGACTTCCATATTTTTAGGAGATCAGTCTAAAAATAGTCTGGGTCCTAAAAAATAGGGTCTCATCTATTTTTACCGACATGACCAATGCCCAAGAATCTCAAACTAGAATCCCCGAACCATGCTCCATATGTCTAAAAATAGACATAGTCTAAAAATAGATTTTGCGCCAGAATTTGCCTGCGGGCCCACTTAGTGAAGGCGACTTCATTTCACTAAGCTCCATCATCTTGCCGCATTTTCAACACTCCCTCTCAGCAAGATATGGATTATCTGCAACCCCTATCCTGCCTCTGTGGAATTCGAACTTGCTCCTGGTGAGCGCCTTCGTCAGGATGTCGGCATCCCGATCCTCCGTGGGAACATATGAAAGCATCATGATTCTCCGCTGAACACAATCTCTGATATGATGGTACCTGATGTCGATATGTTTGGACCTATCATGAAATACTGGATTAGCCGAGAGCTTGATGCAGCTCTGGTTATCACAGTAGATCACCGTAGGCTCCAAATGCAACCTGAACAAACCTGCGAGGATCTTCCTCATCCAAATAGCCTCACATGCAGCCAAGCTTGCTGCCATGTACTCGGCCTCTGCTGAACCGAGTGCCACGGATCTCTGCTTCCTGCTGTACCAGGAAACTGCTGTCGACCCAATGCTGAAAACTCCTCCAGAAGTGCTCTTCCGGTCCGTTGGACTCCCCGCCCAATCTGCATCAGTGAAGCCAGAAAGCTTCACTCCATCCTCCTGTCTGTACCATAGACCATATCCCGATGTGCCTCTGATATAGCGCAATACATGCTTGCATGCCTTCCAAAAGAGCTTGGTAGGCTTAACCATAGCTTGCGAAAGCTGGTTAACTGCATAGCATATATCGGGTCGAGTATTGACCAGATACATCAACGACCCCACCAACTGTCGATAGACAGTGGCATCCACTACCTCCGCTGAAGTAGCATCCTCCTTCCTCCAACTACCAGGAAGAGGAGTGTCAACAGGCTTGCAGCCTTGCATGTTGAACCTCTCCAGAATCTCCCGGGCATACTTGCCCTGAGAAACAAACAGTCCTCCGCTGCGCTGCCAAATCTCCAATCCCAGGAAATAATGATGGATGCCCAAGTCCTTCATCTCAAACTCTCGTGCAAGATCCTCCTTGCATGAAAGTATCAACTGCTCATCGCCAGTCAAAATCAGATCATCTACATACAGTACGATGATCAACAGCTTTCCCTCCACCACAATCTGGTACAGGTTTGGATCCGCCTCACTCTTGGAGAATCCAAGCCCGGTGAAGTAGCTGTCTATCCGAGTGTACCAAGCACGAGGTGCTTGCTTCAGCCCATACAGTGCTTTCTTGAGTCGGCACACATGCGACTCACTGCTGAAGATCTCAAAACCTTCAGGCTGCTCTATGTACACCTCTTCCTCAATAACTCCATTGAGGAACGCAGTCTTCACATCCATCCGATGAATGTGCCACCCCATCTGCGCTGAGAGAGCAAGGATCGTCCGTATGGAAGAGTACCTTGCGACAGGTGCAAAAGTCTCCTCATAGTCAATCCCCTCGATCTGTGAGAAGCCACGGGCGACAAATCTCGCCTTGTACTTCTCCACACTCCCGTCAGCCGCCTGCTTCACCTTGTAGATCCATTGCGAACCCACCACTGATTTCCCAACCGGTCTTGGGACAATCTCCCATGCACTGTTCCTGATGATCGAATCATATTCTTCGATCATGGCATCAACCCATGCGGGTTCCTCCACAGCTTCCTCAAAAGAGGATGGCTCCATCACGACACATTGACTCACAAGAGCCATGTATCCAGTGTACCGATCCGGTGACTGCCTCTATCTGCGATGTGCTGTAGGTGGTCCTACAACCTTCTCTGCATCCCGAGCCAGTCGCTCAGCTTCTGTAGTGCGCATGCGCCCTCTGATGGTTGGCGCTGCCTGGGTGGTTTCTTCCACCTCCAGAACCTCCTCTTGTGGCTGATCCACATCCGGAAGCTCCTCCTTAGGAACTAACAGCTCCTCATCTGCATGCAAGTGTGGCTCCCTCTCAAGCGAACACTGCATGGCTTTCTCCTCCCGAAATTTTATATCCCGTCGCACAACAGTCTTGCGACTGTCTGGCACATACACCCGATAGTTGTGAGGTGTATCAGTGTACCCCACAAATATTCCAACTTCAGCAGTTGGATCCAGCTTCCTTCTTGCATCCTTCGTCACATGCATGTAGACGGGAGATCCGAAAATCCGCAAATGGGAAATATCAGGCCTCTTGCCAGAATAAGCCTCCTCTGGTGTACTCATGCCAAGAACCTTGTGAGGACAACGGTTCTGCACATACACTGCTGTATTGCATGCCTCACCCCACAAGTGAAGGGGTAGGCCCTGATCATGCAACATCGCCCGTGCAGCACCCACGATCGTTCTGTTCTTCCGCTCAGCCACCCCGTTCTGCTGTGGGTTATGGGGTGCGATGAGCTCTCTCCGAATCCCTTCTGCGCTGCAGAACTCCTTGAATTCAGCCGAGATGCATTCACCACCGTTATCACTCCTTAGAGCAATCACCTTCTTCCCCGACTCCTTCTCGACCAGTGCTTTAAACTCACAGAACTTCGCGAATGTATCGCTCTTCTTCTGCATGAAGAAGATCCAGCACTTTCGAGAGAAATCATCAAAAAAGATCACATAATACCTGTGCTTTGTTGTCGAAGCAACAGAGAAAGGACCACACACGTCTGTGTGAACTCTCTCAAGGATCGTCGTGGCGCGACTATCCTTCTCGTGAAAGGTGGCTTTCACATACTTCCCTAAAGTACACCCCTTGCACTGATCTGACTGCGCAAGGGTGCCCTTAGAAAGCCCAGTAGAAATCTGCTGCAGAATCTTCAAAGCTCCATGGTGAAGGTGGCCCAATCTCCTGTGCCACAGTTCGCCCTCATCATCCCGGCTCACCACTTCTCCCGCCTTGCATGCCATTGCTGCGCAGCAATCTACCTGCAACTGATAAAGGTTCTTGGTTCGAACCCCTATCTTCTGGGTCTCTCCAGTAGTCTTACTGCGCAGGAAGGCTTTTCCTTCGCTAAAGACCACATCATACCCCTTATCCTCCAACATCGCTATTGAAATCAGGTTATTCTTCAATCTAGGTACATGCATGACATCCTTTAAGACAAAGGGTTTACCAGACTCCCTCTGAAAGGATACGGTACCGATACCAGTCGCACTGTATCTACCATCATCGCCCATCTCGATGTGCACACCCAAATCTTTGTTCTCCAGATCTGAGAACAACTCCCGATCTCCCGTCATATGAAATGACGAACCGCTGTCCAAGAACCACACCGATCCCATCACACTTGAAACCAAGCATGCAATCAGTGAAAAGTCAAGCTCGAACTGTGAAGCCAAAGCTTCTCCATCCGCAGATCTTCCCGCTTGCTTGTTCTTCTTCTTCTTTGGACAATTGGTAGCATAATGTCCGTGATCATGGCAGTGAAAACACTTCACTTTCGCCATATCCTGCTTCTTGCCCTTTGCACCAGAATGAGAGGTTTTCTTACCTTTCCCTTTCTTTGCTTTGGACACCAAAGCGCAGTTTTCTTCATCAGCTCCCTTTGATGAAGATCCATTTCGAGTAGTCCTCCTTATCTCCTCCTGCATGAGATCCGCCCAAAGGCGCTCCCATCCCGGCAGCTTCTCCCGACCATTGACACTATCTTGATATGAGTGCCAAGCCTTCGGAAGACCAAGGAGAGCCAGGTCGACCATGTCCTCATCTTCGACAATCACCCCCACACTTCCCAGCTCATCTCTGCACTGAGTGAACTTCGTGAGGTATTTGGCGATACTGTCGCCTTTCTCCATCTTGATGTTCCTGAGCTTATCTTTGAGCGCCAGCTTCCTTTGGTCACTCTTACTCTGGAATAGATCCGTCAAAGCTTTCCACATTAAATATGGAGAAGCCTTTACATGCAGGCTGGATACAATATGATCCTTGACGCCCTCCAACAGGATCCTTCGACACTTCGCCATCTTCTTTTGCCATGCTTCGACTTCAGCAGGATCAGTGGGCTTTTGGACATCCGTATCTACGAACTCCTTCAGACCATTATCTTCTAATACCGCCTCCATGCGATCCTTCCATGCAACATAATTCGAACTGCCTTCAAGAGCATATTCGAGTCGCAAACCGTTGAAAGACATTTTCAACACCAGCACCAAGAAAACAAAACTGCTGCAAAATTTCGAATTCCACCTCAAAGCTCAACCGCTCTAGATCTGTGAGAACAAATTATTTCTAGCACAAAGATCGACTGCAAGGGGCATTTACCAGACCTTTCACTTTCCGAAGAAAGATGAATCCGGAGGCTACCTGGCCCGCATGCAGACTCTGTCTATCGAAATAAGTTTGTAATCACTGTGATGATCAATCTTTGCTTCAATAGCTCCGATACCATGTAGAAATTTGCTGAATAATGATTAATTATCCACCGAGACTATCCTGATCACATACAATTCGAATTTATATGCAACACATAATCTCTTCCACTCGGATCATCAAACATGCGGAAATAAAATCAAGCGATAACACATCAAATCATCATACACATTAACACAGTATGTATGGGGAAAGCTTATAGCTGAAAACCCCGCAGCTATTGTGTATATTATAATGGAGAAATCAAGTAACAAACTCAGTATAATACTCCTCACAAGTACTCAGTACTTTCTCATACAGTTACCCACAATCTAGCTCAGTTTTGAACAGGTTACTGGTTCAAAACTCACCGCCAATTGCCTTGCCTCTATTGCGAAATCCAGGCCTGTCTATATAGAGATCCAAGGTTTGAATCTCCTTGGCTTGACTGTGCAATTTTCATGGACAAATCCTCCAAGTGTGGTGCAAATCTCATGCACAACTGATGTCGCCACTGATAGCTAACTCCACCCTTTCATCTACCTCTTTCACCGGTCTCCACTGAACTGATCATGCACTGTAGTGAACTGATGTGTTCTTGAGTTGAATAATGAGTTACTAATTAATGAATTAAATAATATTTAATTCACTCCACTCATAACTAATTGATTAGCTAGTTAAACTAATCTCAACCAGTTCAACTAAAATAAACAGAACACAACTCCACTATTTGTCTCATTAACTCCTCCAAACTTCTGCCACTGAAGTCCAACTGAAGTCAACCATGCATGATGCCATCAAACCCTTGGGAATAGTATAATTCCTCTGTCAGATGCATGAGCCACTTCTGTAGCTCGAACTGAAGTACTCCAAGAGAGTAAACTGTAGTTTATAGTCTAAATATTATTAAGGGTAAATAATATTTGACTTCCCTGTTTTTAGGAGAGGCAGTCTAAAAATAGACTTCGACCTCTTTGACCTAAAAAATAGAGTCTCATATATTTTTACCAACATTACCAATGCTCCAAGAATCTCAAACTGGAATCCCCGAACCATGCTCCATATGTCTAAAAATAGACATAGTCTAAAAATAGATTTTGCGCCAGAATTTGCCTGCGGGCCCACTTAGTGAAGGCGACTTCATTTCACTAAGCTCCATCATCTTGCTGCATTTTCAACAAGGCAAAATTCAGAATTTACGCCAGCAGCGGGGAAGGAAAATGATTAAGGTAATTTTCTATTGCTGTAAGGTCATTGTAACTCAAACAGGAGTGCAGTGGAATCAGATTGACGCTGCGAAGGAAGGATTGCAGGGGGAAGGAATTCTGCAACCTTGGTGGAAGATAAATTGGTATGTAATGGTTTTTGTGACTCTTACCTCCCAATTCAATATTCCAGTTCTCAATCCGAAAATAAAATAAGATGGTCCTACAGGGGTATCTGCAATGTTCTCTATTTTCTATGAAAGGAATTGGACATTTTCTGTATTCCTCTGTTCATTTGGTTTATATGTAATGGTAGGGGTTGTAGGTCTGGATATAGAACCCTATTTCCGTAGCCCCCCCATCCCTGTTTTCCATAATCTCTGTACTTATAAATTTCCTTGGTTTACTTTGAGCTTTCATAAGTTGCATGTATGTATGTTTTGGTATTTTTCTTTTACTGTCATGAAAGGTCCGGTAATGGCTTTTCACATCTTGCAAAATTATAAGGGAGATCAAGCCTGCATGCATTCTTCGAATATTTGGACTGCTTGGAATGGTAATGGTAGGTCTAGCTGTCTGCAGTATCGTGTTTGCCGTCAAACCCTGTTTTCACTAAACTACCTGCGGGTCAATGTATGGAATGGGCTGCGAAAGCATGTATGTGTTCATAGTCATATTTTACTTAATTATCTGCTTATGTCATAGTATCAATGGGTCAATATTTGTAATTGGGGAAATGTTTGTACTTGGGTCATTGTGTGTAAATGGTTTCCAAACCAATTTCGCGGGAAGAGTTATATTTATTTTCAGTCCCTGTTTTTGTTAAATCATTTGTGGATTACTATCGGGAACAGGTCCGAAAAGCTTGTCCTTTTTGGTAATTTGATTATGGCAAGCAAACTCTGCTCGCTCAGATATTGGTGATTCCTGTGGCACTCATCAGCGTTTATAAGCTTCATGTTACTGATTCCTCTCTCTATACATGTTTACTATTCAGTTCTACAGGAGACCTTCTCTGTCAGGCCATAATGGAAAAAGGTCAAACAGGTAGGAGGCTAAAATGGATTTTATTTCTGACCCCGGAAATACAAGAGGTCGAGTATATCTATTTCAGCAATCAGTTAAGACATATTGGAAATTTAAATGTGTATTAGCAAAGTCAATGTCGACATGCAAGAAAGGGAAGGCAATTCAACAGTGCTCTTTGAACTTCAGCTGATAAAACAGGACATTCGTGAGATGGCCAAGGCACAGATCCAAGCAACTGCTCGAATTGGGAAGATTGAGCGTCAGCTCCAAGGCATGCAGCAAGTGGAGATTCCAGGGTCTACTGCAACGGATCCAGCACCCGTGGATTCTTCCGATGGATAATATTTCTTATTTTATAGGTTTTTATGTTTTTGGCGGATAATAGTTATAGTTTATTTTCCATTTACAACTGTTATGGACATAGTAAAGTGGTTAAAGCAGTAAGTAGAAGGAAAAATAATATCAGTTTTGGTTGGCTTTTAGCTCTCTGAGGTGGCCAACAAACCTGGTTTCCTTCGGGCAGGTTGAGGCTACCTTATATGATAGAATATGTATAGCAACTTGCTCTTTAAAAAATAGAAAAATAGAAAGGTACTACAAAATTTACAAAAAAAGAAGAAACAAATATACTAAAGGTCATAAGTGTGTTGAGAATAAATTATTTTACATAGATTGTGAAGAGGAGGAAGAAAATGAACAAGAAACTTCAAAAGAAGAGGGTATACACTAGGAACCAACCCTAGAGAAAGAATAAATGAGTCCGACCATATCGTGTAATGCATTGGCAGGCATTACCACTCCTCAAACTCTCAAGTTAGAAGGACATATCAAGAAGAAAAATTTGGTAGTGTTGATTGATTCGGGTAGTACCCATAATTTTATTCATTGTAAGGTAGCCAAGGAATTGAATTGCTTCATATACCCAACACCAGAATTTCAAGAGATGGTGGCAAATGGAGGAACTAAAAATTGCTCTGGAAAATGCCATAATATAAAGCTAACCATGGGGGAATATGTATTAAATATTCCAATGCTTTCCATTCCAATGGGAGGTGTTGATGTTGTACAAGGAATAAAATGGTTACAATATTTGGGGGCGGTAGCTTTTAATTTTCAAGAAATTTTCTTGAATTTTTTTTTGGAAGGAAAGGAAGTCGAATTACGGGGTATCGTAGGGAAGCCGAGAAAGATAATAAGCTCTAATGTCATCAAAAATATTCTGAAGAAAGAACAACGAGGTGTAATTTCATAGTTATGCTCACTAGAAGTTCCAACATCAAAATCATCTATTTTTCCAGATCGCCAAAAATCCTTGGACAATCAGTCTAAGGTGTTAGAAACTCCCATAGGACTCCCACCTATTCATGATCATGATCATGCTATTCATTTGATTCCAAGAAGTGTTCCTGCAAACATCAGGCCTTACAGATATCCTTATGTCCAAAAGAGCGAAATTGAACATATGATTGCAGAAATGTTAGAGGTCAGTATAATTCAACCTAGTCAAAGTTCTTTCTCTGATCTAGTAGTATTGGTGCACAAGAAGGATGGATCATGGCGCATGTGTCTAAATTATAGGGAGCTCAATAAGCTCACTATTAAAGATAAATTCCCCATTCCTATTATTGATGAATTATTGGATGAATTACATGGAGCAATTTATTTTACCAAGTTGGATCTTCGTTCAGGATATCATCAAATTAGAAGGAAGATTGAAGATATTTTGAAAACAACATTTCAAACTCATGAGGGTCATTATGAATTTTTGGTCATGTCTTTATTCCTTACCAATGCATGTTCTACATTTCAAGGGTTGATGAATTCCATTTTCAAACCCTTCCTTAGAAAATTTGTGTTAGTATTTTTTGATGATATACTAATCTACAACATGTCTTGGAAGGATCATGTTCAACATGTTGACAGGGTGCTCAAACTTTTGGAGGAGAAATAATTATATGAAAAAACCTCCAAATGTTTCTTTGGAGTACAAGAGGTGGACTATCTCGGTCATATTGTATCTCACGAGGGTGTTAAGGTAGACCCTAAACAAATTAAATACATTAAGGAATGGAAAGTCCCCACAACCATAAAGAAGTTGTGAGGATTTCTCGGGTTACAGGGTATTATCGCAAGTTTGTTAAGAATTATGAGAGAATAGCAACAACTCTAACAACATTATTAAATGAAGATGCATTTTCATGGACTCCTGAAGCAACTAAGGCCTTTGAACATCTTAAACAGGCAGTGTGCCTAGCATTGGTCTTAGCCATGCCAAACTTCACAAAGACCTTTATTGTGGGATGTGATGCCTCAGGAAATGGAATTGGGGTTGTTTTAATGCAAGAAGGAAGACCAATTGCTTTTGAAAGTCGTCCAATCAAAGGAAAGTATTTAAAGAAAGCTATTTATGAGAAGGAAATGTTGGCAATACTACATGCACTAAAGAAATGGCAATCTTACCGAATGGGAAGACACTTCAAGGTAAAATTGACCATGATAGTCTTAAACACTTTTGGAACAAAGATTATCTTCATAATAGCAGCAGAAATGGGTCATAAATATGTAAGGTTATGACTTTGAAATCATTTACAAAAAAGGGAAGCTAAATGTTTTTGCATATGCACTCTCAACAAAGGATGAAGAGGTGGAAGCATTGCTTTGTGCCATTTCTATTATCCAACCAAATTGGATAACTGAAGGACGAAGAAGTGTGGACACTCATTCAAAAGTTGCAGCAATATCCTAGTACATATTATACATTTAGTTCGAAAAATGATTCCTTATTGTACAAATATTGCTTATATATTTGTAAGAATTCCCAACTAAAACAAAAGATTCTTTTGGAATTGCACACTTCTCCTTTAGGAGGACACTCGGGATTTTTAAAAAATTACCAAGAAAGAATTTTTTTGGGATGGCCTTAAATCTGATATTCAAAAGTTTGTGACAGAATTTTTGGTTTTCCAACAAAACAAATTTGAGATAATTAAGACCCCGGGTCTTCTACAATCTTTATCCATTCCATGTCAACGTTGGGAGGAGATTTCAATGGATTTTATCACAGGTTTACCTAAATCTGAAGGAAAGAGTGTCATCATGGTGGTAGTTGATAGACTTACCAAGTATGCACACTTTTGTGCATTATCTCATCCATTTAAAGCAAGTACAGTTGCTATTGTATTTATGGAAACAATTCAAAAGCTACATGGAAACCCAAATATTATTGTAAGTGACAGAGATCCCATTTTTACTAGAAATTTTTGGACGGAATTATTTTTTTGTTTGGGTACTCAACTAGCTCATAGCTCATCTTATCATCCTCAATTCGATGGTCAAACTGAGATAGTGAACAAATGTTTGGAAGGATATATTTTTTGTTTTGTATCTGATAAAAAAACACAATGGGTCAAGTGGTTACCTCTGGCTGAATGGTGGTATAACACTTCCTTCTATACTGCCAAAAAAAATGACCCCATTTATGGCACTTTATGGATATCATCCACTGTCCTCACACCATCTTTAATAGAAAATTATAAGGTTCAAGCATTGTAATTTCACATCGAGCATCAACAACAATTTCTCCAAATCTTAAAGGATAACCTAAATTTGGCACAAAATCGAATGAAACAATAGGCATATCAACATTGCAGCGAGAGAAGTTTTGATGTGGGAGACTGGGCATTTTTACAGCTATGACCATACAAACAAATGTCCTCAAGCAAGCTAAGAAGGATAATAAATTATCACCAAAGTACTATGGTCCTTACAAGGTGTTGCAAAAGATTGGTACTATGGCATACAAATTGGAGCTTCCTACTTTTTCGCAAGTGCATCCAGTTTTCCATTTTTCAAGCTTAAAGAAGGTTATAGGTGACAAAATTCTAGTTCAAACAATATTTCTAGAACTTGATGAGGAAGGAAAAATCATATTGGAACCTGAAGCAGTCACGAAAACGAGAACTCGATAGCTATGAAATCGATCAAGTTCAAAGTGTCTCATCAAGTGGAAGAACTTACCCACTGAAGATTCTACATGGGAGGATGAGAATTTTATACAGGAGCATACATAGCTACTCAAGCGTTGAGGACGACACTTAGTTGAAGGAGAGGGGCATGTTAGGTCCCTATATACTAGTGTAGTCCCTTATTGTTGTTAGTGTAACCCCCTTATTGTTATTGTTGTACCCCTGTAACCCCCATATTTTTATTATTGTGCCCTTACATTATTATTTTTCGGTCGGCTAGGATTATATTGTGACCCCATGGACTCTTATATATAGAAGGAGGTTTTTTCATTTGTATCATCCAAGAATTTTTAATTTATATAATGTAAAGGAGGTTGCCCCCTCAAAGTGGCTGAATTGTAAGGCATTGATCTCTCTTTTCTTCTATTTTTGGAGCTGGTTTCATAACAGAGTACAATGGTTATAATATTTGGGGACGGTAGCTTTTAATTTTCAAAAAAAATTCTTGAAATTTTTTTCGAAAGGAAAGGAAGTCGAATTATGGGGTATCTCAGGGAAGTCGGGAAAGATAATAAGCTCTAATGTCATGACAAAGCTTCTGAAGAAATAACAACGAGGCGTAACTACACAATTATGCTCACTAGAAGTTCCAACATCAAAATCATCTATTTCTCCAGATCTCCGAAAATTCTTGGACAATCATTCCAAGGTGTTTGAAACTCCCAAAGGTCTCCCACCTATTCGTGACCATGATCATGATATTCATTTGATTCCAGGAATTGTTCCTCCAAACAACAGGCCTTACAGACATCCTTATGTCCAAAAGAGCGAAATTGAATGTATGATTGCATTAGAGGCTGGTATAATTCAACCTAGTCAAAGTTCTTTCTCTGCTCCAATAGTATTGGTGCACAAGAAGGATGGATCATGGCGCATGTGTCCAAATTATAGGGAGCTCAATAAGCTCACTATTATAGATAAATTTCCCATTCCTGTGATTGATGAATTATTGGATGAATTATATGGAGAAATTCATTTTACCAAGTTGGATCTTCGTTCAGGATATCATCAAATTAGAATGAAGACTGGAGATATTCTAAAAACAACATTTCGAACTCATGAGGGTCATTATGAATTTTTGGTCATGCCTTTTGGCCTTACTAATGCACCTTCTACATTTCAAGGGTTGATGAATTCCATTTTCAAACCCTTCCTTAGAAAATTTATGTTAGTATTTTTTGATGATATACTAATCTACAATAGGTCTTGGAAGGATCATTTTCAACATGTTGACAGGGTGCTCAAACTATTGGAGGAGAAACAATTATATGAAAAAACCTCCAAATGTTTCTTTGGAGTATAAGAGGTGGAATATCTTGGTCATATTGTATCTCACAAGGGTGTTAAGGTAGACCCTAACAAAATTGAAACCATTAAGGAATGGAAAGTCCTCACAACCATAAAGCAGTTGCGAGGTTTTCTTGGGTTAACAGGGTATTATCGCAAGTTTGTTAAGAATTATGGGAGAGTAGCAACACCTCTAACAACATTATTGAAGAAAGATGCATTTTCATGGACTCTTGAAGAAACTAAGGCCTTTGAACATCTTAAAGAGGAAATGTGCCTAGCATCGGTCTTAGCTACACCAGACTTCACAAAAACCTTTATTGTGGAACGTGATGCCTCAGGAAATGGAATTGGTGTTGTTTTAATGCAAGAAGGAAGACCCATTGCTTTTGAAAGTCATCCAATCAAAGGAAATTATTTACATAAATCTATTTATGAGAAGAAAATGTTGGCAATACTACATGCACTAAAGAAATGGCTACGTTACCTAATGGGAAGACACTTCAAGATAAAAACTGATCATGATAGTCTTAAACACTTTTTGGAATGAATACTATCTTCATAAGAGAAACAAAAATGGGTCACAAAGATGTTGGATTATGACTTTGAAATCATCTACAAAAAATGGAAGCTAAATGTTGTTGCAAATGCACCCTCAAGAAAGGATGAAGAGGTGGAAGCATTTATTTGTGCCATTTTTATTATCCAACCAGATTCGATAACCGAAGCAAGGGATGAATGGAAGAAGGACGAAGAAGTGTGGAAACTCATTCAAAAGTTAAAGCAAGATCCTATTACATATAATACATTTAGTTGGAAAAATTATTCCTTATGGTAAAAAGATCGCTTATATATTTGTAAGAGTTCCCAACTAAAACAAAAAATTCTTTTGGAATTGCACACTTCTCCTTTAGGAGGACACTCGAGATTTTTAAAAACTTACCACAAGGTGAAGAAAGAATTTTTTTGGGATGGCCTTAAATCTGATATTCAAAATTTTGTGGTGGAATGTTTAGTTTTCCAGCAAAATAAAGTTGAGACAATTAAGGCCTCAGGTCTTCTACAGCCTTTATCCATTCCAATTCAACGTTGGGAGGAGATTTCAATTTATTTTATCACAATTTTACCTAAGTCTGAAGGAAAGAGTGTCATCATGGTGGTAGTTGATAGACTTACCAAGTAAGCACATTTTTGTGCATTATCTCATCCATTTAAAGCAAGTACAGTTGCTAATTTATTTATGGAAACAAATCAAAAGCTACATGGAAACCCAAAGATTATTGTAAGTGACAGAGATCCCATTTTTACTGGAAATTTTTGGACGGAGTTATTTTCGTGTTTGGTACTCAACTAGCTCATAGCTCATCTTATCATCCTAAATCTGATGGCCAAATTAAGATAGTGAAAAAAAATTTGGAAGGATATCTTCGTTGTTTTGTATCTGATAAAAAAACACAATGGGTCAAGTGGTTACCTTTGGCTGAATGGTGGTATAACACTTCCTTCCATACTATAGCAAAAATGGCCCCATTTATGGCATTTTATGGATATCATCCACCATCCATCACATCATCTTTAAGAGAAAATTATAAGGTTCAAGCAGTGGAAGATCACATCGAGCATCAATAACAAGATCTCCAAATCTTAAAGGTTAACCTAAATTTGGCACAAAATTGAATGAAACAACAGGCAGATCAACATCACAATGAGAGAAGTTTTGATGTAGGAGATTGGGTATTTTTACGGCTACAACCATATAAACAAATGTCCCTCAAGCAAGCTAAGAAGGATAATAAATTATCACCAAAGTACTATGGTCCTTACAACGTGTCGCAAAAGATTAGTACTATGGCATACAAATTGGAGCTTCCTGCTTCTTCGCAAGTGCATCCAATTTTCCATGTGTCATGCTTAAAGAAGGTTATAGGTGACAAAATTCCAATTCAAACAATATTGCCAAAACTTGATGAGGAAGGAAAAATAATATTGGAACTTGAAGCATTCACGGAAACAAGAACTCGACAGCTACGAAATCGATCAATTTCGGATTATCTCATCAAGTGGAAGAACTTACCCATTGAAGATTCTACATGGGAGGATGAGAATTTTATACAAAAGCATCCAAAGCTACTCAAGTGTTGAGGACAACACTTTTTTGAAGGAGAGGGGTCTATCAGGTCTCTATATTACTAGTTTAGTCCCTTATTTTTGTTAGTGTAGCCCCCTTATTGTTATTGTTGTACCCCTGTAATCCCCATATTGTTATTATTGTGGCCTTACATTATTATTGTTAGGATCAAATCTTCAAGAATTTGGATTTTCTTCCCTATGAATTGTGTGGATCAAATCCTTAATCTCAACCCATTTTTATTTTATTCTCTTGAATGGCTCTCTGAACATAATGTTTAATCCCTACATAGGACTTCATAGGGGTAGCCTTATTTCCCATTTTCTATTCATCTTGGTTCCCAAAGGGTTGGGAAGACATCTCAAAGAAGTGGGACATCAAGTTATTATTAAGGGTCTCCACCTGTATGATAATGACCTACCCATTACCCATCAACAATTAGTTGATGGAATCACCCTATTTACCCTTCTCACCATGAGGGAGACCATGGCCCTGAAATCTGTTCTCAATGACTTTATGGATGCCTCCAAGACACTAATCAATGCGGAAAAATCCAATGTCTTCTTTAACACTTGTGGGACTTTCCAAAGACATCTAGCTCATATTTTGGACTTATATATTAGTAATATCCCTTCTAAATATTTGGGAGCACCTTTGGTGGAGAACACTTTATACTTTTCTTGTTTGCAAGGCATTGTACAAAGGATATCTAATAAGCTAGATATTTGACGTTTTTATCCTTCAATATGGCAGGTTGGCTTGTACTCCTCAAATCTATTCTCCAAGCTCTTCATGTGTATCAAATGTCATCTTTAGTTGCCCATAAAGTTATTTTCAAATCCATTACTCCCTTTACAGATACTTCCTTTGGAGAGTATCAAAGAAGGAAAATAAGTGGTCATTAGTTATCTCAGAAAATATTTGACTTCCTAAGCTGGCAGAGGGATTAGGATTGTGAGACCTAGGGATCCTAAATAAAGCATTGGGAAAAAAAATATGGTGTTGTTGGCTTCAGGGAGGAGCTAAACTTTGGAAACAAATATGGGATAGGAAATATGGCCACTCATCCTCTCAACCAGAAAAGTTGTGAGCAACCAAGTATCCTTTAGGTTCCTCCATGTGGAATCTAACATAGGCCAACCAAAACTTATTTCAAATTCATGCTTTTGGGGAGATTCAATATGACTGCATTGCATTATTTCAGAAAGATGCTTGGAAACAAATTCCACGCTTGAGGGATTGAGTTGACCTCAGAGAATTAGAAACATTTACTTCAAATCACCAATGTCTTACTGTAACAGACTTTTGGAAAGTCATTCAAGGTCTTAGGCTATGGAGGGAATGGAAATTTTTTGAACATTGGCCATCGCACTCATCTCTCTCCTCCTTGCCTATTTTAGTTGAGTTACAAATTTAGAAAATATCCATCTCCTAGGATCAAGACAAACTTTTTTTGGATTATCATACCAAAGGGATGTTTACCCTCAAGTAATCCTTCTCTCTTCTAGCTAGTTATTAGAACATTCATCGAGATCCAATTTGGCAGAAAATATAGATGAATGGTCTATAGCCCATGCTTTCTCAATTCCATTGGCTAGTGGGATGACCAAAGATTCTTACATGGGACCAAATAAGGAAAACAATATTTTATGCCCCCCTGATTTGTACTCTATGTTGGAATCAGGAAGAGTCTATGGAGAATCTCTTGAATGTTTATCCTTTCAATGAAATTATTTGGAGGAAGATTTTATTCCTTTTTGGATCCTCATACCACAATTTCAATAGTTTGGTGGAAACATTAGAGCATTAGAGACCCAAAATATTTAGTAATCTAGAAGTAAATAGAGCATGGAATCTTGCCCCTATTTTTATCAAGTAGGTGTTGTGGAAAGAAATGAATAATTGAATATTTAAGCAAAATAAAAGGGAGAAGACTCAATTTGGAAATTAATTACACAAAACATTTGTCATACCACTCTCTATGAATCTTGGTCTGTGGAAGATTGGAGAATGAATCCATAATAATATGATATTCTATGTTTTCTAGAGCTCTATCCTTCCATGATCTCCTCTCTGCCTCCCAAATAACCCTCTCCTAGAGTGTCCTCTCCTTCCTCCTTTTCTCCCCTTCAATGGGTTTCATGAAGTTAAAATTGATAGTGCCTCCAAAGGCAACCCCGATCAAGCAGGATAACGAGGTATCTTCCACGAGTAGGAAAGTCAGACATTGAAGGTCTATGCTAGGGATTCTGGTATTACAAGAAACAATGAAGTTGAATTCCTCGCTCTTGAAAGAAGGTTTATTTTTGCAATCATTGAGGGATACTCAAAACTTCATCTTAATGGGTATTCTCAGCTAGTTATTAAGACTATCTAGAAAATCATCAATGGAGAACCTATTTAAAAATTGTCTAAGAGTTGGAGAATTGAGAATATTACCTCACGCATCAAGGCACTACTCCAATCAATCCATTATGTCATTGCTTCACACTCAAGGCAAACCAGTAATCAAGCGGTTGATTTCCTGGAAAGCCTAGGATGTCAGGATAACGACACCTGTATAACTAAATGTTGGTCTGAAGGGGAGATGCCTAGCTGGAAGGATTTTTTGCAACTTATTTTAGATGTTGATAAACTACCCTTGATTGGGGTGACTAGAAATGTGACAATGGAGGTTGCGGGAGGTCCCACCACCTTGTCGCCTCCCACTGCATTTAAAAGGAGGGGTGGCATGGATATCTCGTCCCATGCATAACACATGTGATATTATTCTTCATTCATTATGATTTTAAGCCTCCCACAGTTCTCTTGTCCTGTGAAGATTATTGTTGTTTTATGAAATTTATGTTGTGCTTGGACTCCTCCCCCATTGTTGGTGAGATTATTCTCTCGACTATTTGATGGTGTTAGGAATGTACACACATGAAAGTATGTAGATCCATTGAGTGATTATTGGCCTTTTTCTAAGAGGGTGTCACTTTCCTTTGGCGATGCAGTGGCAGTGACCTAGGACTACATGCAAGAAAATTTGACTTCTGATTTTGGTAGAAAAAATATCTTGCTTGGAATATTTGTTCATGGACCAAAGCCAAAAATTGTGTTTATAGAGATTTCGTGTCTCATAAATCTACAAAATTCGCTAGAGCTAGAGGGGGAGGTTGTCATCATTGTCATCCTGCATTAAGTGCTTGAAATCTTATCAGATCCAGCAAAATGGGATAACACTTTTAGGGTACAAACTTTTCTTTTGATATCTATTATCTATTACATTTACTTTAATTCTGTGTGGTTCAAGTGTGGTGATTTCCTTTTGATTTTCCTAGGGGTTCACTATCTCCTATGCCTTGGGGTTTCCTGAAAAGCAGATGCTTTTGTCTAGAGGTTTTCTTCTGGGCCTGTGGTGTGTTGGACTTTGTATTTGTGATGGCCTGGGTTGTCCCAAATTCCTTGCATCTTCTGGCCTCACTTATGTCTTGGCTTGATTAGTCTCACTACCTTGATTTTTTACTTTTGGGCGTTCAACTATCTCCTTTGGCTTCTTTCCCATTGGTCTAAAATGCCCCAACAATGTATCCATAGTTGCAGGGGAGCTGGTGGAAGAGGACTGCAAGGTTGTACATGTGTCTAGGGTAAAGCCTGGGAAGTCATTGTTATCTTCCTCTCTACTACACCTCCTGATATTCATGAAGAAATCTACTAACTTGAAACCCTTACCACTAATGACCGCTAGGCACATTTTGACTCTAAGATTTTAGAGGAGGTAGCCAATTAGGTTCTTGACCCGAGTCACACCAGGGGAAGATAGAGAAATACCTAAATTTTATCACTCTATATTACCCAAATTTCTTCCTTGTAACAATTATGGGGTCCCTCACCCTTACACTCTTGTGCATATCGAAAGAGAAGCATGAAGATCATAATGACATCATTTATTCCTTGAATGAGATCAAGTGGGTGTAGTGATATCAATGTTCATGTTTGGATAGCTTGGATGCTCGTCTGGCTCATATGGAAATCCATCTTCAATGCGATATTAAGCCCTCTACTCCGGTTGGTACAAGTGCACATCATCCCGCTGTAATGACTACTTCTTACTCCTAACCTCATGGTATGTCTCTATGTAGTTATTTTGATTCTCTATGTAGCTCAGTCTCAATTAGTTCTTGTAGTTTTGTTGTACTATGAAACAACCCCCCCATTTATTTTTACATTGATTAAAGTTGTGAATAATAAATGGGGACCCTTTAAAAAAAAAATAAAGCTTAGGATATATTACTCTGCTTTTGTTTAAGTCTTAAAAAAACTTTAGAAATAAAATCCAAGAACCTTGTTCCGCTTTTATCTTATTCCTCTTAACGCAAATCGCAAATTCCTAAGGTAACAATGTTGGAACACACATACAACTTGCGAATTGCGATAGCGCTAAGACCTTTTTCAAGTTATATATAAATTTCCCATTAAAAAGGTTAAAAATCCCTTATAACCCTAAATCACATTGCTCCTTCCAAAAAACGAACCAATAGAAATATCATTCGAAAAATGAAATGCAATAATATCGGACCCGATAGAACAATAAACAAAAGTTAAAGACATTAACAAATCTGAGTTATATTGCTTATCGCATCCCACAGCATAAAACTAAATGAAAAGTCATGCCCGCTTCGATAAAATGCGATATGCGATTTGCGCAGATCGCATTTTGCAAACACTCGCAGTCAAGATACATAATATCAATGCTTGTACGATGTGCGATTTGCGATATATCATTTATCGCAAAGCGCTAGAAACAATGCTTAAATTAATTCATCTGTTAATAAATCTCAAGATATAAATCTCCTGATTAGACATATATGGTAAAACACGTAGAATATTTGACAAATTTTTAATGAGATATTAACGACATTCAATGGTTTTGGGATTCGAAACGATTAATATCTTTCTATGGCATGTTTCAAATAAAAGCGTCAGATGTACGATTTATGGTGATTAAACTATGTTTTCTCTTTCTGCCTCTGTTATTCATCTCCACTTTGATTTCCCTATTTTCTGAATTTTGGAAATCGCCCGAGAAAGCAATTTCAGCCAAAATGACGAAGAAATGAAAAGAAATTGCCCAAACATCCACCTCCGAGGTCATAGATATGCCTCCACTCTTCTCAGATACTATTTGCATTAAGGATAGTGGAACCACTTCCTGGGAAGCAATGTATAATTTTCTCGAAGGGGAGAAACCAAGGGAATTGAAAAAAGTAGCAACATCAAATGCACCTGGCTCATCTGAGCCTTCTTATTTCGAGGCGGCATGTTCCTTTTTCCACAGGATAGCCGCAGGCTGAATATTTTTCCATATACTGACATGGTGAGATGGGTCATTGACATTGTCAATGTTGCATACATAAATTTCAAGAACTCAAGACAAGAAGACATGGATTCATTCACCCCTGAATATTTGTGCGTTATGTACCATCTACCAGTACCACAGAAGGTTTATGATAAAGCTTTTCTTGAAAATTTTATGAAAGAAAATGAAGACCCAATGAATGTAGTGAAATAATGGAAGGTTGATTGCAGCAAATTTAAGCGGGATAAACTTGGTATGTATCTAATTGCACAATTACCAACACCCCACTATTTTATAGCAACAATGATGTGTAGGTTATTTTCCAAGCCTGATGTTATCACTGGAAAATAGGACAAGCCAATATGACATTATTAAATGTCAGGCAGAAGGATTTATAGGGCTGAAAGACATTAGAGAATCTGAAGTATTTAAAAATCTCTAAGGTCTAAGAAGAAAAATCAAATTGTGCGCATTTTCCTTCGATAGGCGAGATATTGTGCGAATTTTCCTCAAAAATCCGAGATATTGTGCAGCTTTTCCTAAAAAGTCGCGCGGTCTCGAGAGTGGCAGAAGTCACTTTCCGGGACCACTTCACACACTCCAAGAAATTGATCCCACACTTGAGGCCGCCCAAGTATAGCTGCCCAATCCTCCTTAGCACCTCAAGGGAGCACATAATGGAATAAATTTGGCACACAATGGAATGATCCTCCTCTCTTGGGTCACTATCCATAAATGTACCAAGAGAGAGAAGGAGAGTGTGAATTCTCATATAAAAGGCCACCAAGAGATGAACAATAGGAGAACACATTGTTATGTTGACCATAATTTCCCCAAGCAATAGTAGTGATGTGTGATCTGGAGCAGAGATAGAGGGGACTCAGTTGTTGGCCATGCAACAACTCCAGTCCACCATAGTAGAGAGAGCGAGACTTTGCGCCAAGGCAGCTCGGAATTAAAAACATCCTTGCATCAGGACTTGGAGCTCCATAGTTCCAAGGGCCCCTTGGAAAGTGGGTTAAAGTTTCATCCTCTTTTCCTACCATCACTCAATAAGAGGGGACGTAAGCGCCGTCGTTTGGATTATTGAAGTTGTTTGACTCTATTTAGAGCTTCTTTTTTTATTTGTTTTAGTTTTAGTTTAGTTTTTATGTTTTAATATACATGCTATTTCTCTATCTAGTATGTTTATGTTTTAGCATGTTCCACTAACTTGCTTGACTCCATCTATTTTCTACCTGTGACCAATAACTTAAGAGGGAAAAACTACCCCTCTTAAGAAAGTGTGATTTGGTACATTTGTGCGCCAAACACACTAACACAGGATTGGTGATTCCACTAACTTTTATTTCCAAGTTTATGTGGTTGTGCCTTTTTGCAGAGACCTCCGTCTTTACTATGGAGTTGGGCTGGAACTGCCCCCTTTATCTCCTTCACTGCCTAGTTCATCCCTAGTGATAGGCTGAAGCTGAAGAGCTCCCAAAAATCACTTTGTAGGAAAATTGTGCGGCTTTATTACAGACATATGTGCCCCAGTGCGCGTGTTCAGGGGTGACCTGCGTGTGGCCTTCGCGCCTGTTTCAGCTTTTTCCGTGCGGAAACCGGAAGTGGGATTTTTTCCACTATTTCCATCTTTTCTTGCTTGTAAAAGTGATAGGCAGCCCATAATACATCTGCCAGCACTGGTTGAGGTGCCCCGCAACTTTTTAAAGCTCACTTTTAGCTGCTTTTAGTAGTTTTAGGTGTTAGTTTTATTTCAAGTTGATTTTCACAAAGTTAACACATAGTTTAAGTAGGAGGCAAATTAACTTGCATTCCAAAATAATTTATGTTTTACGAATTTAGGTACCAAAACAACTAGTTAATTATCCAAAGTAAGTGGCCCAAGTCCACGCATGCTTAGCTAGTTCTCTTTCATTTTTCTAGAGTAAAATTCATTAGTTTAGTTCAATTTTTGCATTAGGATTTCGGGACCAGGATCGAATTGTCGGTAGAAGAGCAAGTAATCTCTGCTGCCTTTGCACCCTCGGGTGATCCTAGGCAAGCATATGAACACTGTTTATTGACAACTCACCATCTCCCTATAGTTGATCATATAGATTAACAAGGAAAAATTGAAAGCGGCCCATATCCGCGCATGTTTTTCTTTTGAGAAAGGAACAACGAAACATAGTTTAAATAAGGTGTTTTGAAAAGGATCATCACAGATCCACATGTTCAAACTATGTGCTTTTTCACCTTTTGTTCACATACATCCACACCCTAAGTAAAGTAAAGACACCTAAAACTAACTTGACAAAACTCACTAAATTATCCCCACAGGGGCCACAAAAGATTTTATACTCTAAGTTAGGACCAAGGGGGTAGGCATCCAATAAGCCGCCTTGGTTAGTCTTCATATTGAAACATAGAAGTTGACTATTTAGGGAACTTTCAAATCTTCCTATCAGCCCATGGAAAAAAAAACCCGAGCGTGGCAGAGACCCAATTCATAGGGGGTTAGGCTTCGGCCCAGTGGGTGCGGTATCAGTTGGGGCTACCTGACCGAGCTAATACGCGGTACTGGTAGCTGAACTACTAAGAAGCCTAAGACTCGAACACTCACGTGGGATAGCGGTGCTTAGTGGCCAAATTAGGGCATCCTTTCCCTATAGGTGATGGTGCAGGAAAGCACTAGATCCTCTACCCTTACCTTGGTGGATTTTCTTCGGTTGACTGGGGGTGTCGCCATCTCCTTTGGGATGTTGTGCCAGCATTCAAAAGATATCTTCTCAAGGCCCAATTACATTTGAGCGTGTGAGGACGATTAGGTCTTCTAGGATTTGAGTATCATACGCAAACAACAAAAAACCATATTTTTTGATTGACTGATCACATAGGGTTAATCTAATGGGAAAATTTATTTTAGTTTCGCTTTGTTTTATGTATGCAATTGGATTTTTTCTTTTATTATAGTCTCTATCCTTTCAAATACTTTCAAAACCATACCTAGTCGACACCAGAACGGACCCAACGGGACCTCATCAACATAGATGCCTTTTGGATCTCCCCCCATTACCGGGAGGGGTTCTAGGTCTTTCGCCATTTAGGCGTCAAAGACGGAACGTTTCCACCCTTATTGGTTCATCCTTTATCGGGGCATATTTATTTCGGAATCCTAGTCGGTCTCCCAAAGCCACACCAATGAACACCCCCACAGGGTCACCACACACCATTCCTCCCACAACCCCTAGCGGGAAGAGGAGTGTTACCCATTCGGGAAGCCAGGTGAACACACAGCAAGGTACGCCATAGAAAAACCCTATTCCTAACCAGAAGATTGTTTTTTCACAAGTCGCAATGGCTACAACCTCGCAGTCACCTTTTCTAGCTTCATTAAATCTACCAGATTTAACCAAGTTGACAAATGACCCCATTACACACAACCCCATATGGCCTCCCATGCCCACGAAGCTCCCTTCGGACATTACAAAATTTGAAGGGAAGCAAGCAGAAGACCCCAAAAATCATGTTATGACTTTCCACCTATTGTGTTTGTCGAACAGCATCGTTGATGATACTATTTGACTAAGACTGTTTCAACGCACCCTAGCCGGAGTAGCAGTGAAAGGGTATGTGCAGCAGCCCTATGCTACACATGGAACCTTTAGCGCCCTCACTACTACATTCCTAACCTATTTTCAATTACCCATCCACCACGATTCTGAAATGGAGTTACTGACCCACTTTAGGAAAAACCCCCGCCATCCATATCTCGGACCATCTCTATGAATGTTGGCGGCATCGTAGTTTGTGAAAATCCAAACTCGACGATCGAGTTCAGTTAGACCTGTTCCTGAAAACTCTCACCGAAGAGATTTCAAAGGATGTGGCGCAACAAAATCCCATATTTAAAGAGGACGCCATCAATAAGGCCCAACAACTCGAGCTGTAATCTATATGAAGTCAAGGTATATTTACAATATCCTTTCGAATGCCCCACACATGCAAACTTACAAAGAATTGCCAGGCGCGTCGAAATTTGCAGACGGTTTAATTGGGTCATTGACCCAAAAACACCTAAGTAGCAGCATTCAAAACCTCGGTTATGTGTATGATTCTACCCAAAACATACCACAACCCGTCTACCAAAGTCATCACATGCCTTCACAAAATTTGACCAGTAGGGTGTCATCGTACCACCATCAGCATGGAGGACCCTATCCTCCAGTCAAGGGGACCCTGTACACAGAGAGACATGTTGACGGAAGAGCTCCCCCCAACATTCATTTACAAACCTGGGACCACAATATGCCTAATATCTAGCACAAGACCTGCTCATGTAGAATAATGCACAAGTGAACTTTGTGCAACCATCCCAAAACCAACTGCACCAACCATATAACCAAGAGAATTCAAATTATCCTCCTAACGTGGTTAAGAAAAAAGGAAAAAACAAGCCTAAAGGAAATCCTAGACATGGGGGCAACAATCATCAATGCCCTCCGCGATCTCAGACTGGAGGCAACTCCAACCGAAATCAAAACCAAGAGATAAGCAACCCCCAAAGGCAGAACAAGAGGGAAATTCTTCGGACGAACCACTCTTGTTCAATATCTAGTGAGTACGGCCATTACGCTCACCATTGTCCCAAACTCCTTGAGCTGAAGAATCCACAGAGTAACCGTGGACAGGGGGGATCCTCCCAGCAGACAACAGTCATGCAGGAGCCTTTCCTCCATCAAGGGACAGTTAGCACACAACAACAAACTCCCGACTATTCCGAAAAAAAATAGCCACGAAATCTACATGACTGGCGAAGAAATATTTTTTCAGACACGGAATCGAAATTACGACGCCCCACCAGACACCAGCGCATCAGGGGCTATTACTAGTGCACCAACATCACCTTTGACCATATCAAAGATGCCTGTTGAACCTTTGCCAAAAATGGCTAAGGGACCAACTAGGTGGGCATGAAACTATTCCAAAGTGGCCCATAACTATAGCATTGTGGATGATCTAGCTCAATCTCCCACCGCTATGTCAGCTTTGGAGGTGTTACAATCATGCCCAAAGTAGCGGAAAGCCTTACTTTCCACATTAGGCACCATCAACCCCGCCTATTCTCGCCTAATGGCTTTTGATTTAGATAAATCCACCCCTAGACTTCCTTCAATGGTCGCCTTTCAAATACCAGTATCGGTCCAAAACATTACCATTCACCGATGTATCATTGATGAAGGTGCATCTACATGCATCATGTTAAGGAATGTTTGGAAAAATTTAGGGTCTCCCGAACTAAAGCTATTAGACATCACGCTTAGAGCATACGATGGTCGCCCTTCAGCCCCCGTTGGTCTCTACCAAAATGTTCCGGTCTGCTTAGCCGACAAGACATTCCATATAGACATTGAAGCCTTGGATGCCCAATTGGACTACAATATACTCCTTGGCTAAAGTTACATGTATGCCATGTCAGCCATCGCCTCCTTCGTCTTCCGAACTATGATGTTCCCCCATGAGGGCCGCATCGTTACTGTCGACCAGTTGACACATAGCGAAAAGCTACCCCTAAAAAATACCGATGTCTTTCTACCCTATGTAGACACATCTATTGACGTGCTTGTACAATACCAATAATATGGCCCCATCCAGTTCAAACTGTCATCCATCCTAGGGTCATTCCTAGAAGATCCCCCTGTTATACCTAAATCATCACCTGATGTCACAGGGGCTCCGGTGTGCATGATGTCCACATCAAGCACCGAAGCTAGTCAAGACATGGAAATGAGCAGTAATGACATTGAGTCCTTGGCCACGACAGCCTCTCTAGCCTACGCCACCTCCCAAACTCCTTTCCTCTTCCCCCCAGCTTTTTTTTTATCACAGCAGGTCATGGTCACAGTGGCCCTACCAAACCTATCATTTGCAATACCAGTTTTGTACCTAGTACCACCCACTCCAATGGGAGTCGTGCACACCACCTCTACAGGGTTAATCCCCATCAATCTTGAACTGGCCTGAGCCGTTCAGGAGACTGTTGCAAAAATCCCTGCAAAGGAAATTCCCACTGCAAAGCCAATGGTTACGACTAAGAAACCTGAGCGAAGAGGAAAGAAGGTGGAGACTCCCACCACGCAACGAGAATCACCACTCTGCACCATATGTGACGTAGTAGGCCACCCTACCCACATTTTCCCAGAGATGGACGAATTAAAACCGCTCCTTAGCTCTACGGAAAACATCGTGACACCAAGTTCCCGTAAGAAGGAACTAGCCACCAAAAGTCAAGGCAAAGCATTGTGTACCAATCACGCATGTGCTATCTACAACAATTATGGAAACTATACCCATCATTGCCCATTGATCCCACGATATAGGGATGTCTTACATGCCATCGAGCAATCCTACCAAGAGGATCCCTCCACCTAGTCATTTGGAGGTGAACCTCTCACCATCCTATACCTACAAGAGGAGCAATAGTCGCCTAAAAGACTCCCAGCCATTCCCCCTCCTCCCATCGAACGTTGTGTACTATGTGATGAGTGTGATCATTTCATCATCGATTTCCTAGCTCTCTAAATGTTCCAGCGATGGTATCCAGTTCATATAGTATATCACAATGACCCTTATGCCCAGTATTCATGTCAAATATGCAGTGGAAATCACCCGATGCATCATTGTCACTAAATCCCTAGATTCTTTACAGCGCTAGATTGTATGCAATCAACCATAGTTCACCTCTCCCGAGAAGATGGATCTGACTTGGAATCTATGAATAGCTTGAAAACACAAGAAGATGTGACGAATAGATCCATTCTCTTTCTGTTAGCTGAAAAGCGACCAATCAGGGAACCCTTAGTTACCCCCAACCACTCTCTGCAGAGAATACCGACATGTGCACTGTGTAAAACACCCAATCATGTGGTTGCCACTTGCATTAACTTAGAAGCGCTACGTTGCTGGTACCAAGTCACGCCATCTAGTGAGTAGGACGGGAACCCCATATCTAGGTTGTTTTTCCTAGTATGTCAGGGCAATCACCATGAACAACGTTGTACTTCTATTCTGCAAGTTCATCCTATAATTGATATGATACATACATTAGAAAAGAAACGTGACGATCTCCTCAACCGGTATAGAAATTATATCACCCCTAGGCCATCAACCCCTCACCCACATCGGCATAATGGGAAAACTGGAATGGCGCACCAACCAAGCATGACCCAGGTCCAACCAAGGATAACATGTGCACTATGTGACCTGATTGGCTACCGACTCAATCAATGCAAAGAACTGAAGCACCTCACAAACAATTTTCGCATAGTCTCCTCCCTCCCGCAGAGACTTCTTTTTAACCAAGAGAAGATAACGCACACTTATTGCTGGATTTTTTCACACTTCCATTATACAATAAAATGTGAACATCTCTCGAAGCTTATAGAGGCAAGAGCAGCGTTAAGTCTACATTCCCAAAAATATTTAGACACACCCAAGCCAAAAACTCAGAAATGGAAGCAGAAGACCTCATCTTCTACAACATATCCTTTCCAAGCGTCCACGTCTGGGACGAAGAGTAGCGTTGAATCCCACACAATCTAATCAGTTTGCATAGTGGCACCATGCACCATCTTCACTAGCCATAACCATGAACCAGAGGCATGCCTTCTAATGGAAACATTTAGGCACATCTGCACCAGGAAAAAAATTCGTCGATAGGAAATTGACCATCTTAACAAGGTACCTAGCCTTGCACTCACACAAGCTCCCATCGCGAAGATTCCCCCCAAGCCACCATACACCTACCAAGGACATGGGAACCTGGTTGCCTCATCCCCTTGAGTTACCATTCCCTTCGATCACTGCAGACAGTTCGATCAAGTCTTTGGCACAAGGTCACCTAAGTAGTCGTAATATTTGAATAAAGAAGATGATTTCACTTGGGGTATTTGTCTTTGCAGGTAGTGTGCAAACCATCCACATCTCCATCCACTAAAAGTTCCAAGAGCAGGTATCACTCTAGCCCTAGCATGATAGAGTCCCAGAAAAACTCTGCATATCTTGACATCATTTCTCCATCAGAAATAAACCATAGGTTCCAAACACCCGACCATGTTTATCATCACCTCACCTTGCACATGATAAGCATCATCGTTGGTCGGTAGAGCCTCCCCTCCATGGTGCTCGTCACCCAAAGTAGACCATATCTCACAACAATAGTGGCACCATGTCCACAACACTATAGTCCAGGAAGCACCTCATGCACATTCACTCGACATGCATCAGGTCAAGTTTTACCATATCGAAATAAAACCCCTTTCCCGAACAACTAGGTTTTTCAAGCAGATCGAAAGCACACTATCGCACCTCATATTTGGCCCACCATACCTCCATCAGGATAGCCCATCTGCGACATTTTCCATCTGATTCATAAAATTCACACATGATACCAACCAATGGGGCCCCCACCCTCAGCAAAACACCTTCCTCACATCATCAGTGAGCGAACACTTTCAATTTTTGGGGCACCCATCTCTGTGTTTTCTAAAAACCAAACCCCATTTTTTTATTATTTTTGTAACTGTACAAAGACCGAAAATGGTGCAATATGTCCCCCACCCACCCATTCATTTTTTCTCCCATGGAAGCATTCCCTGGTCACCCTTGGTTGGAGTATCACACCCCAACGCAAAACTCACCATGACATTCATAACCAGTTTACACCCACCCTAGAATTCCTACCAACTCTAGCGATTTCCCCATCAAAAATAGTTATGACTGCCGCAAAGATGCTTTTTATACTCTGACCTTGGACCACTGAATCCCCATCATCAATTTTCAATCACCCCTCACCATCATGCCTATGTTAAACCCATCACATACAGGATCCTGATCCCCTGCATCAGTGACTCTCTCGTTCGGTTGAAGCTTATTTTTTGTCGACATCAACACCTCTTTTCCAAAAAGGAAGTGATACCTTAGATCACCCCTCTCCAGAAAAGGGGCATCCTCGGATGGCACTACAGGAGACATCATTTCCCACAGATTTCATCGATCCTCCCGACATTCGACTACAAAAAAAGCTTTCATGTCAAGATGGTATCGTACCTTACAACCATTTCACTTTGATCAAATTCGTCGAAGACCCATGCCTTTATAAGCATCTATTTCAGCAATTCTTACATGGGAAGGTCCCAACCATGCACCTATGCATACAATGCGCATTTATATGCCTTACCAAGTTTACGCATATGGGTACCACATTCCACCTATTTTCAAAGAAAAAATGCCCCTGAGGGCATCAGCAGTCATCATCATCAACCAACAGATCACTACCATACTAGTGACACAGACAGAATATGTATCTGTCAAATAGATTTGTTTAACTAGCCAAAGCATCACGAGAATCGGACATGCCCGCCTCGTAGAAAATTTGTATATATTGTATTTTACCATTACTTGCAGGGATCCCACAAGACATGGTCGCTCTTCGACCCGATGCAGGGTGTCTCCAACTCTGAGTTACACGCAGGTCTCTCTCTCTCTCTCCACATAGTACACAAAAAATATACTATAATGTATTTCTGCTATACAGTTCTTCCTATACCTCACACATTAGGGGGAAATTGTTATCACTGGAAAATCGGACAAGCAAATATGACATTATTAAATCTCAGGCAGTATGATTTACAGGGCTAAAAGACATTATAGAATCTGAAGTAATTAAAAATCTCTAAGGTCTAAGAAGAAAAATCAAATTGTGTGCATGTTCCTTCGATAGGCGAGATATTATGCGGCTTTTCCTCAAAAATCTGAGATATTGCGTGACATTTTCTCAAAAAGCCTGCGATCCTGAGAGTGGCGGAAGTCGCTTTCCGGGACCACTTCACACACTCCAAGAAATTGATCCCACACTTGAGGCCACCCAATGACAGTCGCCCAAGCCTCCTTAGCACCTCAAGGGAGCAGACAATGGAATAAATGTGGCACACAATGGAATCATCCTCCTCTCTTGGGTCACCATCCATCAATGTACCAGGAGAGAGAAGGAGAGTGTGAATTCTCCTATAAAAGGCCACCAATAGATGAACAATAGGAGAACACAATGTTATGTTGGCCAGAATTGCCCCAAGCAATACCAGTAGTGTGTGATCCAGAGCAAAGATAGAGGGGACTTAGTTGTTGGCCATCCAACAACTCCAGTCCACCATAGTAAAGAGAGGGAGACTTTGCGCCAAGGAAGCTCTAAAGTAAAGACATCGTTTCATCGAGACTTGAACTTCCATAGTTCCAAGGGCCCCTTGGCAAGTGGGTTAAAGTTTCATCCTCATTTCCTACTAGCACTCTGTTAGGGTCCTATAGTAATAGGATTCATAATTTTTTAATTTTCTTTGATAGTCTTGTAAATATGTACATACCTTGCTTTCTGCAAGTTGTTTTCCCATATTTTGAAAATGAAAAATAATAAAAAAGAAAAGAAAAGAGGGTAAAAGTCCTAAAATAAATATCAAAGGACTTAGAAAAAGATAGACCCCAAAAAGAAAAAAGAGAAAAATAAGACATGAAAGTGAGCAAATCAAAATGCCACTACTATTTACTTTACTGAAAGAATAATGATTATGTGCAGATTGTAAATAAATGCCATAATCCATGATCAGTTAAACAATTTAATCTTAACTTTTCATGTTTTAGATAGAGAATAAAGATATATCAAACAGTATAAACTTGGCAAATCAGTAGATTAAATAGAGAATAAATGAGGAGCTCAACAATTGAATCTAAGCCCTCGGATGAAATAAGGTTAGACTTAGATAGTTTTTATGCTTTGAAATAAAATTGATTTAAGGTTGCAAGCCTAAATGCACCCATGAAAATGAAGTAAAAAATGTTAGAAATAATGATGGGTAGGTAGAAAGCAGTTGTGCAAGCATTTAATAAAGCATCATTGGGAAAAAATCACTAATTTCCCCTCCCCTACAATTATTCAGTATTCTAAACTATCAGTTAAAGAGGCTCTAAGCATTTCTCTGACTTCTGTTGGGACCGGACCTAAGGCTCAATGACTGATTAGTTAAAAATATTGAATTCCTACATAAAACCCATATTCATCAGCAAATACCCTTCATCCATAATCATAATCCCTTTTCCTAATTAAAAACCCATTTTTACTAAGTAAAAAGTAAAACCCTAAATAATTAATTTTATTTCCTTTCAAAAAATCATTCAAAACCCATAAAATGCATTTATCCTAAGTTAAAGTGTGAAAGATACACCAAAGACAATCTATGCTTTATTTTGCACTTTACGTGGTGTTAAAATATGTATTTTATTCATTATATACATTATCCCTTTTCATATTAACTTCTAACTTACTTATTAAAACCCTAAACTACACCCTCCCGTATAGTATTAAACCTTATATTTAAAATAACCCACAAAACCCTCTATTTTATGTTTAAGCCAATGTTTAAATATCCCATGTGAGAAATATAAACCCCGCCCTTATCCCATTAGTTTAAACCTATCAATAAAACAAAATACCCTGCCCCTATAGGTATTAAACAACTGTCAAATTTTTAAAGATTATATAATAAAGCCCGAATATGGTTGAAACATTGTGTAATGTTTTAATTGAAACATATAAACCTTATACCCGCCGCATATTATAAACCTAAGGTTTTAACTTTATTAAACGCATATTCATAAAGTTTAAAACCTGTCCCTGTCGCATTTATACACCCCGACCCCACTCCCAAATTCCGATGCAGCCCTCAAAGTTGATCTTAACCATTCGCATGAATCCTTCAAGATCCAACCGCAGAAGATCCATATCGCAAATAAACTTGCGTGATATTCCTCATCTCATTTCTACGCGAAATGGGTGGTATTTGACTTTCTCCCTCCTCCACGTGGTCCCTTCTTATTGGATCGCGTCCATTTCAACCAAAACAGCTTACCACCCAAAGTGAAAGTGATAACCACTCATGGTTTTTGACACTTTAAGCCTGAAATCGCCATTTTTTATATGACCGCCATTTATTGCAGGCACCTGTTAGCCCTAATTTTCCTAAAAAACATTGGAAATGCACTGATTTTCTATCTTTTCTGCGCGTAACCTCTGTAGAATCTATTCTGACTTTGATACAACCATTTTCCACCATTTTCATGCCAAAAACCTGCAAATTTCAGCCTGAACCTATTGAATATTTCCGAGGAGATTTGCATTGCTCCAAAGATCGAAAAGATACCACAGAACCTATTCAAAAACCTTCGAACTTCTTCAAAAACTAGTACCTACGTATAACAGGTATTCCTGCAGCAATTAAGCCTATTTTTTATTTAAAAAGACTTTAAAAAAGTAACCAATTATATTCAAAGGTCGAATCCACCCAAACATACTCATTAAAATATCCAAAAAACAGGCCAAACCATGTCAAAATTTCTGAAAAATCCCTGCTTATGCTGCCAATTGTTTTAAACTCCAAATTAAGCCCAAAAACCCTCTGAAGATAGCCTAAGCCTCTTTGCCTAATCTCAAAAGACTTTTTACCCAATTACTCGTTGAAAAAGGCCCAAGAAACCCTTGTTTCTTGTTTCTAGACCAGTAAAAGTCTGTAAATCTTATTGACAATCCAAAATTGAAAGGAAAAGCCCAAAGAAAGACTATATTTTGCCTATTTTCATCCAAGAAATCCCTGTCATAGTGAAAAATACTTTTGCAAACTGTTTAATCTTGTAGAAGTAGCCAGAAAAACCTAAAAGAAGAGTATTGTAGTCCAAAAAGCCTCAAAATGCCTAAATCTACTCCAGCTACATCTTCTAAGACTGTCATAGTTATAAATCCTCTACAACCCCCAGTTGTAGACATTGAGCATACCCCATTAGCAGATATTGACTATAAGATAGCAGATCCTATTGTAGAATTCAATTTATTGGAACTTCACAACCGGAGCTATGAAAAATCTTTGGATAATGTTGAAGAAGTTAAAATTTGGGAATCACACTTGCCCAAATATGTGGTTCCAATTACCCATTCATGCCCAGAAATCATTAGATTATGCCATCATCATTATATGCCTGAGCAAAGAGCAATAGTCAATGCCAATAAAGAAGTACTTTTCGCTATTACTGTTGCATCCATTAATCAAATGTTACAGCTCAAGCCTGATCCTCAAGCAATTCCTCTGTCCATTGAAGCACTTACCAAGTTGTATATTGGCCTTGAATTTCCTAGAAGATTCCAAATATTCATGCCCTTACATGTAGAAATTCCTCAAATTAATCCTCCATACTCCACTTCAAAATTTCCAGAGGGTTCTAGGCATCTAATTTCCATGTTATCTTTCATCCTAGGGTACTTTACTGATGAACATACAGATTAATCCATTTTAGGTTTCCTATCCACTTTCACACCAAGACAACTTCCATCTGTTATCTTTGATTATGCTGGGTATATTGCTGATAATATTCATGACCAATTGGTCAAACTGCCAATTGAAGGAGTGTTTAGATACACATCCTTCCTTTTCCACATGTTCTTGTGTTTTCAAGCAGATAATTTTCCATTAACCCTTCAAAATCTTGATGTAGAAGGGAAACCTCCTTCAGTTATTTCTTGGACCTCTTTGATCAGGAAAGAGTCCACAGAGTTCACCTATGTAGAGTTTTGAGACTTCTTCATCCATCCATTGATAAAAATATTGACAAATACTGAACAACCAAGGATAAATGATGATATGAAGAAAATTTTACAGTTTTCAAAGCAAACCAAGACTGGTGATTTATACTTGTATGAAAAGCACACTGACATTAGAGTGTTTGGATCCAATTTTTTACCCTACAAGCTACCCAAATTTGTATCAATGAAGGTTTTTGCCTTGGAGTATATCAGGAAAATTATAAACTCTGATTCTATCAATTTCCTAACAGCAAAGAAGAAAACACAATTTAAATTGAAGAATCAATTGGGACCATTCATTTGCAATCATAGAGATGCAGAGGCTAAAGAAGCTAAGCAGTTATTAGAATACAATTTTGAAGAGAGCTTTCCTTGGAATTATGATCCACAAGGGATACTAAGTAAAATGAGGGTTAAATGTAAACTAACACCCTATATTCATGAGACAAAACCAGAGATAGATAAATATGCCAATCATATTGAGTGGACAGAAAATACTTTAGTAGATGCAGTGAAGAAAAGTGATACTAGCCACACTTTACAAACTGCAGATCAGCCAAAAAAAGCCACCAAGAGGGTCAGAGAAGAAGAAACTTATGTTGTTGAAACCACTACTAAAAATAAGTTCAAAATAAGATATAATAAAAGGCCCAAAACAGATTCAGTGGGTAAAGAAAAGGTAACCGTTGATGTTGAAGAAATAGATCTCCCAGACACCGACACAGATGTTGCCACTGTTATCAGAAATTAGTAGAATACAAAGAATAGAAATGAAGAACAGGTTGATAATGGAAATACGCTGTTGATAGAGAAACAATAGAACATGGAAGCTTCATCCTCACAAATAGCTGAGGAGAAAGATTTAGATATCAGGGAAAAGTACAAACAGATCAAGTTAAAGAATGAAGAAATAAAAAATGATATCTACTCTCAATATCTGAAACAAACACCAAGTGTTCAAAATAGGCTTTTGTCTACTTTTGATTATTCAAACAAAAATCTAATCATGTCAGTATTGCAGCCTATAGTAAAAACTCCAAAAACAGTGCCAGATTATAAGAAGATTGATTTAGAAGTTCAAATAGAAAAAATTCATGCTCTTGATCAAATAGAATTTCATAGACAAAGTTCAGAGATGTTGTACTCTACTGTCACAACCAAAGCTATGATTGTTTAGAAACTTCAGAACACTATCACAAACATGAAAGATCAAATGAAACTGGACAAAGCATCCTTGTATGCTAAATATCTCAGAATTAAATCCTTGGAAGAATTGGTCTTCCAGGTTGGATATGACCCTACAAATGTCAAAGCAGCAGAGCAGTTAGTGAAGAAGAAAAATGAGGATATTGCAGCATTGAGGAAACAACTTAAATTGCCATCAAGTGAACATCCTCAAGCCAAAAAAATAATAGAAGGAAGGAATGAGAAGGATGACATGATGAATTTGATTTTTCAGCTGACAGCACAAATCAAATAAATGGAGATTCAAATGGATAAACTTCTGGAGGAAAAAGAAACACCAAAAGTACCAGAAATTCCTACAGTTATTCCTGTGATCACTACAGTAGTGACATGAACTCTAGCAGAAGAGTTGGCACCTAAAGAGCCACTGGCTACTGCAGTGCCAATGATATCATCTACAACATCAGGTACAGAGTCATCCACTACAGCAGCTCACCCTACAGATGAGGCCAGCAAACTAGTGAAAGCTATGGAAGAAATGTCACTTCAGAAAAATGAAATTAACAGATTGAAAAATATGGTTGAAAATCTTGAAAATACAAACAAGTTGGCTCAAATAAATGCCAAAACACATGAGCAAAAGGATATCAGACTAAATGAAGAATTGAAGAAGTTACAGAAGGAATTAACCTTAAAGGAACAAATTTCATATGTGAAAAACCATTTATGGAACAAAATCATAGAAGCCATCAATGATGTGTGGCCTTCAATTCAAGTGATTTTTGAATAGAGAGATTTACTCAAAGCAGCATTAGAAGAGATTCAGAAGACTAAAGAGGAACTTGATAACAAACCAAAACAAGCTATAGAATTGATCAAGTTTCTTAACAGCAAAAACAAGCAAGAGCTAGAAGAACTTGAAATTACTGACAGGACTAAAACTATCCTTGAGATAAGGAAAGTCATCACCAAAAAGAACTTGATGAAGCAGCTTGAGAAAAAATGTGAGAATATGAATGTCACCATAACCAGCTTTATGGTCAGATTTGAGAATTTGAGGCAAAGAATTTTGCCTAATATTCTGGTCATCAATGACAAATTAATGCCTCAGGAGGATTACAATAAAAAGATCAGAGAATATGCGAAGGAACAAGTTGAAAAATCAGGTGGACAAGGCACTCCAACAGGAAAAGTCTTACTCAGAATTTTTGAGGATTTGTTTTACTTGCAGCATGAGATAAGACACTTTTTTGTCATTAAACCAACTTTTTCCAGGTATACAGAAGCAGATGAAAACTTCAGGAAGCTGAAGAAAATACAAATTCTAATTGATGAAGATTGGGAGTCATTAACAGATTTACTATGAAAGATAAAAAAGAAAAACAGTTTGCTGAATTGCATTCAAAACTGATTTTTATAGCAATAAACATATTTTACAATGGCTAAAGAGTATCCGAGTTTAAAATAGTATCAGGGATTAAAGAGAATCAGTGAAAGAGTATAAGATAAGCAGATCAGATTTCAAAAAACCAACTAGAAATATCTAAAGCCAGCAAGAAGGACACCAAAGCAGCCAGCTACACCTCATCCATAATCAATTACTATTTCTTTTGAATATATAGGAAATCTTGCTAATTTGTTAAAGTAGTTGTCTCTATTTTGTTGTAAATATATTTTAATTTTCCTTAGATAATTTCTAGAAGCATTCTAGGAATTTTGTAAACAATTATGTATAAATACTTCATCTTTAGAAGTATTATTATGGAATAAATTTTGAAAGGTTTCTATAGTCATTTTTTATTGGATTTGAAGGCTTTTGTGTTTCAAATCTTGAGTAGTAGATTGGATTGGATCAAGTTGTTGATCAACGATTGTCATTGATGTCAACCCAAGCAGCACCAGGGGCTAACCCAATATTGCATGGGAATTTTGACCTACCAAGTTACTATATTCTGGTTCAAGAATGTTTTTGATGGTTTCTACTTGTCGAGATGTTTCCGTTGATATATGGCACGCCACATAATTCTTCACAGTTTGAGAGATATTCATGTTTGAATTTTATACCCAGAGTTAGTGGGATAAACCCTATAGGGTTGTGGCATGGGTCATTGAAAAGTAATAATCAATATTTTTTAAGCTTCTAAAATCCCTCCCACGTTCACTTGTTGAAGCCCCTCTCAACCTAAGCATTTATATAAATTGTGATCCTCATTTCCTCCTTATGCAAGGGATTTCACCATTTGAAACATGTCATCATGGAATTTTCACTCTAACATTTTTTCTATGAAGGTTCAGAAGCTGAAATTTTTATGAGGCGAAACCGAAATCCTGAGGAAGCTGCTGTGAAAATTTCAGATCAAGGTGCACAATATTTTCGGGGATATGATCTGTGGAATTCAGTGTTTTTGCAGGCTCCTGAAATTCATCTCAAAGAAGTGACCTTGGTAAAATCATCATAACTCTCTCTCTCTGTATCAGATTAGAATTTCATAAAAAGTGACAAATAGTGCACAGAATGCAGTTTTTACTCTATCAATTTTAGAGCCAAATGAAGAAACAGTGACATGTGGCACGCCGTACAAGTTCGCTCTACTTAAACAGTCCATAATTAGGGCATTGTGTGTTGAACCCTTAGTTAAACTGAGAGGGGGGGTGAATCAGCTTAACACATTCGTGGACTTTTAAAAAATTTCTTTTAAAATTATTTACAACTTCATTTCATGATCAACATATTACATAATGTAACAGCAATCTTAATAAGTGAGCAGCAGGTATTAAGCAAAATAAATATAGAGTATCAACACATAATCATCATGCATATAGACAACAGGTATAAGTGGAAACCCATAAAGGGAGAAAACCACATCTTATTATTGTTGTGATGCAAAGGCGAGCTCCAACTCCCTCTCACCACTAATTTTCTGTAGGCTCCTACCTCAATTCTACAAGCTACAACTTGAAAGGAAGCTCCAACTCCCATCTATTTTCTGTAGGCTACAACCTACAAGAGGCTCCTACCTCAGTCAGCTACAACTGACATCTATCAAGCTACAACTTGATATGGAAGCACCAACTTCCTCACTCTTTCAATAAAAACACATGCTGATTTACCTGGATATCAGCTCTGTTTTGTTCCTTCTTCACTGCTGTCCACCAGCCTTCATATATGTCTTATATCATTTCTGAATCTTCACAACATCTCTATCTACTCCTCCTTCTTCTTACCCTCTCTCCTCATTTTTCATTCTCAAACCTCTTTATGCATATCTATGTGATATCATTTATAGAGTTCACCTCATGACTGTTTGCATTCCACAGGGAATTCGAAGTGTACAGACATGACTCTTTGCCTTCCACCTTCTCGTTTTCTTGCTTAGCATATTCAGAAAAATATTACAATATGTATACATTTCAATATTACAGTGGGATATTTCTTTACCTCCGGAGACTTTCCTTTGCATCACAAACAATATAAAATCAATTAAAACATTTACATTTTCAGATACATAAATCAATTTCAATTCAACTCATTCAGTTCTTGGCTCGTTGTGCGTTTGTCTTTTCTGCTGCTGTCACTGTCTTTTTCAGTTTCTGAATACTCTCCTGTTTTCCATGCATGTAGAATGCATTTCCCAAATTATGTTCCAAATCTAGCAGCTTTATCAAAATTCACAATATTTTAAATTGCATAAGCTCTTTATACGGTTCAAAACCACTCAACGCATATACAATGCTCATCTATAAAACCCAAACAACTCTCAGCATATAATAATAGACCTTTTTAACATAGAAAATAACCTTTCGGGCCCACTTGATGAACTCTTTCTATCTGCCGATGCGATGAGCCACCTCCGATGACTTTCGATTGCGATGACACCCTGTGCGATGAATCACAATCGCAAACTTCAATGTCTTGTTTCATTGCTATGCCTTCACGCCGATGCGATGAATCATCGGTCAGACTGTTGCGATTAAGTTTCACCATTGCAATCGCAATCGCAACATTCAGTGGTCCGCTGTGCCTTTGGTCATCTGATTTCTGCCGATGCGATGAGCTAGGGTCCCACCAAACAGTACTTTGGAATTTCAACATTATATGTTATATTTCTCTTTTACCCATCGATGTGCTTTAACGAAGAAAAACCTTATACTTTCGGATTTGAAATCCAGTAGGCCCCACACCAAATTAACTTTACGATCCAATGGTTGCAATCGACCATGATCTAACGGTTGCGACTGGATCGCACCGTCGCAATCGCAACATTCAACGACTCGTTCCCTTGCTCTTCCGCTGCGTCGATGCGATAAGAGATCACTGATGCAATCACTTACTGTAGATCCAATGGTTTCCGTTAATTGGGATCGAACAGTTGCGATTAAATCGCTCAATCGCAATCACAACTTTCAAACTGTCGTTCCTTTGTTCTTCCATTCCGCCGATGCGATGTGAGATCGCTGATGCGATGAGATCTCCACCGTCGATCTTCTATCTCCGATAAGATCTCCGTCGTCGATCTTCAACACTTCCGCTTTAGGCCTTGACATTAAGACTCCACCTTTCGCGTGATGCGACCACCGTTAGATCTTCACCGATCTTGATCCGACGGATATCACTTCACAATATACCTGTTGTGTAACATTTCAAAACGTCCATGCACTTTTCCCATGCGATCATCGTTGGATCTTCTCCGCATATAATCGGACGGCTATCGCATTATTTCAACCCCAGACCTTTAATTCTCAGAAATTACGCGATAAAAGTGGTTTTTAAAAACCACTTTTTTCCACGTGTCTATCAAAGACCCATATCGCGTTTTTTTGTGCAAATCTACTTACCACTTTAAGAGTCGCGCGAACCCACTGGTATTGGGTTTTCAAAACCGCTTTTCATGGTTCCAACTTCCTCTTTGCTCAAGGTTCCGTTTCTTTTCACGATTCTATTTCAATTGAATTCCGCCTTTGTTATTTAACATAGCATTAACACCTTTGGAAGTGTTTTGGAAATACATTGCTTTAATGAAACTCTTTTGTACCCATGAGAAAACCTTTGGAACATTATAATAAACACTTTCCCTATAGGACTCATGTACTCATATCATCACATCGCATTGCATCACATCTGCTCTGCCTATTTTTTTTATGTTTCGTCGATTGCAATATGCGATCGCATCGCATCGCATTGCAAACCTATCGCATTGCATCGCATCGCATCGCATCTTCATTACACAGCTTCTGCTTCTATTCGCTGCCTCTGCTTTATCCGCTGCCTCTGTTCCTTGTCTGCCTTGCTACCTTTGCTGCCTCTGTTTCTTGTATAATGCTGCTCCTTTCTGCCTCTCTTTTGCTATCTCTGCTGCCTCTCTTTTGTGCTCCTCCTGTCTTCTCCTTTGCCTTATTGTTGGATCTTCTTTGCTCTTTTGCCTTAGTGATAGTTCAGGTGCTAATCCTGTCTTCTCCTTTGCCATCAATGACAATATTTCCAACAATATCCCCCTTCGACATTGATGGAAATCCTCCACCAATACTTCAATACTTCCTTCAGGACTTCCTATGCCTATCTTCTTTTTCTTGCTTTTCCTCCCTTCCTAGTGTGGTTTCTGAATCTTGTCCATAATACTCTGATCTTGAGGACCCGTTCCATGCACTGTTCACTTGCTCTGGCTCTTTTGTCACAATATTTGTTGACTGATCTCCCCCTGGAATGATGCTTTCTTTTCTGATCTCCCCCTGGAATGATGCTTTCTTTTCATGTCAGAGAGTAACATCTGCAGACACTACCCCTAGTTTGTCTCTTAGATATTCGAATGGTTCTTTAGCAAGAGGTTTTGTGAATATGTCTATTGTTTGTTCCTTTTTTGGTACATATTCCAACTTCACTACTTTCTGTGCTACTTGTTCTCTGAGGAAATGGTACTTGATTGGGATGTGCTTTGTTTTTGAATGAAGTACAAAATTTTTGATATACTTTGAAATCATGATAACATGCAAAGGCCAAGAACATTCTGATTGCTTCCATTCTGGCTACAGGGGCAAAGGTTTCATCATAATAAAGACCTTCAATTTGTGAATATCCCTTGCATACAAGTCTGGCTTTATTTCTGATTACTTGCCCTTGTTCATTCATCTTATTCTTGAATATCCATTTCGTGCCAATGACATTTTTCCCAGTGGGTCTTGGAATTAATTCCCAAGTATTGTTCTTCTCGATTTGGTCCAATTCTTCATCCATATTTTTCACCCAATATTTGTCTTTGTTGGCTTCTTCAAACTTCTTTGGCTCTATTTGTGATAACATAGCTAGGTAGACTTCTTCTGTCTGTTCAGCTATTTGTCTTCTAGTCTGGACTCCAACACTCTTGTCCCCAATGATTTGGCCTTCTGGATGATTCTTTTGAGTGTGTCTTGAGGGACGTTTTGAGTTTAGTTCAGTATCTTCTATTTTCTTGCTTAGTTCATCATTATCTTGGTTCCATCTTCAAGATCATCTAGATAATTTCTGCATCTTGTGCTTCTTGTTTTATTTGGTAGTTCTTCGTCAAATCTTACTTCAATGCTTTCCATAATCTTATGCAGTCTTTTGTTGTAGCACCTGTAACCCTTACTCTTGGATGCATATCCTAAAAATATTCATTCATCTGCTCTTGCATCAAACTTTTCCAGATTTTCATCATTATTTTTTATAAAACACTTGCTTCCAAAGACTCTAAAGTGCTTGATTGATGTTGGTTTACCATGCCATAGTTCATAAGGAGTCTTGTCACAGTTTGGTCTTAAATGAGCTTTGTTAAGAATGTGAACAGTTGTGTGTACTGCTTCTGCCCAGAAGGTTTGGGGAATGTTACTTTCTTACATCATTGCTCTGGCAATCTGTTGTACTGACCTATTTTGTCTCTCTGCCACTCCATTCTGTTGAGGTGTACTAGCAATTGTAAACTATTGTTTTATCCCATGTTCATTGCATAGGTCTACAAAATCATAGTCTGTGAATTCACCTCCTCTATCTAATCTGATGCACTTTAGCTTGCATCCTGTTTGATTTTCTGCCAATGCCTTGAATATTTTGAATTTCTCAAGTGCTTCAGATTTATATTTGAGAAATTCTACCCACATCAATCTGCTAAAGTCATCTATTATCAGCATGAAATAAGATTCTCCACTTGGTTCTTTAGTTCTTGAAGGTCCACACAGGTCCATGTGAACAAGCTAAAGAGGTCTACTTGTAGATAGTTTCTCTTTGGTCTTGAAAGATGAGCGGGTTTGATTGCCTAGTTTGCAAGATTTACATATGGTATTTGAAGGCTTCTTTATGACTGAAATATCTCTGACTGCATTCTTCTTGCTTAGACTTATGATGTGGTCAAATTTTAGGTGTCCCAATATTCTATGCCATAACCATGATTCCTCAAGTTTTCTAAGGTGGCATGCTTCATTCTCTCCTTTCACTATGTATACATTACTTTCTGTTCGAACAACTTTGATCAAGGTCTTTCCTGTGGTGCTTGATCTTACTTCACAGTCTTGTGCTCTAAAAAGAACCTCACACCCTTTGTCACATATTTGACTGACACTTAGCAGATTGGCTTTCAGCCCATCCACAAATAGTACATCTTGAGCCTTTCCTCTTCCATTTTCCAGACTGACTGAGCCTTTCCCTTTGATTTTCCCTGCTTTATCATTGCCGAATGTTACATTCCAAAATTTCTTTTCATCAATGGTTACAAACTTGCTTCTATCTCCAGTCATATGTTTTGAGCATCCACTGTCTAAATACCATTGGCTTTTCAGATCTTGAGCTATTAGAGCTAGGTCACATTTATTCACCTTCTTTTTCCACTACAGACAGCTATTTGTTTGGCCCCTTTTCTGAGAAGATGGACCACATTCTTTGAGAGGACATTGGGAAGACATATGTCTGATTTTATGGCATACACAGCATTTGATCATATTTTTAACAGGATTGTGAGTACGAGTGAACTCTCCATAATTCATAAATCTCCTTGAGGTTTTGAACATCAGTCTTAGTCCATATGTTCTGCACTCCTTGGCTTTATGGTCGAACTCCTTACAGTAAAAACAATGAGCGTACCTGATGAATGGTTGTCTTCTCCATTTTCTTGCTTGAGGGGTTCTTCTCATTTTATGCATCCTTTGTTGGTTGGACTAGATTTGCTTTGTCTTACAAAATGCTGCAATATGTCTAGGTTTGTGGCAAGAAAAACAAGTGATCCTTCTCATAGGAGGAAAGAACCTTCTTTGACAGCTTCCAAATTTATTCAATTCATCCTTAGGAGTGTATGAGCCTTTAGCAGTTGATTGTTTCATCCTCTAATTCTTTGTCCTTTCATGTTGCTACTTGTTTCTGTTTGTTTCTTTACAAATCATGTTCTTGTTGGCTTCTACTTCTGTAGGAATCTTTTGAGCTGCTTCATTATCCTTTAGAGATTTTACAAAAATGATATTCCTATTATCTTCTACCTTGGACTTACTTGTTTCTCCTTCATAGCCTATCCCAGTATTTATCATAGGAGACCTTTGAGCCTTTATAATTTGGTCCAACTATCCAAAGCTTTTCATTTGAGGAGTATTCATTAATAATTCTCTTTGGGCTTTTTCTAATTTCGTTCTCAGGCACACCACTTCTTCTTCCAATTTCTCTTGCTTCTGAATTTTATCCTCAATTTTATTAAGTAAAATGTCTTCTACCTTCTTGGCTTCTTCAAGCTCTACTTTCAACTGAATGAGGTCTTCTGAGTTTTTTTCTTCTCTTACATATTTGAGGAGAATGTCTTTCTGTTTTCTGCACTTTAGTTTAAGTCTGTCTATTTCCTCCAGGGCACTTCTTAACTCCCCCTCAAGATCAACTTCACCTTCTTCCTCATATTCTAGAAGGAATCCTTCAAACTCTTCCTTAGCCATCAATACAAATTCAGAGGTTCCCTCTTCATTGGAGGATTCATCTGAGCTTTCAGATGCACTACTTTCTTGCTGAGCATACAATGATTTTCTATTGTGTCTATTCCCTTTCTGTCAGTTCTTAGATATGGTTTTCCCTGTCTCTTGAGTTTGATTCTTTGTCTTCTTATAAGGACACTTAGAAGCATAGTGTCCAACTCTTCCACAGTTAAAGCATTTAAATGGGAGTTTACCTTTATACTTGCCTGAGCCTCTTTCCAATATTTTGACAAATTTGGCCTCTTCTTCATCAGAGCAGGTGCATGTATCTTCTTTTCCTTCTTTGTTCTTCTCTGTCTTGAAGGTTTCCTCCCTCACATTTGACTTACTCTGTGGCAGTCTCATCTCATAGGCTGTTAGGTTTCCAAGTAATTGGTTCATGGTCAAATTTTCCCAATCAATTGTTTCTTCTATGGCAGAAACCTTTGGGTTAAAGCTGGATGGTAAAGATCTTAGAATCTTTTGAACAATTACACATTCTTTTATGGTTTCTCCTAGAGATTTCATGTTATTCACAATTTATGCAACCCTTAAAAAGAAGCTGGCAATGTATTCATCATCATTCATTTTTATATTTTCAAACTAAGCTCTATAGGCTTGAAGTTTGGCTATCTTCACCTTTTTGTCTCCCTCATGGATGTTTTCTAATGTATCCCATATTTCTTTGGCAGTCTCTTTGTGCATTACTTTGATGAATTCTGCCTCACACAGTCCATTTAAGAGTGCATTCATGGCTTTTACATTAGCTACAAAATCCTGTTTGGCATCTTTCTCTGAGTCAGTCTCCTTTCGAGCATATCCCAATTCCACAGCAGCCCAAACTTCTATTCCTAGATACATTATGTACATCCTCATTCTTCTTTTCCAGAAGGCATAATTTGCACTAGTGAACAAAGGGGCTTTATTTGTTGAGCATCCTTCTAGACTAGTCATCCTGGGGATCTAGGATCTCCTTCCAGTTGTTAGATTGATACAGAAGGAACTTGCTCTGATACCAATTGTTGAACCCTTAGTTAAACTGAGAAGGGGGGTGAATCAGTTTAACACATTCGTGGACTTTTAAAACTTTTCTTTTAAACTTATTTACACCTTCATTTCATGATAAACATATTACATAATGTAACAACAATCTTAATAAGTGAGCAGCAGGTATTAAGAAGAATAAATACAGAGTATCAACACATAATCATCATGCATATAGACAACAGGTATAAGTGGAAACCCATAAAGGGAGAAAACCACATCTTATTATTGTTGTGATGCAAAGGCAAGCTCCAACTCCCTCTCACCACTAATTTTCTATAGGCTTCAACCTACAGGAGGCTCCTACCTCAATTCTGCAAGCTACAACTTGAAAGGAAGCTCCAACTCTCATCTATTTTCTGCAGGCTACAACCTACAAGAGGCTCCTACCTCAGTCACCTACAACTGACATCTATCAAGCTACAACTTGATATGGAAGCACCAACTTCCTCACTCTTTCAATAAAAACACATGCTGATTTACCTGGATATCAGCTCTGTTATGTTCCTTCTTCACTGCTATCCACCAGCCTTCATATCTGTCATATATCATTTCTGAATCTTCACAGCTTCTCAATCTGCTCCTCCTTCTTCTTACCCTCTCTCCTCATTTTTCATTCTCTAACCTCTTTATGCATATCTATGTGATATCATTTATAGAGTTCACCTCATGACTATTTTCATTCCATAGGGAATTCGAAGTGAACAGTCATGACTCTTTGCCTTCCACCTTCTCGTTTTCTTGCCTAGCATATTTAGAAAAATATTACAATATGTATACATTTCAATATTACAGTGGGATATTTCCTTACCTCCGGCGACTTGCCTTTGCATCACAAACAATATAAAATAAATTAAAACATTTACATTTTCAGATACATAAATCAATTTCGATTCAACTCATTCAGTTCTAGGCTCGCTGTGCGTTTTTATTTTTCGCTGTTGTCACTGTCTTTTTCAGTTTCTGAATACTCTCTTGTTTTCCATGCATGTAGAATGCATTTCCCAAATTATGTTCCAAATCTGGCAGCTTTATCAAAATTCACAATATTTTAAATTGCAGAAGCTTTTTATATGGTTCAAAACCACTCAACGCATATACAATTATCTTCTATAAAACCCAAACAACTCTCGGCATATAATAATAGACCTTTTTAACATATAAAATAACCTTTCGGGCCCACTTGCTGAACTCTTTCTATCCACCGATGCGATGAGCAGCCTCCGATGACTTCTGATTGCGATGACACCCTGTGCGATGGTTCCAATGCAATGAATCGCAATCGCAAAATTCAATGGCTTGTTCCATTGCTCTGCCTTCACGTCGATGCGATGAATCACCGGTCGAACTGTTGCAATTAAGTTTCACCGTCGCAATCGCAAATGCAACATTCAGTGGTCCACTGTGCCTTTGGTCATCTGATTTCTGTCGATGCGATGAGCGAGGGTCCCACTAGACAGTACTTCGGAATTTCAACGTTATATGTTATATTTCTCTTTTACCCATCGATGTGCTTTAACGAAGAAAAACCTTATACTTTCGAATTTGAAATCCAGTAGACCCCACACCAACTTAACTTTACGATCCAATGGTTGCAATCGACCATGATCTAACGGTTGCGATTGGATCGCACCATCGCAATCGCAACATTCAACGACTCATTTCCTTGCTCTTTCGCTGCGCTGATGCGATCACTCACTGTAGATCCAATGGTTTCCGTTAATTGGGATCGGACGGTTGCGATTAAATCACTCAATTGCAATCGCAACTTTCAAACGGTCGTTCCTTTGTTCTTCCATTCCGTCGATGCGATGTGAGATCGCCAATGCGATGAGATCTCCACCGTCGATCTTCTATCTCCGATAATATCTCCGTCGTCGATCTTCAACACTTTCGCTTTAGGCCTTGACATTAAGACTCCACCTTTCGTGTGATGTGACCACCGTTAGATCTTCACCAATCTTGATCCGACGGATATCACTTGACAATATACCTGTTGTCTAACATTTCAAAATGTCCATGCACTTTTCCCATGCGATCACCGTTGGATATTCTCTGCATCAAATTGGACGGCTATTGCGTTATTTTGACCCCTAACCTTTAATTCTCAGAAATTACACGATAAAAGTGCTTTTTAAAAACCACTCTTTGCCACGTGTCTATCAAAGACCCATATCGCGTTTTTTTGAGAAAATTTACTTACCACTTTAACAGTCGTGCGAACCCACTGGTATTGGGTTTTCAAAACTGATTTTCATGGTTCCGACTTCCTCTTTGCTCAAGGTTCCATTTCTTTTCACGATTCTATTTCAATTGAATTCCTCCTTTGTTATTTAACATAGCGTTAACACCTTTGGAATTGTTTTGGCAATACATTGCTTTAATGAAACTCTTTTGTACCCATGAGACAACCTTCGGAACATTATAATAAACACTTGCCCTGTAGGACCCATGTACTCATATCATCGCATCGCATCCGCTCTGCCTATTCCTTTTATGTTTCACCGATTGCGATATGCGATCGCATCGCAAACCTATCGCATCACATCGCATCGCATCACATCTTCATTACACAGCTTCTGCTTCTATTCACTACCTCTGCTTTATCCGCTGCCTCTGTTCCTTGTCTGCCTTGCTGCCTTTGTTGCCTCTGTTTCTTGTATAATGTTGCTTCTTTCTGCCTCTCTTTTGCTATCTCTGCTGCCTCTCTTTTGTGCTCCTCCTATCTTCTCCTTTGCCTTATTGCTGGATATTCTTTGCTCTTTTTCCTTAGTCATAGTTCAGGTGCTACTCCTGTCTTCTCCTTTGCCATCAATGACAATATTTCCAACATTGTAACTCTCTCTTGAAGAATCCAAATTGGGTCAGACCTATGGCATTGGAAATACGACTCAAAGGACTACTACATGACCAAAAATCAGATATTGGGGATCTGAAATGACATAGATACACCAAATTCAATATCGAGCCCCTAGAAGGAAAAGAAAAAGCTCGATCATGTGTTGTCAAGGGCTGCAAAGGACCAAACTTTCTAGGGAAGCAAAGCAAAGCAAGGTGCAGCAGAGGGTAGCATGACAAGAGCAGCAACCAAGGTGCATAATAGCAGCAAGAAGTTCAGCACATGAAGTCTTCAAGTGGGCAGCACTGCATACAATCATTGTAAAGGTATCATTGTACTAAGTCATTGTAAATACATTATTGTACAAATTGTACTAGTGTCTATCTGCCAAGAGTTGAAGAAGCAGTTTAGGGTGGTCTAGGATCATCATTAGGTGGTTGTGTCATAGTTGGGGTTATGGTCTAGTGTATCTTCTTCTTCTAATTCATTCTATATCATTGTAAAGTGGGCCATTTTCCATGGTACGGAAGTCCATTCTTATTTTATTCTTCTACAGGGTGGTAGGGTGGTGCTAGGGTGAGTTGTATCTCATTGGGTGTTGGGGCATCCGTTCAGTTGACTACTGAAGAATCACGGGCGTTGGAGCGTCCATCCAGTGGGAGCTAGAGAAGAATGCTTTTCTAGATTCTAGGAAGTTTGAGCTTTATTTTCAATTGGAGTTGAATATTAAAGAATTATTAGAAAAGCATTAGGTGGTTTTTGTCCCAGAGTGGGTTTCCACCTTAAAAATTGTGTGCATTTGTGTTCCTTTTGTTTATTGCTATCATTGTACAAACACTGATAATAATTGAAGATTAACCAATGTTCTAATTGAAGGAATACTGATTCACCCCCCCTCTCATTATTTCCAACAATTGGAATCGGAGCTTGGTTCCTTCAATAGCAGTTTAACAACTGGAAGGAGGTCGTGGAGCATACCAAAAATGGTGTACCTCTATCTCTTGGCTCAAGGTTACGAAGTATGGGACACTGTTCAAAATGGATTTACATCAACCGCGGATGAACAAGGTAAGAAGAATTTGGTAAATGATGCAAAATCAAAGAATATTATTATCAGTGGACTTATTGAATCTACTTATCATAAGGTTTTGGGTTGTAAAACCGCCAAAAATGTATGGGACAAGCTTGAGAATATATATGCAGGTGACTCAAATGTCAAAGAAGCAAAGCTTCAAATCTATAGAGAAAAATTTGAGCAACTCAGAATGAAAGAAGATTGCAACATTGCTGCATACTTCCAATACGTTGATGAAATAACCAATACTTTGGAAGGATTGGGAGAGCCACTTGACGAGAATACTATTATACAGAAGATTCTTAGAACGTTACCAGGGAGATTCAACCCAAAGGTATCAGTCTTAGAATACTGTGAAAATCTGGACAAACTCAGCAAAGAGGAACTACATGGAGTTCTCATAGCATATGAAATGAGACTTGATGAAGAGGAGGGTACTTCAAATCTAGAAATTGTGTTCGTTGCATCTAAGAAAACCAATAAGGAAAAACAACCTTCAATTGAAATGGCATGCACCTACAAGTGTGAAGAAAAGGAAGATGATGAAGAAGGTCTTTTAGATGAAGAATATGCTTACTTTACAAGAAAACTAAAAACTGGTAAGGGAAAATTCAAAGGTGAACTTCCATTGATATGTTTCGGTTGTGGTGAGGTTGGGCATTTCGCAGCAAAATGTCCAAACAAAAGTGATGGAAACTCAAAAGGAAAGAAAGCCTTTAAGAAATTCAACAAGCAAGGCAAAAAGAAAGGATCCAAAAGGAACTTTCTCTCTAAAGAAGATAGCTCATCATCCGATGAAGAAAGTGACAGCAAAGAAGAAGCCAATGAGAAAGTATTATTTATGGCCAAGCACAGTAAACAAGAAGTATCAAACAATGAAGAATAAGGGTTGACCATAGAAGAATTTTATGAGGAGGCAATCAAGCTTATAAAAGAGTTCAATGCTGAGAAGACCCGTTCCAATACTCTTGAAGAACAGGTTCAAGGTCTCAAAATTGAAGTTGAAGAAAATAAATGTATTGAAAAGTCACTTCAAAAGAAGTTGGAAGAAAGCAACCAAGAAAGGGAAGCATTAGAAGCCGAAGTAGTCTCGCTACGTAAGGAAGTGAAGAAGGGAAAAACTGTCCAAAACTATGCGAACATCTCAAGGGCATTGGAAGAACTCATCAACAATCAACGATCTTACAACAACAGAACTGGCCTCGGTTACAAAGAAGAAGAAGCAAGACCTTCTACAACAAAATACAATGAACCTATGAGATCTGACATACAAGTAGACTTCATTGGACAAGATTCGCAAGCACATCCTTGGGAGACGATTCCTCGACGAAGATTTCCATCCAGGTACCAACATATTTTTCATGGCTATTGTTATTCATGTGGAAAATTTGGTCATAAAGCTGTAGAATGTCGCTAGGAACCAATACAATTCCAGGAGATCCTTCAAATATGAACCTCCCAGGGCTCAACGAAACATCAATAGATTTGAACATTTAAGAAATAATATGGAATGTTACAAATGTCAGAACTTTGGACACATAGCCAGAGACTGCAGACTTGAAAATCCTCCAGAAGAATCTTCGAAGCCACAGAATGAACGAACATGGAAGAAGAAGAAGATTGATAATTGTGCTCTCGCTCTCAAGGCTCAAAACAACAAAGATGTGTGGTATGTTGACAGCGGTTGCTCAACGCATATGACTAGAGATAGAAGGAAATTTGTATCTTTGAAAGAGAAGAAGGATGGAACCATATCCTTTGGAAATGATGGATCTTCAAATGTTATAGGATCAAGTACCATCACTCTCAGAAGCAAAGATGTTATAGCCAAGAATGTTCTATTGGTCGAAAACATGAATCACAATCTGCTCAGTGTTGGACAAATGTGTGATCAAGGACACACAATGCTATTCAACTCCACAAAATGTGAAATCGGGAAAGGTAGGTATGGTAAAATTGTGGCTACAGCAAGTCGAGCTCCAAACGACATATATGTTCTGGATGAAGCAACTAAAGCATGTCTACTAGCTAAAGAAGATGAAAGTTAGTTATGGCACAAACGAATGGGTCACATAAACTTTGACAATCTTGTAAGGATAAGCAAAAAGGAAGCAGTACGAGTAATGCCGAAAATCTCAAAACCTTCCAACACACTATGTGAGGCCTGTTGGCACGGCAAGCAAACAAAAGTTCAATTTAAAACAAAAGAACACTTTGCATCACATCCATTGGAATTGATACATACTGATCTATGTGGTCCTGTGAGAACAAAAGGCTTAGATGGAGAATTATATTTCATGTTAATGATAGATGACTATACCAGGATGACAATCATCAGTTTCCTAAGGAAAAAATCTGAAGCATTTGAGTGCTTTAAGATCTAAAAGGAGTTGGTTGAAAATGAAACTGATTTGAAAATAAAGTGTCTAAGATTAGATAATGGTGGAGAATTCACTTCCAAATTATTTCAGCAATACTGTGAAGAAAATGGAATAAAAAGACAATTTTCAACAACACAAACACCTCGGCAAAATGGAGTTGCTGAAAGAAAGAACATAACCGTACAGGAAATGGGTAGAACAATGTTGAAGGACTCAAAATTGGATGAAAAATTCCGGGTTCAAGCAATTGATACGACTGTCTTCATTATCAATCGAAGTCTTCTCAAAAATTATTGCAACAAGACTCCATATGAATTATGGAAAGGAAAAACCAACAACAAACATATTTCAAGACTTAAAGCAAACAAAAGAATAAAATAGAAGATCAAAATTCAAAGTTTGAATCACGTGTTGATGAAGCGATCACAGAAGCTACTGGGAAGCAAAGAAAGGCCTATGCTTACAAACAGACCTGGAAGAAAGAAAACAATAGTGGAGAACAACAAACATACAAATTAGACCAGAAGATGGTGTTCTCTAGCTAATAATTATGAGTGATTCAGAATCTTTGAAATTGAGACAAAGGTCGAAAAGACATGTATAAAATTGTGGAACAAGAAGCAAATTACTGTCAGAGGAAGAAGTGCAAATAATGATCATCAAGATATTTAATAACAACAAGAAGCTCCTCTAAGGAGAACAAAAGAATGGATTCAAAAGAACCATCCATCAAATCAAATCAACAGACATAAATGAGTCATTTATGCCTGCTCATCACAATAAGTTCACATTGCTTTTCTCTAGCAAACCCCGAGCCTAAAGAAGCTAAACTTAATGAAATATTAGGTAGCAAAATGCTTTAACTGGGTAACTGGATCAAACGAGAAGAATAACACCTCGGGAATTAGTTCCATGACCAAAAGATAAAAATTTCATTGGGACTAAATGGGTGTTCGTGAACAAATTGAATGAAGATGGCAAGCTATCAGAATAAAGTGAAGATTGGTTTGTAAATAAAGACAAGGGTAATGAATTTATTTTACTAAACATTTGCACCAACGAATGGAAGCCATCCCATCGCCCTCGCTCACATGTCCAAGAAAAGTTCACTAAATGGATGTTAAGTCAACATTTTTGAATGGAGAATTAGAAGAAGAATTTTACATCGAACAACCTAAAGGTTTTCATTATAAGAAAGAATACTATGTTTATGGTTAAAGAAGGTTCTATATGGTCCTCAAGCAGCCCCCAGACATGGCATGCCTGCCTCACAGATATCTACGTCAACATGTGGTTCAAATAGCATCATTAGATAGCAATCTTTATGTACAAACAGACAAAACATAATTTAACAATCGTTGATGGTTACAGATGATATAATATTTAGTAGCAACGTATTTAGATTGATTGGCGAAGAAATTTTCTACAATTATAAAGTGAGTTCGATATGTATTTACTTATGAGTCGACACACTTTAGGCTTCAAATATCCCCTCAAACAAGAGAAAGGAATACTACATGCTTGTCAAGTACATCAAGGAAATGCTCAAGAAATTCAAAATGGAAGATTGCAAAACCGTCCTCCACTCCGATGCAATAGGTCAAACGTATATGAAGTAGGGGATTAATTTTCCAGAAGGGATGGGATTGTAGTGTTGTATGCAGCGGCGATTGCAGTTCTCTGCGGCGTACAGCCTTTGCCAGAGCAGAAAAGTGCTGGAAAAGTGGTGAATATTTCACATATTTGCGACCAAGTAAGCATGCTGCCAGTAATGTTACTGTAGTAAAGGTAAGGAATATATTTGTGGTATTCATCGTAGTACTCGTTGCTCAAGTTTTTACGGTATTGGAAAGGGCGTTGATGACGTAAGTATACCAGTGGAAAGATTTTCTGTGCTTTGCAGAAAAGGACATAGTATAGCTGGATGTGCCGGTACCAATGCTGTTGAGTTTCCCCTTTTGGGGTGGAGGATTTCCCAGGTTTCCCAGGCTAGAGGATGTAGATTTCCCATGCTAGGATTTCCTATTTCCATGCTAGGATTTGTGTAGATTTCCTAGGACTGCGATTTGAGGATCCTTCTATTTGTGATCCTCAGCTTCCATTTGGACTTTGCGATTTCATGCCTTGTGATTTGATTATTTATTTATTTATTAAACTAATCTCAAACTAGTTTTAACCAAGGTGTCCCTGAACATTAACCTACCAACTGCCTCACTAACTCCACTTCACCACCCAAGTCCTGAACCCAAGTCAACCATGCATGAGTTTCAATGTCTCACATGAACAGCGTAATTTCTTTTTTCGTATGCATGAGTCACTTCCAGCTCAACCTAAGTGTTCACAAGAGTAAACTGAAGTTTAGAGTCCAAATATTATTATGGTAACAATATTTGATTTTCTATTTTTAACAGTACTAAAAATAGACTGTAATTAAAATGTCTAAAAACAGAGGTCCATCTATTTTTTACCAATATGACCTTAATATTTCAAATAACAGCATAATTAATTTTTACCATGTCTGTGTATGTTCAAATGCATTTACATAGTTCAAAAAATGTACTTTGCGCTAAAAACAATGCGTGCTCACTTAGTGAAGCACTTGATCACTAAGCTCCATCATTCGTCGTATTTTCAACATACGAAGTTTATTGTATACCAATTACACGAAAATACTACTCCCATTAGCTATGTAGCTACTACTACCATCAAGAGGAAAAACACTTTTTGCACTGGTATTAATGTCATATGAGACCACACTGTTGTATCACACCAAGCTCATAAAAAATGAATAAAGCTCACTTATGTGTGTTAAGTTACACCGTATTTTTCTATGACCCAGTATTGCATATGACCAAGCTAACGATAAATCTTAGATGGAAAATTTGAACCCAAGGGTAATATCTTTAGCATTTTCATGAGTGCTCAGTAAAAGGAAGCCATGAATTACTGATTATGACGGAGTTTCTTTAGTAAAACCTGAAACACTAATTTGTCCAAAGAGACATTATGTTTGATTTTTTGTGAAGATCTTACATGTAGACTAGTTATTTTTTCTTGATTGTCGTTTTGAGAACAGATGGGAGTGTCATATTTTAATGCCTAGGTTTATCATCATTTCGTTTTTATCTCTATTAGTCTTGATATTGCAGAAAGTGTCGTGCCTATCTCCTTCAAGCCATTGGTTTGTTAATGGTGCTCATTTATATTGGCGAATATTTCTTTTATGCGGCCTGGGTCATCTATTCATCCATCAAGCGTATCCTAGTTTCTATGTACAAAAGCTCTGTCGCATTAAACCATTAATGCTGGCATTACAACATTATTGTTGATTGAGTTATTAGTCCTATTACTTTCAGTTTGGAATTCAACGTTTGATCATTAGGTTACATCAACTCATTAATACATTTAACCGTAGCATATGCAATTAAACCAAAGACACTTAGATTATTTCGAAGGTTTATCTCTTGAAAGACAGCTTTGATTATACTGAATATCAACAAATACATTCCAGAAATTTAAATACGTTACCATGCATTAGCTAATAAAGTTACAGGAAGAGGGTTTAACTTTAAAACAATGAGTTAAAATAACATTCTATATGTTGAAGCAAGAGAATGTCATTAAACTAGTTGAAGGATTACAGAGAGAAAGCCAGAGCCTAAAATATTATACTGCTTGTGACCATAGGTTTAAAACATCATGATTCGAAACATAGTGATACAAAAAAAGAACATAATGATCTCATATGATCATCTGTCACTATCGTGGTGATGATCAGCGATAATACACACGTTTGTGCCTCTACGCATATTCTCCAAACCTACCAGAACATCGGAAACATGCCTCCGGAGGCGAGGCTAGCACGATTGTATCCATAGTAGCCCTAGAATATTTTGCTGTCTCTCTGTGTTCTGGCTTCAAATCAGCTGAGAATACCACGCTCTAACCCTCCTGGGCGATGCAATAGCGTCCGTTCGCTTCCTCTCGAAGCAATGATATCATTATCTCGCGGGACCGAACATTTGCATTTTGAATTTCGTCATCGCATTAAGACAATTGAAAACAAAATAAAAATATTAGAGTTAAAACACATTGACATGATTGATTTACCTCGACTGTCCATCAAACTTGCGGAGGAAGAGGTGTAATATTAGCATTACCATGAGAAATTCATCTTAAGTACACGGAAAATATTCAATGGTTAAGATTTGTCTTAGGTGCCAATGAAAGTATGCAAAGCTTAAATTGAATTATCTCGAAACCCTCTCCATGACGGCCATGATTTGTACCCAACGAGTCATCCGAGGTTTTCCGAATCTACCAAAGACTAAATGTCCAGACAAGTCTGGGCAAGAGATGGAATCTTCCGTAGAAAATAAAACTACAATAGTTCACAGCGAAACAACTTTGCTCATTTCGGCCACACCGTCTTTTTACATTAGCCAATACCCTTCGACACCACGCAATATATGTTTTGGTAGCATCTAACCGCCTGCTCCATCTAGGTTTTAAAGTTATACGGAGTCGTTTCTCCTGTATAATCTAGCCATACCGGGTGGAACGCACCACTCTTATTCAAGATTATAATGGTTTGTATATCAATGTGTTGCTTTTTTGGATTAACTCCTTTCGACATAAAATTTTCATAGCAGTTGAACAGCAGATTGGCCACCTTGTTCAGCCCCACCAAGGAAATAGTTCTCTTTTGAAAACCGTAAGGAAGTATATCCTCCACCAATTTCGGTTTGATCACCACATAATGAAATATCATTTCGAACATCCCACCTATTCACCAACCATGTCAAGAGCCCTCAGCATGAGCTCCATGCCCTGTGAATGTTCAACATTTGCATAATCCACAAATTTTTCTGCAAAACACAATGGGTAAACTTCCACAGTCGCCCATCTACTCTTATATGTTCACGTTTCTCCATTCAAGCATTTGTGTATACCCTAACAAACACTTCAAAGATTGGGGACTTAATTAGGAATGGGAAAAATTTGGCTAACTGAGAGAAAAATAGCTTTGGCTTGTTTCTATACCCACACTTTTTTGCATTAGGATAGCAAGTAGCGATCAACATCATGAACATATTACTTAGTAAGGGACTTCTTATACTTAAAATTATTTGAATCATAGCACCGTGTGTTTTACCTACAAGATTTCAAGAGTTGCATTTTTTTCGAACCTTTTTTTTCTTAAAAAAAACGATTCTAAACCCTAAAAGAGAATGTAAATAGACAAAAATGAAGAGAAATGAATTCTGGGATCACCGTGAGTTTATCAGTTTTGGACTTGAGTTGCTTTTGTTCTTTCCATATATCCTCTTTAATCCTTTCACCAAAATTCCTCAACTTCTACCTTATAAATGGTAAAAATGAAATTGGTTAAACCACTTTTACAAGATTTTTTGAATAAAATAAAATAATATTTTGTTTATTTTCCACTTTAAAAGGTTGTTTTTCAAATAATTTTTACTTATCTAAAAACATATGTTTAATTTTTTGAGTTTTTTGTGCGTAATACAAGGATTTCTTGTGCCAGCAATTTCCTGCAAATGAGTATGCTTTTTGTCACTTTTTCGAACTCATTAAAAATTTACGTGTAAAAGTGATATTATATGAGCATTTTTACTACTTTTTCGAACTCAAAACTTACCGAAAAATCGAAATTGTTGGGAGTCCATTTTAAAGCTCTTTCGTACTCTCTAAATATTGTATATCATCACTTCCTATCTATTCAACTTGTTAAAGGAAATGAACAATGTCCCTTCAATATAAGTTTACTCTTTTCCAATTGAAATGGAATATTTACGAAAAAGGTATACGTCGAGATTCACCATATTGAACAGAGTTCTTCCGCATTATTTTATCCTTTTGGGCTTCGAGAGACTAAATCACAGAAAAAAGTCCACCTGTTGGAGTTTTCTTAAGTTTTTCTTCCGATTCTCAAAATTGAAACACCGAGCCACCTATACTAGACCTTGCGAAAATCTAATAGTAAAGACCCGTAAATTATAAACAGGAACGACCACTCTTCAAAGGGTTCGATTTTAATATTAAGTTCAACTCATCCGAAGGATGAGATTATATAACAAGCAACAACGAAACATTCCAAGCTATTAAAATAAAGAGGCACTTCACAGTAATGGTGGTAAAAGATAAAATGAACCAATTTTCTACATTTACTTAAAAGTTGTATACCACTCTTGAACACGACACTATTGCTTTCATTCATGTATGGTTGGGAAAATCTTCCTACTCAAAATGCTTAATCAAACTAAGTTACGATTGAAAGACTTCAAACAGCTTCTGGTATTAGCTTTAGGTCAATCATCACCATCTCACAGTAATGTTATGTGTTCAAGAGATTCTACTATGCTAACCATTCATTGCAAAAATTTGTCTCCATTCACAAGCAGAATCATATCCCTAGCCACCTGTTAAAATTTCTTCAAAATGTGACCTAATGGTTTCATGCTTGAATTTTCACATTAATTACTTTATATCAATGACAAATTTCATCATCTAGAAATTTGATCTAGAATCCTAACAAGATTTTTGAAATCAAGATGTCTGTCATGTTTTCGCTCGATGACGTTGCATCATTGACCTCAACGTAATTGACTGGTGAAATGTTTGACTTTGACTTCAAACTGTAAATTTCATGGACTGCACTGTACTTGGAGAACCATTGTCATTATTGTGTGCCTTCACACTTGTTGGCCGCTTACACTATTGACTCGTAATCATATGGGAGCCACCATGCCCGACTACACAATCAATCGTACAGGAATCGTACTAGGCTCGAGAAGTGAAATCATACCCGCGATCTAGTTTCCACCATCCGTGCTCATGGAGTTTTATTATTCATCATATAGCAGATTATTCATATTTGCGTCCATACTATGTCTACTACTTCATGCACCAAAATCATTTTACCTAACACGTAGTTGGTTTATCCTAGCATGGGAATGCCTAATTTCATATATATATATATATATGCTTGCATTGAATTTTTTTTTTCTGTGTTTCATCTGGTGCATGCGCCTAATCTCACCATTTATGTTGCTTCACTCTTTCGTAACTATTCAAAAACCTTCACATCGTACTCAGGGGGGAAACATGTCATACCGAAATTTGTCACCATGATGATTGTTTATCTATATGAGTTCATCATTACCTATTTATTGTTTTTTAGTTTAAAAACATAAAGTTCCTCAAATCAAGTTCAGAACCAGAAGAAGCTCTTAAAAGTCCTAAAGTCACTCCTCACTTTTTCCTAGTCATTCCCCGCATCGAGTTAATTGATGCCAACCACATGTATACATCCCGTACGTAGTTTCATTAAAACCCAGTGACTCCCAAGTGCTGCAAAAAAAGAGAAAAGTAAGCTCAGGCCTGCCTGGTCGAATATTCCCACTTTTCAGCTCTCTAGAAGCATTATCCGGTCGAGTTTTCGCCCTCCATTCACAAACCATTATCCCTTTATGAATGGAGTAATCAAGTTTTTGGAGCTAAACACGCGATGAGAGGGGCTTTATCCCTTCATTTTTAACGAAACTACCCTCCTTCGCTATAAATTGAGGCCAAGCTCTTCACTTGCTGCAGATTAAAGATTGTATTTTTGTACCATGTCATTTTGAAGCTTTATACTAATTGTACAGTTTGAGATAACTTCATGAATATACTCAATATTCTCCAGACTACATGTGAGAGGATTATTAAACTCGGCCATTACGCTACAGTGAGACCTGAGTTCAACAAATTGAGGAAATCTTAGTGTCTTGATTCCCAAGAACTCTTCCCACAAACATCAAGGCACTGTGTTTCTTCTTTTGACCAAAGTTATTATAAATGTGATTCTGTTTTCCTGCCAAGTCACGCCTATGTATCTTTTGGAGAGTTTGAACTTTTAATCTTTGATCACTGGGTAAGATTTTATGCTTTTGAATGTTGTATTCTGCGATGCTTTTTGATCCTGCCTTTTTGTTTTTGATTGTATCCAGGCAGTTGGACTCATAACTTTGATGTTCTGGAATGGGCACGCTGCACACTGACTTCTGCAGGAGCATCTTCTCATAGTTAATTCACACTGTAACAAATAGCCTGGAGAAAATGGCTCTACATTGTCTGCTGTTTTGACATCCTTAGACATGAGAGACTGCCTACCTCACAAGAGGGATTCATCCGTGCAGCACTTACCTCCCAACCCTGGCATCTCCACCTTTCATCAAGTCACTGGCTCCACAGTCCATCAAAGGTCCAATGTAATACTTTATCCTGCCTCCAACATCTTCACATTTGCAATCACCATGGCCCACCTGAAGTGCCAAATTTCTGTCTTTTCAATTTATGAACAACTGAAGTGGCACATTTGGCCATGGCATGCATACCAGGAGAGCCTCATCAGCTGTCCAGGCAGGACCTTTAGAAGCCGAAAACTAATCTTAAGACTTTATGATTAGTCTGAGAAAAGCTCAGCTGAAAATTTTAAAAGCTCAACTTCACATTTTCCTAACCTTTATGCTCCACAGCTAACATTTTTATCTGATAATGATGACAATCCTTTACATTTTGCTTATAAAATCCCAGAATTTCTAAATGAACAATAAAGCAGCAAGCCTGTGTTTTTGTTTAGCGAATATCTTCCTAAAACTAAAGCCTAGAACAAGAATTAGCCCCAGTTTATCCACCATGAGTTTCATCTTCACTGTGAGCTAATCCTTTAAAAGGTGGAGTCTAAATCCTTCACATGAGAGAAATCCATCCTTTTCGTTAACCAACCACCTACTTTGTAAACGTTCATGTTTCACCCCTATAAAATTGTAAATGGTGGACATATATATTATTAATATTTATATTTTTTAGATACACTTATATGTTTGTAGCTATTTTTGATATGAATGATCGTGCTCCATGTCCATAACTATGCTAGCCAGGTGAGAACAATGTTTGTGCTGGCTGAGAATATTTATCACGATAGATCTCATGAACTCCTGATATTATTCATAAGGCCCACATATTTTTATTGTTGTTAATATAAATGATCTCATTTCTCTGTCGTGTTTGTCTATGTACCATTTGATATTTCATCCTTGATTCCTTGACAATTATAGTTATTGTTTTTCTCTAATTTTATTATATCTTGGTGTGTGCTTTTTATCCTTTGATCCATTGACCCAGTTTTCCATATACCAAGGAATTGCTGGTTAACTAGATAAGATTTTCAAAGGGCACTGACTTTGTGAAAAGTGCCACTTTACTTTCTTAATAAGGAATTTAACCAACATCTTAGAAATGGTTTGGTTTGGTTGTTTTTTTTCATACTATATAGCCACACAATGTTTTTGGTTCCATGAAGGATTTATATCCACCAGCCACCAACAGATTAGAACTCCTATTTTTTGTATTTTATGTTTGATTTTTCTATTTTGAATGAGTTCAAACCTGTCAGATAATCACTGCATATTTTGAGTCTCAACCTAATTTCTATTTTTTCCTGTTTTTCCACCATAGCTTTTATTTAATATGCTGTGTTTCCGTAATTTTTTGTTCAAGAACATATGATAATGTAATTTTTCTTCATCAAAACTCGTGGAATTGTGTAAAATTTTAAAATTAAGAACTCTTTCAGAAAGTATACTGCATTCTTTATGCTTTGTTCAACTTTTCGATTCTATTAAAGTCTGTATGTGAATTTCTTTTCTGTCAACCTTCCACATCTCCTTGGTTATCTGGATGTTTTGTTTCTTTTTAGAAATTTTAACTGATTCATTTGTCAACATTGAGGCCTAATCCTGCCTTTTACGTGTTCTGGTATATTTTTCTTTTGTTTCTTGCAAAAAACAATCTTCCTGTCTGTCTTTTTTTTGAGAGGTGGCACTGTGTCCATGTTAACTCGCTTGAGTGTTTTATTTTTGACCTTGAATTTCACCAATTTTCTTTTACATTTGATTGGTTCTTTATATTACATTAGAACTATCCATGTCCATCCTTTCTTTTTGCACGACTTTGCATTTGCATAATTATAATTTCTATTTTTAATATGGAATGAAAATGCATAGATTACATTTGCATACTTTCTAAGCAATTGTCCATAGATTACAACCCAGACAGTTTACATTCCTGAAAATTAATCAGAGATTTAGATTATTTCTTTGATTTAATTTACATGTTTTTATGCTTGTTTTAAAAATATAAAATTAAAAATCAATTGAAAGTATTAGTTTTTCACAGAAATTAGTGCATTAGAGAGAATTACAGGCTTCGAATTATCAATTTCATACTGTTAAATGAATGGAACATATTTCCTTACTTTAATAGACCACTTAATTGAAAATATTACATTATCATATTTAATGGTATTCATTAAATAGTCACAAAGACCAATGGTTTCATATATCCATTTTCCCTTCGATAATAAAAAACTAAATAACACAATGCTTAATAAAATTCATCTGTGTAGAATTTTTACATTTTCTAGGCTCTTTCCACCAACTTAGTCTAGGACTAGTGCTTTGGAATGAGAGATTATTAATGTTCAAAACATTAAAAATGTAAAAAACAAGAGAATTCCTGGGTGAAAATTCCGAACACAAATGTGCTGGGAAGTTTTCCTTTTAAAAGAGTCAAGCACTACAGATCATGCCTACTCCACAGAGGTGGAATCACTCTATCTAGCTGGAAAAACATAGAAGATGCGTACACTTACATTAACCCCAGAAACTTGATGAACACTGCCAGTGAGCCTGTGGTCGTTCAAAGGGTGCCTGATTTTACTGCACACATGTATATTGAAGGTAGCTCAGCTTAGCATTTATTTCTGGCGTGCACACTTGACCTAGGCGCCTGCCCCTTTGTGTGAAATTGTCTCAGCCAAGACCAGTGGCCATAATATTGAGACGCCCAAGGTGGACAGGGAGAAGAAACCACCTATTTGGGGCAGACGCGAAGTTGCACCACCAATTTTCCGATGGCATCACCGAGACGGTACAGTGGCGCTATCGTGTCTTGCACCCCAAGAAGCGCGTAGCAATCGTTTCAAACTCACGGCCTGGCATGACACCGTGAGCCATCACCGTGCCCAATCAGTATCTTTTATGTAAACATAATTTTTTATCATTCTGACTATAAATAAGTGTCTGTTTGTTGTTTTACTTTTAACTTAGTGGGATTGGTAACCTGAATGAATAATATTATTTGTTAATAAATTTCATTTTAAGTGAAATTGACCATAACAGTTTAATTATTAAACCAAGAATTTTCTTAACAGAACTTAGTTTTTCTCTATTTCTAAATGTTAAGGTCTCCCTAGAGTATGTAATATCTCAAATATAGCTACATGAATACTGCTAATATAAGAACTATGAAGCAAGATAAATAATAAATCTTATGAAAAACATGAGAATTTAGTAGAGAAGTCAGACATTTTATTAGATTAGAATGGTTACATATTTAGCAAATGTGAGTGATCTGTCACATACTAGCAAACATAAGGTGTTACAACAGGCAACGTAATTGGAGAGGCTCGTACAACACTCACTGCCCCTTCTGGGGCAGAATACACATGGTCACAGCTATAAGGAAATAATATTCACCAGTCTGGAGCTTCAGAGATGTCATATCCACATTCCACAATGTGATGGATTCCATGACAACTCAGCACATCAGAATATGCAACTCTTCAACAGAAAAATCATCCCTGCATCATCCTCGTATCTCACTGGAAGGCAGAATCAAGTCAGATTCCATACATATTAAATACATATCACCTACCCAGCTTTACAGTTGGACCTTTCTTTCATTCAAGACAAAGCTCTGACATAGCCTTTCAACTCAAATGATGATTGCATATCTGTCACATGTCCCGCTCAAACTAATGGCAGAGGGTGAGAGTGCCTTCCGCCCCCAAATGGGTGCTCACGTAACAGTCCCCAGCTAATGAACAATGATGGAATGTGAGGAATAATTTCTAGAGTCTTGGTTTAAATACTGAAAATTTTCTCCTTTAGATCTAATGAATGTTATTATTCTGCTTTAACACGCTCAGGAGGCAATGTGTTCAGCTTCCATGATCCCAAATGACAGCTCCAACATATTTTTGGTCTTTATGATAGGAACAATCCCCTGCTCAGCTTCTGTTCAAGGCTAAAGACAACCCTCTCACTCTGGAATTAGCAGAAGCTGTGGCATTAAAGCTGTGCAGGTTACTAGAACCACACTTTCGGGATCTGTGATCTAGCCCTCCCGAATCTAGAGAGGGATCCTTCTTATAAGTGTAAATATTGATTTAACTTTAGATACTTAGATGACATTAGCTGAAGGTTAATAAGAACGAGGGTTTTTGTTTGTTTTTTGGATGTATGAGCATGATTTCTAATTGAGTGGAAAGTCCTAAAAATGAAAGAGTTTCTGTAAGGTGAAGATGTGAATAACTTCTAAGAAGATTCTACAACTGACAGGATATATATGAAACAATACCATCCATTGTATGTATTTATGAAGCAGAAATGTTTAATTGTGCACCCCTGGCAGTGAGTGTCCAAGGTGTCATTCATACCAAAAGATTTTTTGGAGGAAAAATGATGAAGTGAACAGGTGTGTTGTCAGAAGGTGGAAAAGTCAATAATTTCAATATACCAACTTTCCAAACAAGAAAAGCCTTTTTAAGAAACTGCCGAAAACCAACCAAAGGACGTCAACTATGAAATTTTGGACAACTTTGTATTAAAGCGAATTCTATCGGACAAAAATTCAGCAATTCACATGACTACTTTCTATGGGAGGAAAACAGTATAGGAAAACAAAGTGCACCATGATCACAAGATACATTAAAACATATGTTCCTGCTTCAACATACCAGGGAAACCTTTCAAAAACAACCTTTGGAGAAAGAACTAGAAGACATGGCAAACCATGAAGACCCTCCACTAACCTCATCAAACAGATAATGAAAAATATCTTCAAGAACTTTTCAAGTCAAAACACCAAATATTAAAGAAAAAAAAATATCTTTGAGACAATGTTTACACTGAATTTTCAAGTCATTTTAAAACACAATTGGAGGAAAATATAAAGACAAAGCTTATAGTCGTAGTAATAAAATGTAAACAATAAATCCTAACTATGCTTGATGTTATTATCGCAGACAAGTGAAAAAAATGGTACATGTGAAAGCAAAACAATAATAAAGAGAAATACTTCTACCAATGACATAGACCAAGATCCCAAAATTAGTTTAAGTAATATAAACATGCTTACATACTTCAAATCTAATATTTCAACACATCAATCATCTTTTCTTTCAAATTTCTGTCTTCTTCGAACATCACAAAACAAGCTTCAAGAGCCTCTAAAACTATTTACATGTAGAAAGTTTTAACACAAATATTATATCAAAATTCAAAACCAACCTTTTACAATGTGCTCTCAAGGAGATTTATAGGAAAATGAGGAGGTGGAAGAGTTTCTAGGGTTCAAATATCATTAATTCTACAATAATGCACCAGGCCTTGAAAGCCACGTAAGGCACACAGAGAATGCATCCTATCTATAACTCTGCTTTTTGATTTATGAGGTCAATGGACGAGAAAATTGACTTCAGTGGGCTGTTTCTTATTCATAGTAATTCTCATCAGGGGCCATATGTTTTGGTGAATTAATCACTGCTGTCTTTAATAGTTATTTTGAAAGTAGTATTGAATTGTTTTGTCTTATTGCTTTCGATATCACAGTATTTCGTAGAGGAGAGGATTTAATTAGCTCTAACGTGTTAAACATGCTTTCAAACCGATAGATTCTATTGTTTTAACCTAAAATGTTGTTAATTGCTTTTTATGTGTGTTTTAGGCCTAATTTTGGTCACATTGTCTCTGCATTTGGCACTGTTTTAACTGCAGACGGGGCTCTCAGTGGTTGAACTTATGCCTTAATCTCCTCAAAAATGTTAAAACCTTTAATTATTCATTCCACTGTGATTTTACTGGATACCGATACTCTTTTGTTTGATTAATGTTTGCTTACCTTTTTGTTTGTGCGTGCAGGGTTTTTTTTAGCAATGCTATCGCTGCCTGCGGCTACGATGAAACATGACAACTCTCTGCAGATTGTCTTTTATGAATAGTGGTTCGAGGGTCGCTGTTATCCCCGCTGATTGTTTTTTTAAACATTTTGAGAAACTTTTAAAACCCGTAAAAACAATAAAAGTTAAGAAAACCGGAATGAACAGACAACGCCGTTTTCGGAGGTTAGGTTAATTGCAGGCTCGTTGATGAAATAACCAACCGTCGAGATTGTCATTGGGACAGGGATTCTAAATGGGATGAATGGGGGCCGTATTAAGTCCGGGGCTTGCATGACCTGTGTCACTGATCTTGCCGGAGATCACTGGAGTTTTATACGTTGAGAAATTTATAATGGAATGGAGGAAAATATAGTAAAAAAGGAAAACTTCGTTAAGGGAAAATGGGGCTTTAAATGAGATCAGTCGAGAATGACTCAGTCGATCAACAATGGATTTCTTGAACTAAGAGGAACAAGGTCACGATGATGAGAAACAACGGGAGAAGGATTTGTCCTGGGCTGCTGGATGAGTATAGTGATGATTGCCAAGATTAATGACGATGTCTGGGACAAAGGGGAGGAAATGGTCAGTGGCTGTGTTAAGTGAGAGCCCAAGCCCTCGACTGACCAACAACCATGATTAAATGAAGAAACAAATTGTGAAAGGTAGGCATGAAACCATAATGGTTTTCACATATCCAAGTGAGGTTTGGAAAATTGGGCCAAAAACACGACATGCTTTTTCTCGCTAGCACTTGTCCTTTTTACATCACCATATCTCGTGAATTTTTTTTAGTATTAACGTCAGCTAAAAATTATGCGTAATATGGAGTCGTTCAGAATGAAGGGTAGAGAGATCCTACTGTGAGTGAGAGCGCGATGGGATACGTTATGAAAATGGTGGGCATGGTCAAGGTGGCTTAGATTCTGCCCGCCGATCATGAAATAAACAACGAGATCTATCGATGAGAGAAATCCCAAAGAGTCGGGCTCATTATTGAATATACTGTAGGATCTAAATGTTTATCAGATCAAATTTAATCTCGTAATGAAACCGTCGTGTGAGACGGTCGGTGGAAATTGGGTGTAATAAGACCGTTGATTTGCAAAGATCAACGATGTGATATTTCATCAAGAATTACACCTACCAAGCCAGGAACAACAAAGGAAGTCGGTTTTGATCTTGCCGTAGGATCTATGAAATGATGTTTGCATTCGATCGCAGGATCACAATCGGAGTGAAGGGCCACAAAGAGAAACTTGCGATGCGATTACGCACCGACCACCTGACCAGGAGCCGGACCCACAATGAGAATTAACCGTAGGGCGAAAGAAGAAAGAAAGAAGGAGATTTAGCCATCTTAGCTGCAAAGTAGCGGGGGGACCACGCCGGAGATCTCACCCACCCATACTGGAAGAGGGCAAGGGATAAATGATCGTTGCACCCGCCGATTCATGATGGAGGCCAGGAACCGTTGACCTTGCAAATGACTTATCAAGGGACGAACCCAGAAGTCAGCGTTAAGGGTGAAAAGTTTTGGAACGGGAATAATGACAGGGCTGTTAGATCCGGCTACAACAGTGCTACATTAATCAGGAGAATCGTATCGTTGACCCGCACTCAAGTGAGGAACAACAAAGGGAGAATAAATATTTGTGATGCGTACTAGATCGAGACCATTGATCCAGGCATCATGCTGATAAGCCTGATCAAGATTGGAATTTTGAATGTTTAGACATGAAGAAAAGGGGAGGACCCAAGCGACTTGCGATGCGATGAGCCGGGCGACCGTTGACTCGTCGAGATCAATGTCAATATTTGTTCAAAAGCCAGAACCGTCGTCTTTATTAAAACACAATGAAAAGTTTGATTTTTACAGCCAAAGGAGGAAAGATTTTACCGGGTTCGCAGAGCATTTTAGGTTCTTATATGCCCGGCTATGTGCTTGCTGTCTCATGAGGTTGAGGTTTTACGGTGTTGGGTGCCCCAAGAAACTTATAATGAAAAAAGATCGTTTTTTGTCGAAAAACAAATTTTTTTGAGGCAATCGAGGGTTCTGCAGAGGGAATGAATATTTTTAAACCAAAATGCAGTAGGATCAATGGCTGCTGAAAAGGGGTCTTGGAAGTGATTTTGAAGGTTAAAATGAGGCTTATGGAAGGATTATGGAAGAGAAAGGGGAGGAAAATGGAGGCTAATCATGAGTGAAAGGAGGGGTAAAATGAAGGGGAAAATGGTTTTTGACAGCCTTTCTCCCTAAAGTAGAAAATTTTTCAGACAAATGAGAAGAATAACAATAAGATTATACCCAAAAGATTAGTTATTCTCTACACATTTTTAAGAATTCACAATTTGGCCACAAAACTGTTTCTCAAGGCTTAAAAATGATTTAGCCACCATTTGATATGAAATTTTCATAGGGCAGTTGGCTATTCCATATGGGACAACTTATCAAGATGTCAAAACTCTGCATGTCTTCTAGAACATCAACGTTTCATCCATTGGCCTAAATTTTCTTTACTTTGCTAATCTTTTGTTCGACAATGTTATAAATTAATAAAATAATGGAGCTCATCAAAATGTTTCTACCCACTTCCAATCCTAATGATCTAACATTTTTTCTTCAATAGTGTATTTGGATTGGCAAACTTCTTTACAAGCTTTTTATTTTTTTGAAAGCATAAAACTAGTCTATTTTCTACCCTTATTTCTTCCATGAACCCGATTAAGTAGTTGGAGTTCAGTGCTTTCTACCCCAATCACTAATCAAAATTAAACTATCCCATACATATTTTATTCTCTGTTTTAATAAAGAAATTCTGAAAGAAAGGAAAGATAGGATTGATACCAATTGAGCACATCTATGGCATAAAAACAAGTCACATACATAGGTTTGTTAAAATTAAATCAAATGGTGAAGGCTTAAGATCCGAAAGTTTAAGAACATCCTTCATTTTATTTCTACCGTCAATCCTATTTTTAAATTTGTTTGAGTTTTTTTTCTTTGTTTCCTTCCTGTCTGCTGAGCATATTAAATTTAGTTTGCTTCTATTTTTGGCTCAAGATTGTGACCTTAAAGTAGACCATTCTTTCTTTTTTTGGAATTCGTAGGTTCGTATTTTTAGCTTGTTTGAACTTTATTTTTCATCCTAACTCACCCAATCGATAAGCTTTATGATTAAGCTATTTTGAAAATATATTTCACTAACCTAACAAGTAAGAATTTAAAACTAATTAGCGTGATTAGGTCGTATGACCAATGGCGTGTGTGTTCTTTAGAGTGACATTTTTGAGCTGTACACTTTCACATACTTTCGAGCTTTCTTTTTTTGCATATGGGGTCGTACTCTTCTTATTTTCGACAATCTTCTCTTTCATTTGTTATCGTTTTTGTATTTTTTCATTTCAACTTTGAATGCAATTATGGATACAGATATTTACAATGAGAAAACAAAAAGGTTTCAAACCGATATACAGAAAATAATGTTTAGCATCCATCGTATGTGGACCTAAAAGTTTAGCTCCATTCAATTCTTGCATAGCTGCACATTGTTAATACAAGAGAGTGAATGAGACATGTCAGCCATAAATTATCAAATTTCCCCATGCTCGCCTTTCTTATCTTCTCCTTGAATCCGTTCAAATTTTTAACCACGGTCAACCACCCAAGCCTTTGTCCTTCTATCAAAAAGCCTTGATGCTTTTCTTTTTGTAATGCCTCCGGTCACATTCTCTGTTTAACAAGATGGAACTGGACACTCCGATTCCGATCATGTCATTGCCTCACCGTACTTTCGGATCAAATACCATGACCACACTCCTTAGGCTAGTTAGAAAAAATTGCATCCAATTCACAAATGCTTTGGGTAGGGTGACATTCCAATTGATTTTTGCCACTAATCATTAAACTAACAAGCATGTACTTAGCTTTGTGTGCCACATTTGGTTGTTTAGCAACTTCTTGATTATGTTCAACAAACTTTTGTTCGAGGATTCTGCTTAGCCTGTCACCTTGAGGGTACATGCGTAGAACACTGTGCGGTCCAGAGCCCAGACAATTCCACTATTCTTTGGATCCAAATGTACAAGTATTATCAACATAACTTCCAGGCAACCAAATCTAGACAGGATATGATTTTCAATAAATTTTTATGATGATGTAGGCTCATTGCTCATTGGAATGGGGTGGTATTTCTATCCATTTCAACAGAAAAGTATTACATTGTGAGAATCCATGAAAACAGACGAGGTGATGGATTTCCTCCTTGGTGAAGTTTGTATTCCATCACAGTGCGAGCTCAACAATGATTGGATGCATGGCAAAGGAAGCAGCTTTTCTGCTCTTCAAAGAGTTGGCATTTATGATGGTGCAATAATCATTTTATGGATATCTTGAAGAGGGTGGCCAAAAGTAACCAATGCATAGATTTTATTGGCGTTTTCTTCCAATAAACATTGCCTCCACATTCTCCTCATGGAACCGTGCTGATTTTATCTTCATCATTCTCAGCAAACATTTAAGTTGCAGAAACTCACTAGCATTTTTTCCTGTTGTTAGAAATTTATCTAAAATGTGAGGTTAATAAAGTTGCTTAACTTAAAAATCTTGCCTTTGTTTTAGAAAACCAAGAGTTATATTCAAATTGACAACAGCATAAAATATTATGCTGGCCTGTGAGGAATTCATAAAATGATTCCTTTTCAATAATGAGAGTTGGACAATTTGTTCATCTAACGCATTTATCATGTTTAGGTCAAGAGCTTCAAAATTAGACTGTCCAGTTAATCTGGCGTGTTTTATTTTTATGAGCTAGTATTGATTTCTAAAACTGATCAGCATTGGTAGCAACCATTTCTCTCTTTTCCATCCGTCCATAAAACAACCACAATTAATTGGGTACAAATGTAACATGGGAGTGTAAAATGTAAACTATGTAGTCTTTTGAAGGTTTGAATGATACAAAGGTTTGTTTTTCCATGATGTTGTACTTTAGAGGTGCAGAGACCTCTCATTGCCTTGCCAAAGAATGGCAATTGGACGTTCTTGTCCCCGTGAATTTTCTCCACAGAAATAGCCGCTATATGTTTTGATGCAAATGAAAAAATGAAATTTTTTTTTGGAAAATCAGACTTATAAGAAACAAGTTTTTTCTAAGTAATGTTTACTTACCAAATTTAAAAGATTTTATTTGTTTCTGTATTCATTTAACCTTGTTCCTTTTGTTAGCTCCCCTATGAAATTTTTTACAAAAGCAAATAGGCTAATTATTTTCGAGTCTCAACAAATGTATTTCTAAACACAGCCTCCTTTGAAGCCTTCTTGTTCTTTTTGTCCTTCGATCAAACTTCTCCGCCGTTCCCCTTTTAAAAGTTCTCTATTATGAAGAAATGCCCAAGGCCTTCTTTCTCTTATTTCCCCCTCATTTAGCCTTTTTTTTCACTTTGTTCCTCCCCTTTTATTTCCTTCTTACCTTCAGCTTTCCCTCAAAATCCCCTTTTACCTCTTTCCTTACCCTTTTGTTCTTCTTCTCTTTATTTATCGTTCCTCCCTGCAAATTTCTAATCCATTAAAAAGGGGTTGAAATCATCACACTCTTATTCTTAGCGCTTCAGCCTTCCCTCAGTCCAGCCCTCACAGTGCTCATGCCAAGACCACAGGCGTAAGTCCTTGCCACATCGTAACCGTAGCATCATGCCAGTAACCTTTTATGGCTACCACAAACTTCGATGTATTGTTTTATTAACATGTCCACACATATTCTCTCACTGATCCGTCTCTGATTTACCACGGAAGCACCGCAAGACCTAGCTAATTCCACCTAATATTCAAGTGACACCTCTTATCAGATCGTAAGTTTCACCCGAGTTTATTTAATCTCAAATGTCGTTCTCCCGCATCCGATTACGGGCGGCCACCGCAATGGCTGGCCCGATCACGATTTCCAAGTCCTTCCATTCTCTGTATTCAACTCACCACATCTTCCCCGCCGATTCGATTGCCTCTCGCTAATCGCACCCTCCGATTGTTATTCCCACCGTCGATCTCCCCAAGATCGTACTTGGCCTGGCCGCTCAATCGTTTTTCTTCCCATCTCAATCGTAAGTCTTTCCGTGCGGGGCTTCCACCTTGCGATGCTCCTATTTCATCTCGCCGCTTCATCTTGGCGATTCCACCCGTTATCGACAATCACATACAAGCTTTTCTTCGCTTTCGATTTCATCTTCATTGCCCATATTTTACCGCGATCCATCTATTAATTTTCAATCGCACTCTCCTTGCAGATCGCAAGTTCTTCTCTCCGTTCTTCCATTCATCTTCGCTGCCCATTTTGCCGGGCGATCCGACTAAGTCATCGCTCAATCGCATTGCCCCACCCGATCGCACCGCAAGCCTTTCCTCTGCCTCCGATTCAACCCGTTCGTCCGTTTACATGCCGATCCGACTCGCCTACTCGTGCCTTTGACCTCGCGAACTTTCTCGACCTCAAATTTAAATTTGCACATCTGTTGCATTGCTATTTCTCCTTCGTCCCACCTCCCGATTGCGATGGTGCGATTGGGATCACACCTCGGCCTCGTTTCTCCCGCATCCCACGCGCCCAACCGACGCCGCCCTCCATCGGTCTCACTTCATATCTATCTCCGTGTTTCATGTGTTTTGTGTATTGTTTGTTCCAAGGTGGCTATGTTGTTGTCACCGCCGAACCCCCGCCTTTCGGGCCGCATCTTGTTCCGTACCAAGATCTAACCTGGCTCTGCTACCGGCATACCATCGTCAAACCCTCCATTGTTCAAGTTTGCACCCTCTCGCTTTCATCTCCGCTCGTCACCATTCCGCCGCCGCCATTCCGCTTCATTCCTCCGCCCGCATTTCTCCGGCCACCGCCCGCCTAGTGCTTTTACAAATGCCTCTTTCTCTACACCGTGCGGAATAGTGCGAGAGGCTTTACTCAACGGCCAAAGAAAAGGAATAAGACCCAGATTAAGGGGATTTGAGCTCGTATAATATTTGAAGCGTCAATCCCATGATCAAAGAATTAAGGCACTCGATTGAAGATTAAGATGAACAAAGATCACTACAATCAACAATGCACTTAACAAGATGACATTTTCTCCGCAGGTACACCTTCTCATGTGCCATTCTCCATGCCTTCTCGCAGCCCCGAGACAATTGGGAATATGCATCAATCGAAGCTATTTCGTACGTTCGCCATCATTAAAGAAGAAGGGAGGGGTTCATGCTTCATCCAAATATTTATCTTATTGGAAACAGTAGCCCAAGTCAGAAAGGACCCCCAAAGAAATATCCGAGGTCGACTTTGGCCCACAAGAGATCTCCTAATCCGTACGTACAGACACAGTCGCAGCCACACATGGCGGGACACTCGCTCTATCTCCGTCTTAATGAGATTGATTAATTGTCTATTCACTGTTTTTCTCTTTCTCCCAAGAATTCCTTAAATGAATTGTAAAGGTTGTTGTTGTTTGCTTGCCATCCGCTGCGCAGAGGATTCACTGGTCCATGAACAACCGGGAGGAAGTTGTAGAGGGTGCTTGTGTAACAGGTCGAGGAGAAGTTGACCTGTATTAGCCATTTAAGCATATTGGTATGAACGTGTTTTGCATCAATTAACTGTGCTACATTTCACAGATCCCGGGTTTGTCACTATTGGTGATGTTTTTCTAATCGTTATTTACATTTTCACATCGTTTCGTTCACTGGTAGGCACTGGAATAATGGCAGAGATTCACCCTTGTTAGGTGCCCTACAAACATCGCTTCTCCTCACCTTTTGTTTTCTGCCTGGCGCGTCCTAAGAGTTAATTCAGGGTTTAACCAACAATGTGATGTTATTGCCCCAACACAAGAACTCTGGGTTTGCTTTCTTAGATGTTTCTTTGTAATCTTATCTTTGTTTTTCTCTTTGGAGTTGCTGGAAGTGATCAGAGTTAAATGACCTTTCTGTCCATCTGCATGTTTCTACTTGTCTCTTTGAGACGTCTTTGAGGCAGCGTCCAAGAAAATCAGAGTTAAATGACCTCTGACTCCACTATAGACAACTGTTGTTCTCCTTCTCCCACTTTCTTTCCTTAATGTTCCACCCTACCTCCATTCTGAAAGATCTTATATTAGATGACATGCCCTTGAAAGCTTCCCACAGTGGATGGGCATCCTCTCATGACTCCACAGCTCAATGGATGGCACCCATGCCTTGGCCTATTCTCCTTGTCGAAACATCTCGCCTTGTTCTTTTCCTGCTTGCTTTCACCTGCTATCTCCAACCAACCCAAAGAAATCTTTCAACAAATCATTTAAAACCCTCTTTAAAGCCTATAACTAGCTCTGCCATCTCATTTAGCTTCATAGATATATCATTCTTAGCTTTATTTGGAGATCCCTCTCTCGGTCTGGTAGTGGCTAGATTCCAGGGGTTTGCAAGTGGGTTCTTATGTTGTCTCATCTTTTGGCTTCACGAACCGCTAAAACATGGAACCTCAACATAATGGCGACTCCATCGTACTAACCGAGAGTCAAGAACCGATTTATAGTTGGTCTATTTCCACCACAACACTAACATAACAACTACCTGGGAAAACCGAGAGTCAAGGACCGCTTTTGCCTAGATTGCTTCAATTGTCAAGTGGTGGATAGTATCCGACTGAATTGTTAAATTCATCCACCTCAAAGGCATCACACACCCTACAATCCTGCAGAATCAACTGAGGAAGAACCCAAAGACAGCTACCTTACAGAAGTGCAACACATGTGTTGGATTTGGTTTAAAGAATTCATTGTTTTTGTTCACTACTTAAATGTTCATTCCCTACCAAGCCTAATCAAGTGAAGAAGGAACCATGATGAGTATGAAAGATCCTGCTCCCCGCCCACCGTGAGCAAGACCAGTTCTTAAAACTCGGTGGGAACAAGAAGCTCATGTTGTATCTCCCACTCTTCAAGAAGCTTCAAGCAGCCATAAGCCTATTGTTACATCACCCACACCTACAAAGTTCATAGAAAGATATAAGCCTCTAGTTTTACCTCTCTTCTTCCAACCCCTGCCTACAGAATTAATAAACCAGCTGCCTCATTTTGATGGGGAAAATAAAGGGTCCTCTGCTGAAGAACATGTTCAAAATCTGGAGGATTTACTTGAGCTGTATGAAATAGAAGAAGATGATGTGTGCATTAGGATGTTTTCTTTGTCTTTACAAGGAAATGTTAAGAGTTGGCTCAAAGGCCTTCCAGAAGCAAGCATTTTCTTCTTCCATCAGTTTTCTCAAGTTTTCCTTGATAGATGGGCGGCCCCGAAGAATGCTCTCCTCATCCTAAAAGAATATCAAAATTTGAGAAGGCAGCCAGGAGAGACAGTGCAAGAGTTTTCAGCCAGGTTCAATAAGGTATATGATGCAATGCCTTCTGATATAAAACCACCTTTGGGATGGCCTTTATTGCACTATCCAAGTTCTTTTGACCCCGAGGTGGAATTCCATATCAGGCAAAAAGAGCCTTTGAGCCTGGAGGAAATGCAGGATATAGCAATCACTGTCGAATACAACATACAGTGCAGGGAAGAGAGATTAAAAGCAGCAAGGAAGGACCGAACAGAGCAAATAGCGCATATCTCTTTAGAGAACAAGCTGGAAAGACTGATAGAGGCTGCCAGTTCCTTGCTGAAAGCAGAGGAGCAAGAAGATGAGGCTGAAACCAGAGAGGATGATTGGGAAAGACCTGCTCCTTGTCCTCAAGAAAGACAAATCAGATCTCTGCAAGACAGAAGTCACATGCCAAGCATGTATGATGAACCAGAGCTTGAATCAGAAAATGAACTTGCAGAGTATTTTGAAGAAAGAATTCCTGAGAGCCCTGAAGATTTGATGGGTGACAATACTTACAATTATGATTTCTCTGATGTGGATAAGTCTGACGATGAGTTTTTCCAAAGGGAAACCGAGCTTGCACGGCCATCATCAGAGGTCTCATGGGAGGAAGACTACGACCATCAACTTCAAGAAAATAATGAGCTAATGCCGGCCATCTATGATATTGATGGAGAAAGTGTTGAAAGCATGATAGCAGACGAAGATTCATTGAATCTTCTATCTGCTTTATATCCGAACATCAGTTATACTTGCCAAGCGGACAGAGGCCAGCAGCTCTTCAACGCAGAGGACAAGGAGAAAAGAGATGAGGGAAGTCTTGAGAGGAACGAATATCCAGAGCCTTCTCCCGAAGGGATTAAGGTAATCAAAGAAGCCCCCGCTCAAGAATATGTTGATTTTTTCACAGAGTTTAGCTCGTTGCAGCAGAACTGACCTGTGGTACTAGAGGACAACACTGTTGAATATAATGAGCCCTCTAGCTCAAGATGCAGTGAAGATGAGCGAGATCTCCTTCCCCGCAGGCGTCTCGGCCTTGATCCAGAGGAAAAGGAGGTACTCCTGGTTGATGCCCATATGCCAAATACTCCCAACCAGGAAGAGGAGGGGTGTGAATACAAAGGCCTCACTACAGACGCAGTGTTTGAAGCTGCCCAGGATGCAGACAACCTATCAGTCATGGTAGGCTTTGAAGGAAAGAGTTTACATCATGAGTTTGTTGACCCTGTGGCAGACTACATGGAGGCCCTGCTTGGCTCAGCCTCACAAGCATCAATCTTTTGCAAGAGCCAAACGCATCAGAATTGGTCACCGCTGCTGGTGGCCTCAGTTTTGAAGAACCACATGCCGAGCACCTTGTGGTTATCTCTGACAGGCAGTCAGTGCTCATATCCTTTTTTGCTGTTATTAGACTGGCTGCATTGGCATTATTGTATCACTTAAAGCATCAGAGATTTCCAGTTATGGTAGGGTAGGTAGGAAGAGCTCAATAAAGCTCAGCCTATGAGCAAGTAGATTAGTCGTTTAAATTTCTGTCTTAGAATATAGAGAAGAAACCTGCTAGACAGTCTAATCCTAGCAGGTAGTAGTGTAGGTAGAGAAACATATGAGACCAACAGTCTAATCTGGTCTCATGGAGTAATAAGGGTAGAAATAGAATAGGTTTATTTTTTCCTGTTTGTAAAAATTAATGATGTAAAGGGTCTGCAAGTCCAAATGCACCCAAGAAGAAAAAATGTTAGGACTATAGTGTGGGTAGGTAGTTGTTTGGAAGAATTGTACTGCTGATATGTTGTCTTCACAGTTTGTGGCAGCTGATCAAGGAAAGAAAAGGATGGTTCAAGCAGCAGGCATCTGGCCTACACCAAGAGATCAATTTCTGAATTCTTGTCTCCTTCAAGAAGAAGCCATCCCCATGTGGAGCCACTGTTAGCCCCCCTATGAAATTTTTGACAAGCAAATAGGGGCTAAATTGTTTTTGAGCCTTCAAGGAATGCATTTCCTCTGAAAACACAGTCTCCTTGAAGCCTCCATGTGCCTTTTATTCCTTTGATAGTATCCCCTCTGTTGATGAAGAAATGCCCAAAGGCTTCCTTTATTTCCCCTCATTTAGCCTCTTTTCATCCCCTTGTCTTCCCCTTTTATTTCCCTTCTTACCCTTCAGTTTCCCCCAAAATCCCCTTTAATTTCCTCCCCTAACCTTTGTTGGCCTCTTCTCCCCTTTATTCCTCTATCGTTCCCCTTCAAACCCCTTAAAATCCATTAAGATGGGTTAAAAACCCACTTTCCGACCTTATTCTAAGGCCTAGCCCCTTCCCCTTAACCACTTCCCCACATATAACCCCGCGCTGGGACCAAGCGCTTAAGTCCCGAGCGCCAATCGCAATCGGAGCATCGGGCGGGTGTAAATCCTTTGTAACAACGTAAAACTCCCGATGCGATTTGTTTAACACATAGGTCCCGCAGGGCGTTCCGCACCGTTGATCTTCCACGGAGATCTAACGGCTGAGCGCTAATCGCAAGGCCCGGCTCAATCGCAATCGCAACATTAATGTGACAACCTCCGATTGCGATCCCCCGATCGCGTTCCCCGCCGTTGATTCCCCCCACGGATCAACGGTCTAGCATTAATCGCTAGTCCTTCCGTCCCCCTCCCGATTCAATCTTGGCCGTCCATCTCCCAGCCGATCCAACGGCCATCGCTCAATCACAACCCCCGCCCGATCGTGATCGCAAGCCCTTTCCACCGTGCTCCAATTGAATCCTGACCGTCCGTCCTCCCGCGATCCGACGGTCCTCCGCCAATCGCAGGTCCCCTCCGATTGTGTTCTCCACCATTGATCTGTCCCGCCGATATAACGACTAGCGCTTAATCGCTCCCTTCCCTCCGATTGTTTTCCCCACCATTGATCTCCCCGCCTGATCCGACGGTCCTCCGCTAATTGCACCCTCCACTCGATCGCTAATCGCAAGTCTTTCTGTCTCCGCCCCGATTAAATCGCAGTCGTCCATCTCCCTGCTGATCCTATGGCTCAGCGCTAATCGCAAGCCTCCCCCGCTGTCTCCCGATTGCATCTTGACCGTCCGTTCCTCCCGCAGATCAACGGCCTGGCGCTAATCGCATCCCCTTTCCTCCATCTCCCGATTCAATCCTGTCCGTCCGTTCCTCCCCCAGATCGATGGCCATCGCTTAATCGCTCTATCTCTCCCAATCGCAATCGAAACTTTTTGACCGAGCGCTGCGATTGTCTTTCGCTCCGACCTCCGATTGCGATGGTGCGATTGGATCGTGACCGTTCGTTTCCTCCAAGATCGGACGGTTCTGGTTTATTCGCCCTCCGCCTCCGCTGGGTCCCACCTCCATGGCTTCCGCTCCTTTGTTTTCGTGTTTCCCTTTGTATTACGCCCAAGTGTTCGACCTTTGGGCCTTTACAGTTTTAATCATTTCTCCGCTGCTCTGTGTTCTTTCCACCCTTCTCCACTCTTCCGCCACCATTCCACTGCCTCCACAACATTTCCTCCGCCGCCACTGCCCGGGTTTTAAACAAATTTATTTCAGTGTGCAGATGGTACAGAGATGGCCAGTCCAGCATTGCCAGCGACCAGCAGAAGGAATTCAAAGGGGGTTGGTGCCTGTTATTAATGAAATCAAATGTTAACCCCGCATTCAAAGGATTAAGGTTTAGTTTGAAGACTAAGGAGCGCACCAGCAATGCCATAACTGGGCCACCTAACAACAGGACGTTTCCTCCAGAAGTACACCTTCCCGCAGCGTCCTCCATGCCTTCTCGAGCCCTGAGACAATTAAATACACCGACTGAAGCTCAGCTCAGACAGTCAGGAAGCATTAAAGAAGCATGGAAGGACTTGCAGTTTTCCATCCAGTTCATTTATTCCAGAATGGCAGCACAGAGCTCCAGACAATCGAAGGACCCCAAAGAAATATCAGAGGTCAATTTCCGGCCTGACAGAGATCTCCGAACCAGATTACAGAGTACATACAGAGCCGCAGAGCCATTAACCAGTATGGGCGTGGACACTTCCGCCGATTATGTCTTAATGAGATTGATTAATTGTTCATCTACCTCTGTCTCTTCCTCTTCTCCTATAAGAAATCCCCGAGAACACATTGTAAAGGTTGTTGTTGCCTTGCTAGGCATCTACTGTTAGAGAGATTCATTCCGACTGTTAGAATAGTCTTGGGAGAGAGTAGCAGAGTAGTTGTATGTAATAGGCTGGGAGGATAAGTCTCGACTGTAACAGCCATTGAGCCTTATTGTACATGACTGGTTTTGCATCAATTAATCAAAACACATTTCACAGGATCCTGGTCTATTACTATTGGTGATGTTTTTCTTAACTCTGTTATTTACATTTTCATATTGTTTCATGTTCTTCTGGGCTTGCATCAGAATAATGGTATAGGATTCACCCTTGTTAGGTGCCCTATGCTGTCTGCTCTCCTTGCCATCAATGTTTTATGCTAAAATGTGTTATCCAAGAGTAAATTCATGGGTGTAACCAGTGCAGCGGATGTTATTGCCTGCTGGCTGATGTATGAACTTGGGGGTTTGCCACTTGGATGCTTCTTTGTCAAATCTATCTCTGTTTTTTCCCTTGGAGTTGCTAAAGCAGATCTGTAGTTAAATGATCTCTGGTCTAATCTATAAGCAGCCCCATTGTATCTTTGAGAGCTTCCTTTGAGTATGTCCAAGCAGGTCCAGAGTTAAATGACCTCTGACCTGATCTATAGACAGAAATATGGTTGTTCTCCTTCTTGCACTTTCCTCCTTAATGTTCCACCCCACTCTCTAATCTAAAGATCCTTTAGTATTAGATGACATGCCTTTTGGAAGCCTTGGCTAGTGGATGCAAGTAATTCCCTCTCATGACTCCATATCCCAATGGATGGCACGGTCTTGGCCCATCCTCTTTGCTGAAACAGCCTGTTGTTTTGTTCCTTTCTTTCCATTGATTTCCCAGCCCATGATCTCCTGACCAACCCAGCAACCCTCCAACCAAATTTTTAAAACCCCCCTTTTGTGCTTCATAACTAGCCTAATATTTCATCTTGAGCCTCAAAGATATATCATTCTTTGCTCTATTGGAGAGATCCCTCTCCGAGTCCAGGAGGGCTAGGTCCTAGGGCCCCAAAGTGGTTCTGATGTTGTCTCATCTTTTGGTCTTGCCAATCTGGCCAAAACATGGGAACCCCAACAGAACTATGCAATATGTTCAAACCTTTTTCTTATGCAAAGGTGTTCCATATTCTTGAAAAGCCAAAAAATCAAAAAATTTAAAAAATGTAAAGAGGGTATACCCTAAAAGAAAAATCAAAGGGTAAGAAAAATAAATTGGTCAAAAAAGTGAAAGAAATGAACCCCAAACAAAATTAGACCAAGGAAAGTGTGCAAATCCAAGTGCCACTACTATTTCATGTTCTGTAATAAAGCAATTGTGTGCAGCTTGTCAAACTTTTGCAACAATTTGTGAAAGAGTAAGCTTGTTTAAAAAATTGGCTCATTCATTTTTCAATTTCATGTTGAAGAATAGAGAATAAATATCGACCATCTTTAGGTTTAATCTTGGCGGATAAATAGATAGGTAGAGTTAATAAAGGTGCTCAACGGTTTAATACGAGCCCTTGGATGTAATAAGGGTATAATTAGATAGATTTTCCATGTAAAAGAAAAAAGAAGATTGATAAGGGTTTGCAAGTTCAAATGCACCCTAATAAAGAAGAAAATGGTAGTGTAAAATAGATAGGGTAGGTAGATGGTGTTGCAAAGTTTCATATGATGAATGATGGTGCTAAATGTGTTTGATCTTTAACTTTCATCGCGAGTAGACGAAATGCATTGGAAAATTCAAGGAAGCAAATTCAAAATCATTAACTTCCCATCACTTTTTCCCTAAGAGTTTTACCTAATTTCCTAAAAAGTGCTAAGGTATTTGGAGATTAAAAGAGACTCAGGCATTTCCTTGACTTTTGGAGGGAGGCCGGATCCTCGGCCGATGATGAAAAGACCTAAGTACTTAAAGTTATTCATCATGATAATCATTCACTTTTATCTTTTCTTTAAGTAAAATTCTATTTTACTTAGGGAAATCATGTAAATTTCCATAATAAACCCTCGTGCCACTATTCTATGTTTAAGTGTTGAAATTAAGATAATACAATTTGCTTAAAATCTTCACTTTCTTAGTTATAGTTAAAGAATTTTTTGAGTTTACCTTGTCCTTTGTCATGTTAACTTCTGATTTATTTATTAAATCCCTAGTGAAAAGACCTTATCTTATAGTACATAACTCCCTCTTACCTAAATATCCCAAAAACCCCTCTTATTATAAGTGTTGGCCAAAGTTAATTAATCCCTTTTGTTGAATAAAAATCCCCCAATAAAAACCCTTTGGCTAAAATATACCTATATAGAATATTTCCCTACCCCTATGGTGAATAAATGACATTTATTTATTACCATATAATAAGAAATATAGAAAAAGGTTTTAACATATAGTTTTATATGTTTAGAACGAAAAAATAAAACATTCCCTTAGCATTTTAATTTCGCGATACTTTAACCTTAGTTAAAACCCTTGACCCTCTTATAACGATGTATAAACTATGGGGTTAATTAATCACGGGGATTAATTAATAACCATTCATTCCACAATCAAACCCCCGGGATATTTAATTAAAGTTATTCATGTTTTAAAACCCGTCGGGCCCGCACGTTAAACTTTGTCGATTCCACATCCGTCATGATCGAATCGCCTCCCGGAGTGATCAGCGACCGAGGGATCATTATTTGGCCGTCTCGTGTCAGGAAGATAACGAGCGAGGGCGCGATGGTTTTGGAATAGTCCTCGCGACACGTGTCGAAGCGATTAATGGAATCGCCCCCTTCGTGCGAATACCACCATCTCCCGAAAGAGCGGTGTGGAAATTCTCGCTTACGCTCGGTCCCGGTGACGAGTCTCCGTCTGCCGGATGACATCATCCTCGAAAAAATCAAAAGCCCCATTGAATTTGTAAATAAAACAAAAAATTAGGTAGCACTACATCATTTTCAACGCTGTGAAAATATTTCGTCCTCCTCGAAGAATATGAAAAGTGTGATTTGAAGACGCGCGGTAAATTTGCGAATACCATTGTTAAAACCGGTGCCGACATCCATCGCCATCGACCGGTGCACCGCAAAGTTCAAACTTCTCCATTAAACGAGGTATTTTCGATTTTCTTGCCGAAACTCTACGAAAAATCCACTTTCTTGTGTTAAAAATTCACGCCAGAGTCTGAAAAAGGGTTAATATCAGTCTATTCTAGTTCCTGCAAGTAAAATAAAAGCTCCCAGAATCAAAATTGCGCTCGGTCTGTGAAGAAAACCCCGAAACTTCCATTTTGAATACACAAGAACAAAAATGGAAGCTCCGGCAGCTCTGAATGTAACCCCATTAAATGCCCCTCACAGAGAGTTAGAATACTTACCATTAGTGGATAAAGACTTTCAAATTAAAGACTTAGTTTTTGATGAAAGTCCCCTTCGAAGTTATTGTCGCTGCAGAGACGATTATTCGAAAGGTCTGGATGTCATTGGATTGTGGGAATCCAATTTCCCGAGATATCTTATCCCCTCAGTCTATATTTTCCCAGAAATCATCCACTATTGTCACTCCAACTATGATTCAACTCAAAGGGCAGTGTTGTCTCCTGACCAGAGTATCCTTTTCCCCATCACTCCTCAAGCTATCAATACAATGCTCCATTTTGAACCTGATCAAGATCTTACTCCCTTGTCTATGGAAGAACTGCTTGAAAAATCTACTCAACTGTCCCAAGAAAAATTGAAATGCATTTTCCAGACCTTTATGTTACATGAACATCAACCTAAGGGACCTCCTCCCTATGGTTTTGCTTATTTGACTAATTTAGGCAAGCTCATCCTGAATATGATATCCTTTGTGCTGGGTTTTAATACTAGTGAGTATGTTGATGAATTAACTCTAGTATTATTATCCATCTTCACTCCTGGACAGCCTCCGGCTGTAAAATATGACTTTGCATCTTTCATTGCCAATAAAATCCATGACCAATTCATGAGGCTAGATAATGAGAAAGTGTTTAAATATTCCTCAGTCATTTACCATCTCATCATCTATTATCAATCATAGAAGTTATATTTTCCTGTTAAAAATCTTGATGCCAAGGGAAACCCTAGATCTGTTATATTTTGGTCTGCCATAACTCACTCTTCCTATAATTCTCCCTATTATTATGCTGAGTTCATCGATCTTTTTGTATATCCTGCAACTACCTTGTTGACAGGAATTCCCCCTCCAAGGCTCAGTAATGAGATTAAGAAGACTTTGCAGCTTTCAAGGACATATAAAGTTGGGGACTGGTATTTATACCAAAATCATTCAGTCATCAGAATATATGGATGTGAATTGTATCCATTCAAGTTGCCAAAATATGTGCCTATGAGACTTTTTGCCTTAGAATATATTAGGCAAATGAATAATTATGATATTATTCATTTTTGTAGTGTGAAAAAGAAAGCCCAACTCAGGATCAAAAGTCAGTTAGGTCCCTTTATATGAAATTCTAGGGATACTGAGCGAGAAGTAGAAGATATACTACAAAACCGTTACAAGTTACAGAGGAGTTTCCGTTGGGTTCCTTATGATCCATTCAATTTTCTCTATGATAAAATAATGAAGAACAAATCATCACCATACTTTCACCACAGGATTCCAGAAATAGAACAATATTATAATCAAGATTAGTGGGTGGAAGGAACACTAGTTGAGCAAGATAGTGAAGAAGACAATATAAACAAAATTATGAAAGATCTTGAGAAAAAGTTTGACCTAGAATCTTTTGGTCAAGTGCAGGTACCTCATATTGGCACTTCTTCAGCAGGAAATCTTCAACAGGGATTACAAGAGATCAGTCCATCAATTACAGTTGAGTCTAAAGGCAAAGGGAAAGAACCTGAAATACAGGTCATTGAAACTTTCATCATGGCAGAGAAACCTCAAACCTCCAGGGCACCAGATCAAACACAGGTTTCTCCTACTCAAGTAAATCATCCTGAAGTTTCAGAATTACAAACTCCATCTAATATGGAAATAGGCAAGAAAAGACAAGTTTCAGATCCTACTCCTCCCAAAGAATCCTCAGAGCTACATCAAGCTAAAAAGCAGAAACTCAATCCACTCCCAGAAGTGGAAACTATAGATGAAATAATTGATGATGAAAGAGAAGATAGTCAACTAACTGGCACAGTTAGTGAAACACACACAGGTCACAAAGGAAAAGAATTGCAAAAAAAGTTGAGTACTGAAGTCTCTTCCTTTAAACAGCCAAAAACAGATACAGGTGATATAAAGAGAACTTTCATTAATATAAAAGCAAAGAATGATCCATTGAGAATGCAGGTATATGATTAGTATCTGAGAATGGCTCCACACAATCAGGAAAGGTTAATGTCAGAATTTGACATTCAACAAGGAAAAATGATGATGAGCCATTTCAAATCCAAGGTGCCAAAACCCAAGACAGAATCTGATTATATTAGGACCAATTTTGAGGTCCTGGCAAAAGACATTCATCCCTTGGACCAGATAGAGTTGCATAAAAAAACTGGGGAAATGATATATTCCACCCTTACTGATAAGGCCATGGCAGCCCTTAGGCTGCAGGATTCTTTAAATAATACAAACACCCAGTTGAAAATTGAGAAGGCTTCTTCTCAGGCAAAAGATAACAGAATAAAGTCTCTGGAAGAAATAATCATCAGTTTGGGTCACAATCCCAAAGATATCAAAAGCATTGAGGCACTAATTAAAAATAAAGATGATGATATTGCTGCACTAAGAAAGCAACTAAAATTACCAGCCTCAAGGCATCCCCAGACTCAAGAAGTTTTGAAGGAAAATTCACAGGAAGAAATGATGGAGTTGCTCTTGAAAATGACTGAGCAACTGAGTGAAACAGAGAAAGAATTGGAACAGGCATTAAAAGAAAAACAGGCTATCATGCAAACATCTACAACAGAGATCACTACAGGTACCACAACAGCAGATCAACAAACAGAGTCATCACGGGTAAACACTTCCGGTTTAAGTTCTGATGAATTGGTAAAACAAATGGAAAGTTTAAAACTCAGAGTCACAGAACTTCAAACCACAAAATTACAGCTAGCAAATTTGGAGCAGAAATATGATATGTCTAAAAAAATTGTTGCTGATAATACCAGGGAAATCAAAAGGCTAGAAAAATTGGTTAAGGCTTTAGAAAAAGATCTTTCATTAGAAAAGCCTTTGAGAGAAATAAACGAAATTCTTTGGGATAATATAGTTGAGTCAATAAAGAGTGTTTGGTCCTTTGTTCAGATAATATTTGAACAAAATGACTTATTCAAAGTAGCCATGGAAGAAATAGATAAAACAAGAGATGAATTTAGAGGTAGGTCAGAGCAAGCCAATCAACTTATACAGTTTTTGAACACCCAGACCAGGCAACAACTTGCAGAGCTTGGAATTGATGACAGGACAGGTACTATTTTAGAAATAAAAAGAGTTTTTGCCAAAAGAACTCTTATGCAAAATTCGGAAAGGAAATGCTCAGATATTCTGGAAGAAATTAATGCTTTCAAAGAAAAGTTTCAGATTTTATTGGACAATGGGTTACCCAGTCCTATGCTCTCAGAGGAAAAAATAATGGACCTAGAAACCTATGTTAATAAAATAGGTATACATGCTCACAACACAACTGCTCATTCTATCAGTTCGTCAGAAGCAACATTGCCAACAGGGAGGAATCTCTACGACAGGTTAAAGGATTTGTTTCATCTTGAGTATGAAATAAGGTATTTATTCTCAAACAGGCCTACTTTCTTCAGGTACACAGAGGCCAATAAAACATTAAGAAAACTTAAAAGAACCATAATAGCAGAAGATCAATGGTGGGAAGACTTATTGGAAATTTTGTGAAATTTATCTTTAGGTAGAGAATTTTGTCTTTTTACTATCATGTAAAGGATAAATAATGAGCACAGGTTAAAGAGTATCCGTTTAGCAGTTTAAAAGTATCAGTAGAAACAAAGAGTATCAGAAAAGAAAGGCAATAAAAAAAAGAATTACTCAGAAGGACAACATCGATCCCTATTGTAGGACCTGCCTCGAGCACATCCACAAAGGGAGGAAACAGCACACCAACAGTTACTTTTTGTCCTATCTGCGAGACCATCTGTCTCCTTTTTATTGTAACTTATTCATTAGTCACCCTAGATTATTTGCTAGGGTATTGTGAGATATTTTCAATCATTTTTTGTATAAATAAACCCTCAAAGAAAGTATTGAGGGTGGATTCTACTACTTCGTTGTGACATTGATGTTTTTGGAATAAAAGCGTTTTGGAGAAATTTATTTGTGGCTTGTTGGATGACAATTTGAAGCTCAGGACTTTTTGCAGGATTCATGTGTCTGACTACAGTTCAATAAGTCTTTCTATCCTATGTCTTAAGTTTTATATTTGTTTATAATATCATTGTGTCCATTTCTGAATACTTGACATAAAAGAATAACTCATAATTTAATTAATTGTACTCTGAGTTCAGTTGTGATTATTCTAAATGTTTTCCTCTAAATTAGTTATAAGCAACAAATTCTTAATTGCTCTTGCTTCGCTAATTTAAATATTTTCATTACTATAGTAAAGAATTCTTCACTGCTCGTTATTTGTAATCATTTCATTTCTTTCTTTTGAACATGGTGAAAGATTCTTAACTGCCTTTCATCCCTTCAAACCCATTCCATCCACTTTAAATTTTAAGGATTGTTCTCTGTTTAGCTATCTTGCCCTGCAAAGCCATCTTGTGTGTAGAATAGAAATCCAGTAAAGCCATCCTTTGACTCCATAGCCCAATGGACTGAAAATCTTCAACCTTGCCCTTAGTTGGCGGATTCCACCATTTTCAAACAAACTCTTGGATTTATAACTAGCCTAAAACTTTCTAAGAACAAAGATAAATTATAAAGAGAGAGCCCTCTCTGGATGCAGATTGGCTAGATTCTGCATCTGAAGGTTGGTTTGTGGTTACCTCGGGTATACTTTCCTTTTCCACAACTTCAAGGAAAACTTGAGTGATAACATAGTGGCGACCATACTGGGGAACTGAATCATTTTATTGATATTATTGTTTGATTTATAAGCTATAGACAGAGTCTGAAGATCAGCCAGGTAGCCTTTGAAATTTCTTTTGCTCTGCAATTGCAAAAGTAAATAAAAGTTGCTTCAGTCTATCTCTGATTTAGCTTATACATTGAACCTTAGTTTCAAATGTTTAATCAGACTCTCTAGTTTAATAAATCTTTGAGAAAATTTTAATTAAAAAATCATTATTTCTTAAAGAATTTGTAGAAGTTGTACTTTCATTTCAATTAAAACCAAAAAATCCAAAAACATATATCATCTAAAAAAACTGGCTTCAGAAAGGATTCGTCACACTAGGTCAAATCCTGACCCCAATCCACCACCGATATTTGAAAATCCGAATCTGATTCCTAGGATTCTTAGAAGACAAGGAAGTCAAGAAAGTTCTGAAAGAGGAAGTCAAGAGAGTTATGGAAGTTCCAGACCTCTTTCTAGATCACATTCCTATCCTGTCAAGATTATATATTTTGACGAAATTCCTTTTGATGAGCGATTTGAAACATCCTTATTTGTAAATTTTTCTGAAACTGAATTATCAAGATTAGTTCCAAATCCATTGTTTTTTGAATATTTTCAATTCAGATTTGTTTCATATCACCTTGATAGACATTTACAAAACTCTGTTCAATCTGAACAGACCTTTGATGAAAGTTCAAACATTTCTGTAATTACTGAAGCTTCCCCAAGTTCAGTTACTTTTCCTCAAGCTTTTCAAACACTAGTCACCCCTTCTACTCCTCCACCTAGACCACCCTCACCTATTATTCCATTACACCTTCCAATGGCCAATAGATATGCTCCGTTACAGTTGCCAGCCAACCTTGCTGCCTTGCCTCAAGATTATCAGAGTAAGATCACACCTTTTGATGGATCAGGGACTTACACAGCTCAACAACATACCAAAAGGATGACTGATTACTTTGAATTCTATGAAATTGACACTGATGATGTCTGAATGAGAATTTTTGTTCAGAGTCTTACTGGGGAAGTTAGGACATGGTTTAGGTCCCTTGCTCCAAACAGTATTGCTGATTTACCAGTTTTGTATAGGGCATTTTTGAATAGATGGGAGAAGAAGAAAGACCCTCTTCAGTTCCTATCAGAATTTGAAAAATTGAGGAGAAGACCTAATGAAACAGTGCAAGATTACATAATAAGATTCAACGAAGCATATAATGTTGTTCCCCAGAACCTCAGACCCCCTCCTGACTCAGTATTGGTCAAATTACCGGATGTTTTTGACTCTGACATAGCCTATTCACTTAGGGAAAGAGCCCCCCAAACCCTAGAGGAAATGCAAAGCATAGTGGTTAGTGTGGAAGCAAACCTTATAGAAAAATGAGCCAGAGCTAGGGCCGAAAGAAGAATGCATATGAATGAAGAACCTTAAGCTTTTGAAAGAAAGCTAGATGCAATCATTAAAGGTATGGAAATATTGGGAGACAGAGTGGAGACAATCGAAAGAAAGTCTACTGGTGATAATCAAAATGTTGTGAGAAATCCAAACTTTAGAAGAAATCAGAACCAAAATATTGGGAAGAATGTCCCTGACCAAAATATCAGGCCACCTTTCCAAGAAAATTTTGTTGAAGGTTCAAGTTCTGAAGAACCTACAGAGGATGTGGAAATAAACAATGTAACTAAGGACAAAAATGAACCAGAAATTTTCCTCTCTCAGGATGATCAGGAGAATCACATCCTTGAAACATTCCAAACTCATTCAGGAGAAACTTTTGATCTTAAGGAAGGCTATGACACAACAATTTATGAGGTTCATAAACAGTACAATTTGAGAAGTAGACGGATTGATGTGCCAGAGAATAGCAAACATAAAGCTGTAAAACAAAATGTCAAAGGTAAAATCCCTCCTGTACAAAACATTCCTCCTGTACAAATTCTGTCTAGGACAACTCCTAACCCCTCAAATCCAATAATCGAAGATGTGTCTGACAACCAACCAAACAATAAACAACAATCTAATACTTTTCCTCATGTAGGAAATGTAGAAGAAACAGTAGAATTTAGTCCAGAAACACCTTGAAATCATAATTCCACTCATGAAAAAGAGAAAAACGTTGAAGACCCAAAAAATAGAGAAAACCCAACTGCTCAGAACACTAGAGCTTAAACAGAAAAACCTTTCAATCTAGAGGCTGAAATAGGCAAGCTAAAGATAGTTGTTCCTTTATCAGAACTGGCTAAACATGATGTCTATAGAAGCCAAATCAGCAAAACTCTTAACATTAACATTACTGGAATGGATGATTCAGTGAATATTCTTGATGATCAACCCAAACTACTTTTTGGCCCTGAAGTAAATGGAAAACTAGAAAGTGGAGGAACTCCTCCATTTTATGTGAGCCTAAACGTTCATGACAAAATACTCCACAATGCTATGCTTGATTCGGGAGCATCCCACAATTTGATGCCAAAAGTTGTGATGGAAAGATTAAATTTAGACATTACCAGACCGTATAAAGATTTGTTTTCTTTTCATTCTAGTCAGGTAAGATGTTTAGGTTTGATTAAAGATTTGTGTGTTACTTTGGTGCAATACCCTGTGAAGTCTGTTTTGATGGATATAGTAGTGGCTGATATTCCTCCTAAATATGGTATGTTGCTTTCTAGATCCTGGGGTGCTAAACTTGGAGGATCTATTCAACTAGACATGTCATATGCCACTATTTCAGTATTTGGTCAACCTAAAAGATTACATAGAGAAACCTTGATGAAGTACTTGGTGAGTAGTCATGAGAAGCCTAAAAACTTCCCTGTCTATTCAGTACATTCTGATATGGATTCTTTCATCCTTTATAATGCTGGAAACGACCTTCCAATCTATGTTGTGAAGCAATCAAAAGTGAAACCTTAAATAAATCCACCGTCAGATCAAGAGACTTGAAAACAAAGAAACACCAGACAACCAAGAAATACCAGAAAAAGCTAAACAACTAGCTCCTGTTAAGAAACATGTTAAAACAGTTGATGAAGATTATGGACAAGAAATTCTGTGGCATTTAGAATTTGATGGCTCAGTAAACAAGTTAGGAGCAGGGGCTGGAATTTGGTTACATAATGTTGAAAATGATCATGCTGAAGGTCATTCTTATAGATTGAATTTAAAATGCACTAACAACATGGCTGAGTACGAAGCCCTTTTACTAGGGCTTAAACATGTCAAAAAGTTAGGAGCAATTAGGGTATCAATCATAGGAGACTCTGAATTAATTATCCAACAGATTAATGGTGAATGTTCAACCAAAGATCCCAGATTGAAACAATACAGAGAAACAGTTGTGGAAATTCTCAACACTTTTCTACAAGCTCAACTTGCCAAGATTCCCAGGAAACAAAATTTGCATGCTCACAGTCTTGCAATGTTCACTAGCACATGTAAATTGCCTTTTGGACCTAATCATCAGTTCACAGCTGAGATTAGACATAGACCTGCTATACCGGACAATCTAATGAATTGGCAAGTATTTGTAAATAAAAATCAGATCAATAGTTTTTTGACACTAGAAAATGAGTTTTCTAACAGTAATATAGATGAAGACATAACAATCAATAAATCTGATCAAGTAGATGAACAAGAAACAAATATTTCTGAAGAGATGGAAATTCATATGCTTCACCCAACCAAATTCACTGAAAAAGATATGAGGATTTGATACAAATGGAATTCGATGAGATCATAGAAGATGAAACTCAAATAATTAATCTGAAAGATAATCATTTACCCAAAGGATTAACTCCTTTGGAAGATCTTTTTGACTCAAATGACATTCCATTTAAACCCAAAATGGAACCTGTTAAGGCTGATATTGAAGAATGCAACTTAGGAACCCCAGAAAATCCCAAAATGGTTAAACTATCTAAATCTCTGCTAGAAGATCAAAAGGTTAAATATGTTGAACTTTTAAAAGAATTCCAGGATGTTTTTGCCTGGAGTTATGAAGATCTTAAATCATATGATACATCAATCATTCAGCATACAATACCTTTGAAACAAGACCAGAAACCTTTCAAACAAAAACTTAGAAGGATTAATCCTGTTTTACTACCTTCAATTGAAAAAGAAACTAAAAGGATGTATGAAGCAGGAATTATCGCTCCTATTAGGTTCTCTGAATGAGTTTCTAATTTAGTACCAACACAGAAAAATACTGGGGAAATTAGACTGTGTTGATTTAAGAAATTTGAATAAAGTTTCTTTAAAAGATAATTATCCTTTGCCTAAAATGGACCATATTCTACAGAGGGTAGTGGGATCTTCAAGAATATCTCTTCTGGATGGATTTTCAGGGTATAACCAGATTCTGGTTCATCCTGATGATCAAGATAAAACAACATTTACAATGCCATGGGGTACTTTTAAATATGTCAAGATGCCATTTGGACTCAAGAATGCAGGAGCTACATTTCAGAGAGCAATGGACATTGCTTTTTCTAAAGAAATACATGGTTTTCTGGTAATTTATCTAGATGATTTAACAGTTTTTTCCAAAACAGATCAGCAACATTTAGATCGTCTAAGGAAAGTGTTTATAAAGTGCAGAAAATATGGTATTTCCTTAAATCCTAAAAAGTCATTGTTTGGTTTGGAAGAAGGAAAGCTCCTAGGTCACATTATTTCGAAAGATGGCATTCGAATTGACCCTGAAAGAATACAAGCGATTTTGCAGATACCTCATCCCAGAAATATAAAAGAACTTCAAGCTTTCATAGGAAAGATCAATTTTTTGAGAAGGTTTATTTGCAGTTTAGCTGAATTACTTAGATTGCTTACTAACATGCTTAAAAACGATTCAAACATTGATTGGAATGTAGAAGCCAAGCAATCATTTGAAGAAATCAAAATGGCTTTAACAAGAACACCAGTTCTTACCAGTCCAAAGTTTGATAGAGATTTCATTATTTTTTCATTTGCTTCTGAACATACAATTGCAGCTGTTTTACTACAAAAGGATGATCAGGGATGTGAAAAACCAATTGCCTTTTTCAATAAAGCACTTATAGATGCATCTTTGAAATACAATATCATGGAGAAACAGGCTTTTGTACTTGTGAAAGCAATTAAAGATTTCAGAGTTTATATATTATATTCTCATGTGATAGCTTATGTGCCTTATGCTGTAGTTAAAGACATCTTGACTCAAGATGGTATTGAAGGCAAACGAGGTAAGTGGATAGCTACCATTTTAGAATATGATATCGAAATTAAACCAACTAAACTCATCAAAGGTCAAGGTTTAGCTCAACTCATGACTGAAACTAATTGCCAAGCCTTAGACATTAACGAACTGGATGACGAACAGGAGATGGCGACTCCACAGATCAGTCAAACTTTCTTAGATTCACCTTGGTACACTGATATCATTCATGTTTTATTAAACCTGCAAGCTCCTCTAGGGTTGTCCAGAACAAAACAAAGATTTTTGAAAATGACATCTTTAAAATATTGTATTTTAGATGGCACTTTATTTTGGGAAAATCATGAAGGAATCTTATTGAATTGTTTATTAAAAGATGAAGCTGACAAGGCACTTAATGAATTTCATGCAGGGGATTGTGGTGGACACCTCTACTGGAAGTCAACTGCAGATAAAATCTTAAGGGCTGGTTTTTATTGGCCACCCTTGTTTTTAGATGTTAAGAAATTTGTAACTTCTTGTCATAAGTGTCAGATCTTTGAAGGCAAAATAAAGCTGCTACCTTTACCATTAAAACCAATTTCCACAGAGAGACCCTTTCAACAATGGGGATTGGATTTTATTGGAGAAATCCATCCCTCTTCTTCTGGGCAACACAAATGGATTCTTACTGCCACAGATTACTTTACTAAATGGATTGAAGCTATCCCATGCAGACAAGCCAATGATTCTGTTATTATAGGGTTTTTAGAAACCAATATACTTTCAAGATTTGGCTGTCCAGAGAAAATTATAATAGATAATGCTGCTGCATTTAAGTCTAAGAAAATGATTAGTTTCTGCAATAAATATCACATCACTTTAGGCCATTCAACAGCCTATTACCCCCAGGGTAATGGACTGGCAGAATCCTCCAATAAAAGCCTTATTAATATCATTAAAAAATTATTGGAAGAAAATAAAAAGCACTGGCATAAGAAACTGACCAATGTGTTGTGGGCAGACAAACTTACAACTAAGAAATCAATTGGGACCAATCCATATGAATTAGTTTATGGCATTGAGGCAAGATTCCCATCATCTTTAGGAATTCCTGTTATGAAGTTACTTCAGGAGGCTCAAGTGGACCCAAATGATTTTCAGAGAAGAATTAACCAAACAATTCACTTGCAGCAAACCAGAGAAGAAGTGTATCAACGATCCCAAGTCTTGCAGGAAAAGCTAAAGAAAATGTTTGACAAAAGAACTAAAGCAGAAGATTTTCAACTAGGAGACAAAGTCCTAAGATGGGATTCCAAGAGGGAAGATAAAGGGAAACATGGGAAATTTGATTTCTTATGGAAAGGGCCTTACATCATTCATGCCTTACAGGGGAACAACACATACTTTTTGAAGAATTTGGACAGTTCAGAAGCTGAGGAAGGACCAGTCAATGGTCGAATGTTAAAGAACTATTTTGATCCTATTTACTAGGATGTTCTGATTTTTTCTAACTTGTACATAATATATCTTTTCTAATGCATCAGTTTTGATTGGATGGTGACTTCTTGGAGTTGAAGCCCGAAGAAAAGGCCCTAAGCTTCAAAAGTTTCACTATCATATGTACAATAAAGCTACCAGAAGAAGGAGATTACATGTTTGGACTGAAGACATTTTGAGGCATCTGACCTGCTGTTCTTGACTTTTCACAAGGAAAAGCCATCCCCAAGTGGAGCCAGTGTTAGAATCCTATACCAATAGGTGTCATTTTTCATGATAATCTTGATTGAACTATGCAATATGTTCAAACCTTTTTCTTGAGCAAAGGTGTTCCATATTCTTGAAAAATCAAAAAATCAAAAAATTTTAAAAAATGTAAAGAGGGTATACCCTAAAAGAAAAATCAAAGGGTAAGAAAAATAAATTGGTCAAAAAAGTGAAAGAAATGAACCCCAAACAAAAAATAGACCAAGGAAAGTGTGCAAATCCAAGTGCCACTACTATTTCATGTTCTGTAATAAAGCAATTGTGTGCAGCTTGTCAAACTTTTGCCACAATTTATGAAGAGTCAAACTATTTAAACTTGAGTCATTCATTTTTCAATTTCATGTTGTAGAATAGAGAATAAGTATCTGAACAAACAGTTTAATCTTGGTAGATAAGCAGATAGGTAGAGTTAATAAAAGGTGCTCAACAGTTTAATCTGAGCCCTTGGATGTAATAAGGGTAGAATTAGATAGATTTACCATGTAAAAGAAAAGAAGATTGATAAGGGTTTGCAAGTCCAAATGCACCCTAATAAAGAAAAGAAAATGGTAGTGTAAAGTAGATAGGGTAGGTAGATGGTGTTGCCCAAGTTTCATGTGATGAATGATGGTGCTAAATGTGTTTAATCTTTTACTTTCATCAAAAATATTGAAGCAGAAAATGCACTGGAAAATTCACAGAAAGCAAAGTCAAAATCATTAACTTCCCACATCACTTTCTCCCTAAGATTTTTACTAATTTCCCCAAAGTGCTAATGAATTTGGAGATTAAAGGGGCTCAAGGCATTTCCTTGACTTTTGGAGGGACCGGACCCTCGGCCTAATGATCAAAAAGACCTAAGTACTTGAAGTTATTTATCATTATAATCATTCACTTTTATCCTTTTCCTAAGTAAAATCCTATTTTACTTAGGAAAATCATGCAAATTTCCATAATAAACCCTCAAAATCACTTGCTATTCTATGTTTAAGTGTTGAAATTGAGATGATGTAATTTACTTCAGAAATCTCCACTTTCCTAGTTAAGTAAAGGATTTTGATGTTTCCCTCACCCCTTTGTCATATTAACATATGATTTATCTATTAAATCCCTAGTGAAAAGACCTTATCCTATAGTACATAACTCCTTTTACGTAAATATCCCAAAAACCCCTCTTATTATAAGTTTTGGCCAAAGTTTATTTAATCCCCTTTGTTAATTAAAAACCCCAATAAAAACCATTTGGCTAAAATATACCCATATAAATTATTCCCTACCCCTATGGTTGATAAATGACATTTATTTATTACCATATAATAAAATATCGAAAAAGGTTTTTTAACATATAGTTTTATATGTTTAAAATGGAAAAATAAATAAACCCGAAGTTTTAATTTAAACTAAAGCTTCGAAAATCCCCCGAGCCTCCGTGACCCATCCCCTTGGTATTTCATTTCCGCCCGACACGCTAACCATAGTTAAAATTCCTTAACCCCATCGCAATCGTGATTAAACAATGAGATTAATTAATCATCAGGATTAATTAATAACCAGTTTCCGCCAATCAAATGCCTCCCGGGATATTTAGTTAAAGTTAATCATTTTTAAACCCCATTGGGCCCGCACATTAAAACCCCCGCCAACTCCACGTCCCGTCCACTGTCAGATCGCCCCCCCCGAAGATCAACGGCCCACGATCATTCTGCTGGCCGTCTCACGACTGAAAGTTGACGCGCGGGATGGCAGTGGTTTTGGAATAGTGTTCTGACCACGTGTCAATCGCCTAATGGAATCGCTGCCTCCCCGTTAAATACCGCCATCTCCCGAAAGCGGTGCGGAAATTACTGCTTACCACCCGGTCCCGGTGACGCTTCCTCCCGTACCGAATGACGTCATCCTCGAAAAAATAAAAATCCTCATTGACTTTGTAAATAAAACAAAAACCCGTATATTTCTGTCATTTTCACTGCTGAAAGCAACTGCGCCCTCCACTGAAGAATTCGAAAATTCCGCTAATTGAGACGCCGCCAACCAAAATTTCTGAACGCCATTGTTAGACCAGTGCCCAAGCATCCATCCGCCATTGACCGGTACCTGTAAATTCCAAACTCCTCCATCAAACAGGTATTTATCCGTTTTCCTGCTTGAACTCTTTGAAAAATCCACTTTCCTGTGTTAAAAATTCACACCAAAATCTGAAAAAGGGTTAATATCAGTCTATTCTAGTTCCTGCAAGTAAAATCAAATCTCCTAGAATCAAAATTGCGCCCGGTCTGTGAAGAAAACCCTGAAACTTCCATTTTGAATACACAAGAACCAAAATGGAAGCTCCGACAACTCTGAATGTAACCCCATTAAATGCCCCTCACGGAGAGTTAGAATACTTACCATTAGTGGATAAATACTTTCAAATTAAAGACTTAGTTTTCGATGAAAGTCCCCTTCGAAGTTATTGTCGCTGAAAAGACGATTATTCGAAAGTTCTGGATGTCATTGGATTGTGGGAATCCAATTTCCCGAGATATCTTATCTCCTCAGTCCATATTTTCCCAGAAATTATCCACTACTGTCACTCCAACTATGATTCAACTCAAAGGGTAGTGTTGTCTCCTGACCAGAGTATCCTTTTCCCCATCACTCTTCAAGCTATCAATACAATGCTCCATTTTGAACCTGATCAAGATCTTACTCCCTTGTCTATGGAAGAACTGCTTGAAAAATCTACTCAAGTGTCCCAAGAAAAATTGAAATGCATTTGCCAGACCTTTATGTTACACGAACATCAAACTAAGGGACCTCCTCCCTATGGTTTTTCTTATTTTACTAATTTAGGCAAGCTCATCCTGAATATGATATCCTTTGTACTGGGTTTTAATACTAGTGAGTATGTTGATGAATTAACTCTAGTATTATTATCCATCTTTGCTCCTGGACAGCCTCCTGCTGTAAAATATGACTTTGCATCTTTCATTGCCAATAAAATCCATGACCAGTTCATGAGGCTAGATAATGAGAAAGTGTTTAAATATTCCTCAGTCATTTACCATCTCATCATCTATTATCAATCAGAGAAGTTCCCTTTTCCTGTTAAAAATCTTGATGCCAAGGGAAACCCTAGATCTATTATATTTTGGTCTGCCATAACTCACTCTTCCTATAATTCTCCCTATTCTTATGCTGAGTTCATCGATCTTTTTGCATATCCTGCAACTACCTTGTTGACAGGAATTCCCCCTCCAAGGCTCAGTAATGAGATTAAGAAGACTTTGCAGCTTTCAAGGACATATAAAGTTGGGGACTGGTATTTATACCAAAATCATTCAGTCATCAGAATATATGGATGTGAATTGTATCCATTCAAGTTGCCAAAATATGTGCCTATGAGACTTTTTGCCTTAGAATACTTTAGGAAAATGAATAATTCTGATATTATTCATTTTTGTAGTGTGAAAAAGAAAGCCCAACTCAGGATCAAAAGTCAGTTAGGTCCCTTTATATGCAATTCTAGGGATGCTGAGCGAGAAGCAGAAGATATACTACAAAACCGTTACAAGTTACAGAGGAGTTTCCTTTGGGTTCCTTATGATCCATTCAGTTTTATCTGTGATAAAAGAATGAAGAACAAATCATCACCATACTTTCACCACAGGATTCCAGAAATAGAACAATATGCTAATCAAGATGAGTGGGTGGAAGGAACACTAGTTGAGCAAGATAGTGAAGAAGACAATATAAACAAAATTATGAAAGATCTTGAGAAAAAGTTTGACCTAGAATCTTTTGGTCAAGTGCAGGTACCTCATATTGGCACTTCTTCAACAGGAAATATTCAACAGGGATTACAAGAAATCAGTCCATCAATTACAGTTGATTCTAAAGGCAAAGGAAAAGAACCTGAAGTACAGTTCATTGAAACTTTCATCATGGCAGAGAAACCTCAAACCTCCAGGGCACCAGATCAAACACAGGTTTCTCCTACTCAAGTAAATCATCCTGAAGTTTCACAATTGCAAACTCCATCTAATATGGAAATAGGCAAGAAAAGACAGGTTCCAGATCCTACTCCTCCCAAAGAATCCTCAGAGCTACATCAAGTTAAAAAGCAGAAACTCAATCCACTCCCAGAAGTGGAAACTATAGATGAAATAATTGATGATGAAATAGAAGATAGTCAACTAACTGGCACAGTTAGTGAAACACACATAGGCCACAAAAGAAAAGAATTGCAAAAACAGTTGAGCATTGAAGTCTCTTCCTTTAAACAGCCAAAAACAGATACAGGTGATATAAAGAGAACTTTCATTAATATAAAAGCAAAGAATGATCCATTGAGAATGCAGGTATATGATCAGTATTTGAGAATGGCTCCACACAATCAGGAAAGATTAATGTCAGCATTTGACATTCAACAAGGCAAAATGATGATGAGCCATTTCAAATCCAAGGTGCCAAAACCCAAGACAACATCTGATTATATTAGGACCAATTTTGAGGTCCTGGCAAAATACATTCATCCCTTGGACCAGATAGACTTGCATAGACAAACTGGGGAAATGATATATTCAACCCTTACTGATAAGGCCATGGCATCCCTTAGGCTGCAGGATTCTTTAAATAATACAAACACCCAGTTGCAAATTGAGAAGGCTTCTTCTCAGGCAAAAGATAACAGAATAAAGTCTCTAGAAGAAATAATCATCAGTTTGGGTCACAATCCCAAATATATCAAAAGCATTGAGGCACTAATTAAAAATAAAGATGATGATATTGCTGCACTGAGAAAGCAACTAAAATTACCAGCCTCAAGGCATCCCCAGACTCAAAAAGTTTTGAAGGAAAATTCACAGGAAGAAATGATGGAGTTGCTCTTTAAAATGACTGAGCAACTGAGTGAAACAGAGAAACAATTGGAACAGGCATTAAGAGAAAAACAGGATATTATGCAAACATCCACAACAAAGATCACTACAAGTACCACAGCAGCAGATCAACAAACAGAGTCAGCACAGGTAAACACTTCCAGTTTAAGTTCTGATGAATTGGTAAAACAAATGGAAAGTTTAAAACTCAGAGTCACAGAACTTCAAACCACAAAATTGCAGCTAGTAAATTTGGAGTAGAAATATGATATGTCTAAAAAGACTATTGCTGATAATACTAGGGAAATCAAAAGACTGGAAAAATTGGTTAAGGCTTTAGAAAGAGATCTTTCATTAGAAAAGCCTTTGAGAGAAATAAATGAAATTCTTTGGGATAATATAGTTGAGTCAATAAAGAGTGTTTGGTCCTTTGTTCAGATAATCTTTGAACAAAATGACTTAGTCAAAGTAGCCATGGAAGAAATAGATAAAACAAGAGATGAATTAAGAGGTAGGCCAGAGCAAGCCAATCAACTTATACAGTTTTTGAACACCTAGACCAGGCAACAACTTGCAGAGCTTGGAATTGATGACAGGACAGGTACTATTTTAGAAATAAAAAGAGTTTTTACCAAAAGAACTCTTATGCAAAATTTGGAAAGGAAATGCTCAGATATTCTGGAAGAAATTAATGCTTTCAAAGAAAAGTTTCAGGTTTTATTGGACAATGGGTTACCCAGTCCTATGCTCTCAGAGGACAAAATAATGGACCTAGAAACCTATGTTAATAAAATAGGTATACATGCTCATAACACAACTGCTCATTCTATCAGTTTGTCAGAAGCAACATTGCCAACAGGGAGGAATCTCTACGACAGGTTAAAGGATTTGTTTCATCTTGAGTATGAAATAAGGTATTTATTCCCAAACAGGCCTACTTTCTTCAGGTACACAGAGGCCGATGAAACATTAAGAAAAATTAAAAGAACCATAATAGCAGAAGATCAATGGTGGGAAGACTTATTGGAAATTTTGTGAAATTTATCTTCAGGTAGAGAATTTTGTCTTTTTACTATCATGTAAAGGATAAATAATGAGCACATGTTAAAGAGTATCCGTTTAGCAATTTAAAAGTATCAGTAGAAACAAAGAGTATCAGACAAGCAAGGTAGTAAAAAAAAGAATTACTCAGAAGGAAAGCATCGAGCCCTATTGTAGGACCTGCCTCTAGCACATCCACAAAGGGAGGAAACAGCACACCAGCAGTTACTTTTTGTCCTATCTGCGAGACCATCTGTCTCCTTTTTATTGTAACTTATTCATTAGTCACCCTAGATTATTTGCTAGGGTATTGTGAGATATTTTCAATCATTTTTTGTATAAATAAACCCTCAAAGAAAGTATTGAGGGTGGATTCTACTACTTCGTTGTGACATTGATGTTTTTGGAATAAAAGCGTTTTGGAGAAATTTATTTGTGGCTTGCTGGATGACAATTTGAAGCTCAGGACTTTTTGCAGGATTCATGTGTCTGACTACAGTTCAATATGTCTTTCTATCCTATGTCTTAAGTTTTATATTTTTTTATAATATCATTGTGTCCATTTCTGAATACTTGACATAAAATAATAACTCAGAATTTACTTAATTGTACTCTGAGTTCAGTTGTGATTATTCTAAATGTTTTCCTCTAAATTAGTTATAATCAATGAATTCTTAATTGCTCTTGATTCGCTAATTTAAACATTTTCATTACTATAGTAAAGAATTCTTCACTGCTCTTTATTTGTAATCATTTCATTTCTTTCTTTTGAACATGGTGAAAGATTCTTAACTGCCTTTCATCCCTTCAAACCCATTCCATCCACTTTAAATTTTAAGGATTGTTCTCTGTTTGGCTATCTTGCCCTGCAAAGCCATATTGTGAGTAGAATAGAAATCCAGTAAATCCATCCTTTGATTCCATAGCCCAATGGATTAAAAATCTTCAACCTTGCCCTTAGTTGGCGGATTCCACCATTCAAACAAAATCAAAAATCTTGGACTTATAACTAGCCTAATATTTTCTAAGAACAAAGCTAAATTTTAAAGAGAGAGCCCTCTCTGGATGCAGATTGGCTAGATTCTGCATCTGAAGGTTGGTTTGTGGTTACCTCAGGTATACTTTCCTTTTCCACAACTTCAAGGAAAACCTGAGAGATAACAGCTCCCACTAGGTCTATGAGCACATTAGAGACAAGGACATCACCTATTTGAGCATAGACAACATGATTTTTGGGGTCAATATATTTTTCCATGGGCATACATCCTGTGATTAACTCTGTTTCTCTTCCAACAAATTGAATGGTTTGGGCTTCGAATATTCTCCTTCATGGCTTCTTGAGACAGAGATCCCTAATGATTTTTGTACATATGGGGATCTCTTTGATAGCTTGGAGCAAAGGTACCTTTATAAAAATATTCCTAAGCTCAAAAGCCAAGATGGACTCAGGAATGGGGTCATTCCTCTCCACAACTATCCTCTCTGGATAGGGAGGCTGGTTTGAAGAGGATGACAAAGGCTCTGAAGGTACATGGAGGGGCTGAATGGTGACAACTCTCACAGAATGGTATGGAGTTTCATCCTCGTCTTTGTCTTCAATAATCACCATAGGCTGCTTCTACTTTTTCGAGGTTACTATATTCCCTTATCTCAATTGGAGATAATTGACTTCAACTGGCATAGACTAATATCTGGATGGAAAAAGCGGGTTCATAGAGGATCATTTGTACTGCTTTTTTATTGGGATTTGCTATGGGTTAGGCAAGCAGTTGAGGAGGTCAAAACGGTGGAGGTAAAGTTAATGGTGGCATATGTTGACTCTGCTGGGGAAATGATAGTTATGGCATTAGGTAAGGTGCATATGTTGGCGGGTATTATTGCATAGGTGCATGATAAGAATGGTGTGAATAGTTTGGCCCTCTCCATCCTTGTTGCCAAGATTTGGAGGGTTGTCCATAATGATATTGTCTCCCATGCTGTCAATGTTGAGAGTGACTAGTGTTATGATAAGAATAAGGATGTGTATTATAACCAAAAAAATGCAGTGGCAGTTCAGGAGCCATACCTACACTGACCTGAGGCTAGTTTCTTCGTGCTCCCATAGCATGCAATGATTCGGCTTCAGGTTGTCCTCCCTCAAATACAACGTTCAACCTAGGTATGGAAAAACATTTCCACGTGCCATGGTTCTCTGCACAAATTGCACATTTATTAGCTCCTTTAACATCAAGAGGAAATTCTCTTAAAGGATGTTTTTTTCTAAATTTTGGACAAAAAATAGATAGTGACTCTTGTTCCTCTACAAGTTTTTGTTGAAACTTCAAAGAGTATATTTGTTTTCTAACGGTATTCATTATTTCAATTTTCATATTATCTATTTTTTTCTCCAATCCAACGATCATATCATCAGTAGATTCAGTTTTATTATTTTTGTTTCGAATTCCTTTACCAGATCTATATTGATTCCTTGAGAATTTCCTTCACAACTCATATATTTTATCAAAAGGTTTCTAGGAAATATCTCCTTGTCCTAACAAATTTAATGTTGGGTGTGGAGCCTGATTATCTTGTTTATTTTGTATCACAGCGTTGGACCCCTGTACCTTAATGGGGCAGCAATGCCGCCCGTAATTAAATGCTGCCTGGGGGGTCCAGGGGGGGAAGATGCGACTTTATGGAGCCCCCCCTAGCGGGGGGTTTCAGGGGTAGCGTCCCCGAAGCTAAAAACAGATGTAAAATTTCCTTGTAAAAGTATAGTAATTTCTAGTCAATCTGGGCCGTTCATTAGGCGGATGATCTGATGGTAGAAGTTATGTTTAGTTTATGGTTTTTTGCACTAGAAGGCAACCCCTCGCTTGGATGAGGGTATTGTATTGTGGCTGTGTATTGTATGTGTATTATTAGAGTGAGAAACAGATAGGGAGACTGTGAGAGAGAACAGAGGATATTATAGCGGATCTACTGTAGGTTGTGTCTCTTCATTTTGCTGGATAATAGAAAGGAAGGACTACCTATTCGGGGTGGACGTAGCCCAAACTGGGTGAACCACATATATATGTGTCTCTTTGGTTTTATATGTTTTGTGTTCGTGTGTTTTCCGCATATTTTATGTGTTTCATTGCTCTGTAATATTTAATTTTCTAACATTTAAATTATTCCTAGCATCATCAGCAAGTCCATGTAAGAACAAGGTCCTAATGGTACTCAGATAAAATATGTGTTTTGACCTTTGAATGATATACACGAATCTCTTTAAGTATTCCTCTAGGGTCTCATCATAATTTTGCACAATAGTAAAGATTTCATCTTGAATATCTCTAGTTTTACAATATTCCTGATATTTTTACAAGAACAATCTCTTCATATGTTCCCAATAAGCTATAGTGTTTCCCCCTAGTCCCATGAACTAGCTTAATACTACATCCTTGAGAGTTGTGGGAAACAAATTTAATTTCTGAGCATTAGATGAATAATCATATATCCTACAAAAAATATCAAACTCAAATAGAAAAGAGTTTGGGTATTCATGTACCTTACCATAGAAATGAGGGAGAGTTGATTGTGGTATATTCTTCATTTGTACAATTATGTCAGGATCCACAATTAGGAATCCAAAAGTGGATTGTTCCTCATTTACCTAATTTTTGCTAGTTCCCTCGCCATGGTCCTCGTGATTTGTCATTTTTGTTCCTCCAATCGAACCGCTCTTAATAGGTTGAGAAGGTTGACTATGGGTTCTAATGGTCTCCTTCTTCCCCTTCGTGGGCTATGTCACTCCCAGACCACTGTCGCCAGAGTCCAAGTGGACAGTTCCTGCGTGATGAGTCTGGGTTTTTTTGGGCTTCCTTCCTGCATAAGAAGGCCCAATATGAGAATTTTTTTTCAGATTTACTAGTATTTCCTCAGCTCTTAGTCGGTTTCAGACCCCTACCCCTTTTAGGAAATCATTTAAAAAAATGACAAAACAAAAATTCAATAAAATGTTGCAATTAAAAAGTAACTCGACACCTATAAATTCCTTCAATCAATAGAGGAACATTGCAAAAAAATATAATAGCTGACTTACCCCTATTGCAGAAAAACGGAAAATTCTTACCATTTCAAATCACCTAACTAACAATGACGCCAAAATGTTGGGTGTGGGAATCACAATTAAGAAAACTCCTTTCAACACTTAATTGTGAACCTGAGGTTCGTAAACTTAGAGACGAAGTAGGGGAAATTCCATAATTGGTATGAACTTTTCGTATCTATTCCTACTTCTCAAATCAAGATCTTTAGAATTGAAAATAAATATCACACAAACATTTACACCAAAGAAGTTCTAGTGATAGAATGCGAAAGAAATTACTTTGTGAAGAAATCAAATAAAGTAACTTTCATACTTGATATAAACAAATTTGATTGCTGAAATGAAATTCTATGTTTATCTCCAGTATGGGTGTTGGCGGGTTCTCAAGTGGGCCCTTGGAAATATTTTCCCTCTTAAGGATTTTCTTTCATGCACCAAGCTGTTATTCATGTACTCTTGCAATATTCTTGCACTAGAACAGGTACAATACTTAGGTGCGGGAAGTATATTTTTCACTTGCACTAGACATCTATGTCTTTGTGCAGGGTCTCGAAGCTTCAGTCTTTGAGCACTCTATTCCTGCAACAAGATCTTAGTTCCTATACCGGAACATAGATTCCTACACCAAGTTTTCCAATTACTTTGGAGAAAAGAAAGGGCATGTTAATATACGAAAGAAATTTGCAAAGGAAAATCAGAATTCTGAAATAACTTACACATGTAAAAGAATGCTTCAACCAAACTGAATCTTGCAGTGAAAATAACTTTGAAATAAAACAACCTTCAAAAGTTAAAGCATACTTTCTTCTATGCAATGAAAGAAATAACTCAAGCATGACAACACGGTTTTATCCCTGTGATAGTTAATCACATAAACTAGATCCATCTCTAATATTGGTATACTTAGAAAGGTTCACTTTAATTGTTCATATTTACATTTTAATTCTTTCCTTATAAAAATATGAAGTAAAGGCACATATCGATGTGTCGTAACAATATTCGTTCATCAGTTAACCAAACATCTTTTAATTCCTAGGATTTAACTCTTGGTAATGAAAAGAATTCTATTTACTAATGAACATTCACTTGCGAAAATAAAATCGAATTCTTGCGAAGGAAATAAATGAAACAATCTTTCTATGATGAACCTAAAAACTAAGTTGCAGAAATTATAATCGCACTAGTGCAGGAATGTGCTTGCACTACTCCAGGCGGAAATCAATTAAGATTCATAGAAATAGAAATGACTGAAAGTAAATTGAATTGTAATTATTAAACACACCACAGATCTGTCACACTTGACTGTCAAGGAAATGAAACCAGAATTATTATGAAGAAATGAATTATAAATCAAATCCACACCTTGAATAAATAAAATCAACCCGCACACCTTTAACTGAACAAAAGCACAAGAAGGAAAACGAGCTGGATTGGTTGGGCCCTAGCCAACCAGCTCGTTTATTTGTTTAGGAAATGTAAAGCATTAGCGTTGAGAGATGCATCAATGACAAATCAAAACGCAGAATGTAAACAACATGGCGTAGCTCCTTGTATTAATTCGATTCAATAAAAATACATCGTAAGTATAGATCCAACCTAGAACGAGGGTGACAACACACATTTACAAATTTTCTAGACTTACAGTAGCATGGCTATCGATCTCTAATTTCCTATCTGAAATCTATATTTATACAACCCTTTCGGCCTTTTCCATAACAAAATTGCATACTTTCATTCTAATTCTAGCCTTTCGGCTGAATGAGATAAGAACCATCATTACAAAATAAGGCAATGGCTATAAGAAAATGCTAAACTATTCATTGGTTGATGATCCAATGTTTAGACATATCCCTGATTATCCTTCACTCCGAATTCCACTCAAGATGACCGCATCTGAACAGGTCGAGCCAGAACAAAAATCCTATGTTAGGTAACGAGCTGTTGCGGAAGTCTAGGAGTGGTCAGCTGCCAATGGTGTAGGAATATGCCTGCACTAGACCATGCTGATTCGAGATTAATACGTTCGCTTATAAAAATACTTTAGGAAGAGAAATATTAGTTGCGAGAATATAAAAGGCATAAAATATATTTAAAAATTATTAATTAAGTACTTACTAAACCTTGGGTATGAAATATAAAAATAGTTCATGGATAGGGAAAGATTCTTGGACTAGTGCAGGTATAAGGAAGTTTATGAGGATAAAACAAAGGTTTATGATCATTATTTTAAGGTAGGAAAGGGGTTAAAAATGAGGCATTTTCACCTACTAACAACAATTTTCATTCATCGCCTAAATTGGAGGTATATGATGTAGTTATGTCATGATTTTCTTCTGATTTGATAATATTATGTTTAAGTTATTGAGATCTGTCATTACCATGATGTAGAGGGATACTTGGTGCCACTTTATGTGAGATTTTATTAGCTTTTCATGCTGAAGAAATCCCATTGGAGTGAGAGTTCTTATAGGGAGAACATCTCATAGAGACACATGCCACTCAAGTTGAGGGTATTTATCATTGTAATGAAAAAGCTTATACTATGTACATCATCATCATTTACAACATTAAATGAAGCAGTCTCCACTCTCTTAACACCGGGCTTGGAAACATAACCCACATTGGATGAACTTCGTTATCAATTTGTTTTTTGTTCATGAGTTGGTGATTGTTTTTATGTTTCATATTCTTTACATTATGCACATGTGTATTTTCATGCTCTTTTAAATGAAATTCTCATAACATCACAAATGTAAAATATAATAGTTAATTCTGGTAGCCGAAGAAATTTGGATCAAGTTTGGTATCAGAGTGGTATTCTTGGTGATGTGAATTGTGAGTGTCAACGATTGAACATGAAACAAGAAAGGAAAAATGTATGATAAAAGAGATATGTACAAGGCCTTCCTCGGGATGTCAAAAATGGTGGACATAATGTTTGAAGCTTGTGAGAAGAAGAGAGAGGAATTATAGAAAGAAAGAGCATAGGATGATGATCCATCTACCCCCTCGAGTGAATATGCATCTTCTTCGTCGTCTTGTCATAATTCGAATGAGGAGATTAGTTAGAGCCTTCAAGAAGAGAATGTTGAATTGAGGAGGCTTCTATGATAATAGAAAGAGGAGAATCAGAGGCTGCATCTTCAACCACTATCCATGGAATAGGCCTTAGAAGAGTTGAAGCACAATGAAGGCTTATCGAAGCCATCATTGCCTATTTCATAATAAAAAGCTGAGGTAAATAGTGTTGGACGTTCTTCAATTTCATATTCACATGACGTTATTTCTATTGGAAACATGGAGGTACCCATTAGAGGAACTATCATGAGATTCCTTACCAAGATAGGGTATAAAGGAGGAGGACTTGGTGTTAATGGCCAAGTCATGAGTCAACCGTTGGTGGTCATGCAAAGACTTTGGTTCACAGGTTTGGGATACACCGAAGGAGAATGCTAAAAGGTGTCAAAATATTCCAATAAATTGTTGAAACCATCAAGGAAATATAATTTTTGGAACACATCACCATCCTCACATGACAGTGAACATCAATAAGGGAGAGCTAAGGCAAGCTCTCATCGACGGAATCGCACCAAATACAACCAAGAGAGGTATAAATAGTCTCAATATTCCAAAGTTCATTTTGATTACACCCATTTTAATTATGAATATAAATAATGCCATATAATATGAATATAAATCATGGCATATAAAACTATGTATTTTTGTGGTTTACATAACCATGTGGTTGTTGAGTGTTGGAAGAGAATGGCAGCACGAAAGAGGATGAGGCATGAAAGGCCTTCTCCAACTCAAGGAAGGATCCAGGTTAAGCAGGTCCAGAGGAAGAAGAATTTTTTCACTCATTGCAAAAGAAGTGGTCATCAAAGAGCCACATGTTGGAGGCTCCAACGAGAGAAATGTCTTAAGGACAAAGCACCTGTGCAAAACAAGCCGGTGAAGATGTTCAAAAAGAAAATCTGCCACATACCTGTTGGTGCATGTTTTTCAGTATGAGATTATTTTACTAAACATGGGAGATTTTCATGGCTTCATTTTGTAAATCATATGTTGTAATATAATTGTAAAAATGATGATGTGTTTTCCACCGCTTGTTAAAGCAACAATGATGTTTTGGCCTTGTATTGATAGTTGAGATAATGTTTCTAGTCTGATGTAAACTTGACAACAAAGTATGTGTTATAAACTTGTGGAAAATATGGGGATACTTGGGTAATTATTGGTCACGTGATAGATCATATAATTTTCAAATACGTACTACAAGTTTGCAGAGGATGCAGGCATGGGCTCATCGCTTATGGCTTCGAAGAACAAAGGTGAAGGAGAAGGAAGGGTGACATGTTAAGCCACTTGTGGTGCATATGATGTACACAGTAGTTTCAAATTATTTTCATGATTTTGGAGGACGAAAAGCTCCTCAGTGGGGAGGAATGATGTAGGTGGCTTGAAAGAAGCTCAGAGGTCAAAGAGGGCTCAAAATAACCCAAAAGTAAAAGTGGTTAGATGGAAGTCATATAAGAACCAGATCATAGTGCTAGTCACCTTCATTCCAATAGTTTAAACGATACTCAAATCGAGTTCGTATGATCAAGTTATTCACGGTCAAGGTTTTGGTCAAAGTTGGCCAGGTGGTAGGCTTAAGGAGGCAACAAATTGGTCGAGACCAGGTGCACGGAATCTGGCTATCGGAACGGGAGAATTTGTAGGATGGTTAATTTTTCCAATATCTCTTATTATATGTTTGTTTTTTTTTAACCAATGGGTTATAAATATGTAAAAATTAAAAATTACAGGGGGGAAGGCTAAGCACGCTGAACCCACCCACCCCCAATAGATGGGATAATATTAACTATTGAAACTTGGGGTGGTAGGTGGCCAAACCTCACCACCTTCGACATCATATATAAACGACAAGTCTTAACTAAAAACATGGGCCACCTGCCATACCACGTGGCATAACACAAATGGCGGGGAACCATTGGGGGTCGAACCCGCCCGACCCACATGGATTAGTCCCCAATAGTCGATTCCATATTAAATACAAAAAAATAAAACCATTAATCATATAAATATTCATATATATCATATTTCCAAAGTTGGTCAGGTGTTGGAACCTCCTACCTCCCCTCAGCATATTAAGACTTCCAACCAACGCGCCAACGGGCACCATTGGTAAATATGACAACAAAAACATATTAAAACACCTACCATTTCATTCGATAGGGAGAAGCGCTCTAGAGCAGAGCAGAATGGTGAACAGTGGAACCAAGAGCAGGCCCATGGTCTAAAACCTTGAGCGGGGAATCATAAAACATTCCTTGAATATTCCCTAAAGTTTTGTCATAATTTGACACGTTTATACTCATTTTTGCATGTTTTCGTGTCAGGAATTCAGTGATGATGTTAGTTTTATCATATGAGCTTTGTAATTTTCAGCCATCATCAAAAGTGGAGGTATATGATGCAGTTATGTCATGCTCTTCTTCTGATTTTCTGAGATGATATTTTTGTTATTAAGATCCATGATTAGCATGATGTTGAGGGATACTTGTTGCCACATTATGTGAGATTTTATTAGCTTTTCATGCTGAAGGAAAGGTCATTGGAGTGAGATTTCCTATAGGGAGAACATTTCATGGAGAGACATGCCACTCAGGTGAGGATATTTATCCTTCTAATGGAAAATATTATACCACATACATCATCATGAATTGCAACATGAAATGAAGCGTCCTCCACTCTCTTGATACTAGGCCCGAAGACGTAACCCAATTTGGGTGAAATTCATTATCAATGTGTTTTGTGTTCACGAGTTAATGGTTTTTATCGTGTTTCATCTTCTTTACAGTATGAAGATTTGGATTTTAATGCTCTTTTAAACACAATACTCCTAACATCACAACATTAAAATATCTTGGTTAATTCCAATAGCTGAATAAGTCCGGATCAGGAACCTTACAGGATGAGCACTTTAGAATTGGTAGAATTGAGGTTGTAGCCTAAAGAGACTCTTGATAAAGGAACATAAGTCCAAGTGAGTCATAGAAAATCAAATTATATTCAACTGATAATTGTAATATGCTAAAACGTTATACTTGAATCTATTATACCAATTACAGAAACCAATTTAGTTCTCGACATCACAAAACATGAAAGAGAAATAATTTCAGCAACACAATAGAAAGATTTATCTAGGGAGAGCCTCAGCTAAGAACCCCACTATCTCTATATTTCTTAAGCCAAATAATATGAGAAGATTACAATTATTTTCTCTAAGTTTAGAAACCTTTACACTATATCTATTTGTCTCAATTATTCTTAGACAAGTCTGGTTCAATACTTAACAAATTTATGGCTTGCACAAGTCCCTATTTCCTAGCGTATTTTCCTTGGGTAATAGGCCCTATTAATTAGGGATATTCCCAATCCATACCGTGCAATCCATTAGATGCCTTCCTATGAATGCATGCACCACCTGCATAATTCAAATAATTATACAACTAATAGTTCACTACAATTGAACTTCAATCTCAACTACGTCTTTATCAAGATTGACATGCATGAGTTATATATGAGTGAATTATGATTTATATTATTGATTAATGCATGTTAATTAAATACAATTTTCACACTTTTACCTCTCTCCATTTCCTCCATCAGTTAGAACTACTGAAAATGAATTTAAATCAGATAAAATGAATTAATTAATTACAACTCAAAATAAACTCAATCAGGGATCCTATATTGTAGGAGACACTCTACATGCCTCTATTTTCACCCTCAAATCAAATTAATTGAACTAACTAATTCATCCTAACTTATTTAACTCGTACAAGCTTTCATGTCATGTGGAATTACAATTTTCTTCTAATTTAATTCGAGGGAGAATTACATTAAAATCCTTCTTGATGCCATTTTCAATATGTCTTGATGCCATTTTCAATTTTTCTTGTTTCCATTTTCAACACTCCCTCTCAACAAGAAAGGAATTCAACCCTATCCCGATCTGGTACCTTTGTGATTTTCTACATGCAACACTTCTCTCTAGTGTTGTTGCTACTGCAAATTTTGAAAATTAAAAGCATCCAAAAAACTGAATCAACTATGATTAGTATGATTCACTTATCACCTAAGTCTCTGAACTTTACTAGCTACCACACTGTCTACTAAAATATCTGTGTTGTTTCTCACTCTGCACTATGCCATTTGCATTGCTACCAACTTTGCATAGTGCTCCCCAATATCTAACTGCTACTATTCTATGCATCTGACTGCATCAACTACCATTGATCCATTCTACTAATGTATAATATGGGCCCTCGTAGCAAGGTATTGATCCATGAGACAAAATATCTCAATGGACCTTGCCCAAATTTCTGTACCCTTGGGACTATTTCTTCACATCACCTCACCTATATCCTGGAGGTATGGTTGCATGTTCTCCCTATGCCCACTTGGCTTGAAATCCCCCCCCAATAGAGGTCTCTGCTTGAGTGGCTGTCTCCACTCAGCCTCCTCTTTACTTATCCAATTATGGCTACTCCACAACTTTTTGATTCTACCTCTCATGCTACGTGTTGAGAGGCAATTTATGCTCCCTCTGAACCACCAAGTCTATACCCTTTTCATTACTCCTCAAATATTTGCATGAATCTTTGACCTCAAGAGCATACTAGTTCCTTATTCGCACACTGATCTGATTCACCTACCCTGTGATTATGTGTTTAAGGAAAACATTTCCTTTTCTAAATATCACATCATAGCCATGGTCTTCTAATACCACTACAAAAACAATATTCCTCTTTAGACCTAGAAAAAACAACACATCTATGAGTTTGGGAGGGGAGCCATACTCCCTTTGAAAGGTAACAATATCAATATTGGTAATGCTATACCTCCCATCATCTCCAAACTCTATGTTTTTCTTGAAGTCTTTCTACTCCAAGTCACTAAAGAGATCTATGTTCCCCGTCATATGAAATGAGGCACCACTATCGAGATACCACATGCATCCCATTAAAGTGATTTTAAATGCATGCAATAAGAGTGAAATCAAGTTTGAATTGTGAAGCTAGAGCTTCACTTGCTCCTCCTCTTGAGGGATTCTTTCCGGCCTTCTTGTGTGGACACTTCATGGCATAGTTTCACAACTCGTGATAGTGAGAACATTTAATATTTGACAAGTATTTACTCTTTCCAAACTGACCAGAATCGGATTTGGAAAGCGATGAATTCCCTTTATTTTTATTTTCATTTCCAGATATATCACAATTATCCTCATCATCATTCTTTGATGAGGATCCATCTTCGGTGTTCCACTGAATCTCTTCTTGTACCAAGTCGGACCACAATTGCTCCCACTCTGGTAGCTTCTCCCTCCCATTCATCGAATCCTGGTAGTTGTGCCAGCTCTTGGGAAGGCCTAGAAGTGTTAGGATCACTAGATCATCCTCGACAACTGTAACACCAACACTTCCAAGCTCATCTCGACACTGAGTGAACTTGGTCAAGTGTTTGGGTATTGTGTTACTCTTCTCTATCTTGATTTTTCCAAGCTTGTCATTCAGCATGAGCTTCCTATGGTCACTGCTATTCTGAAACAAATATGTTAAGGCTTTCCACATAGCATATGGAGTTTCCTTTCCATGGAGGTTCAAGACAATATGATTGCACCACATGTACAATTAAAATAACTATACAACTCATAGTACATTTCCCTTGAACTCCATTCTCAACTGCGTATTTCTCAGAACTGACATGCATGAGTTATTTATGAGTGAATTATAGGTTATCTTATCGACCACTATGTGGGAATTAAATCTAATTTTCACACTTTGACCTCTCTCTAATTCCTCCGTCAACTAGAAATAGTTAAATTTCCTTTAACTCAGATAAACAAAGTTAATTAATTACAACTCAAAATAAACTTAACCAGGGCTCTTATAATGTAGGAGACACTCTACATGCCTTTAGTTTGACCCTCAACTTGAATTAACTAAACCAAATAGGTCATCATAACTTATTTAACTTGTATAGGTTTTCCTGTGATGTGGAATTACAATTTTCTTCTAATTTAATTCAAGGAAAAATTAAATTAAAATCCTTCTCGATGCCATTTTGAAGATTTTTTTATTTTTTCATTTTCAAGATGTGCCACCTTGGGGTGCACCAATGTTTTTTTGTAAATAAGAAGGATTGTACCCTTAGGTTGTGTATTTATTACAAGAATTTGAATGAGGTAACCATCAAGAACATGCATACTTACCACATATTGATGACTTTTTTGATTAGTTGAAGGGAGCTACAGTGTTTTTGAACATTGACTTGAAACTAGGATATCATCAGGTGTGCATCAAAGAACAAGATTTCTATTAGACTGAATTCCTCACCAGGTATGGGAGTTACGAGTTTGTGGTGGTTCCATTTTATCTTTATAATTCTCCAATTACTTTCATGTGGTGATTAAAAATGTGTTGTGTCCTTATCTAGACAAGTTTGTGATAGTATTAATTAATGACATATTGATACATTCTAAGAATGAGTAAGAGCATGCAAAGCACCTGATAGCAGTATTAATATGGTTGAGAGAGCATTCTTTTTATTCCAAACTTATCAAGAGAATTTTACTTTAGACTGAATTGCAATACTTGGGGCATGTTGTTTCCAAGGAAGGTATAATCGTGGAATGAGAAATGATTAGAGTTATTATGAAGTGGCCAACTCCTAGGAATGTGGATGAGGTTATTTCATTCATGGGACTAGTAGTTTATTACAAGAGGTTCATTAGGAACTTCTCACATATTTCCTATGATATTACATATTTGTAGAGAAAAGGTAGTAATTTTGAATGGACTGAGGAATGTGTCGATATTTTGAGCAGTTAGAATTTTCTTACAAATTCTCCAGTATTGAAGATTGTAAACCCGGATAAAGAGTTCGTGGTATGTACATATGATTGAAAGAGAGGAATTGGTGGAGTCTTGATGAAGGAAGGATAAGTGGTATGCTATGAGTCAAGGAAGTTGAATCAACATGAGTATAAATATGTGACTCATGATCTTGAATTGGCAGCTATCATCCATGCCTTGATGATGTGGAGGCATTATCTTCTTGGCAAGTGTTTTATTCTGATGAGTGATCATATTTGATTGAGGTAGTTGTTGTTGGGGAAAATACTGAGAGGGGGGGGGGCTGAATTAGTATTTAGAGCTTACTTAAAAAGTTTCCTTTTTCATTACCAAACTACATACGCGACTTTAATGAATCCAACTCGCGTATACATGTGGATATCCTTAAGAAAATTGCATATTATGAGAGATCTTATTATGCATATAATTCTCTACTTAGATCAGTGCATCATTCATTCATCAGATGTTTAATAAGAAGTAAGCATGTGCAGTAAGAACAAAATAAATCATCACACATAAGAAACACACATGAACACCAGGATTTAAGGTGGAAATCAAATTTGGGAGAAAACCACCACTGTTGTTGTCTCTATATTCAATATTTATTATAAAGACAACTACTTACAATCATGTACTAGTGCAGACTCATACCAGCACACAGGCACCCACCTGCAGAAGGCTACAACCTTCTCTCATTCTCCAGCTACTATTGGAAGGGAGCTTCAACCCCCTGATCTCGTTTACCAGCCACTCCTAGAAGGGAGATACTACCCCATGATCTCGTTTACCAGCCACTCCTAGAAAGGAGCTACTACTCCCTCACTGAAGGCTTCGACCCTTAGCACCACCATGGACCATGTTTCATCAATTTTCATATTGGATCCAACAACTTCCACACAACACACCTTGTAGGCCACTTTTCATCGGATTTTCAGACTAGACCCACTCCACACATTTAAGATCAAAGAGCATCCATCAAAATGAAAATTATAACCCATTCAATTAATTAATTGAATCATCAACCAATCAACCAACAACTGATCTTTAATCATAATCAACTAGCAGCATAATTAGTATTCAAATGACTTAGATCTATATGAAGACATCTTCATAGACAATTAATAATATAGCAAAACAGATTAGAGATTTTTTTCTGCACACTTCAAAAAAACCCCAGCTTCCATACGCGCTTTTAATTCACTAAACCTGCGTATATACGTGCTTTCACAGGGACAAACCTGCGTACATATCTGCAAGTATTTTAGGACTGACCTTAGATTCCATACGCACTTTTGCTGAAGCTAACCCATGTATATACGCGCTTTCGCTGTGACGAACCTGTGTATAGATCTGCAAACATTGCAGAGATGCGCAACTCTTCAGAACAAATAAATAGCTCAGATCTTACCCTTCACTTCAGAAAACATTCGCCACATCTCAGATCTAAACATTCCATTAACAGATCTAGAAGATATATAGTCATTTCAGGTCTAGAGATCCTGATCCATCATTTTATTCATAGGTGCATTATTAATTCAGATCTATCAATAAAATGTAACCCATTCCATATAGATATACTTTAGAGTGAATTATTTATTCAATACCCAAACATATGCACTTTATCAAAAATCAAAAACTTTGCCCAATACTTCGATTTGAACAGTGAAAACGCTGTAACCAGAACTTCAGAAATAACCCAGACTTCAGAATAGATATGTAGATACAAACTCAACCCTGAACAGTCATTAATTCAAATAGCATATGCTACTTTGCTTCACTGAAGCCGTGTACATATGTGCTTTCCTGCACCTCAACCTGCGTATACTTTTGTGTATTTTTTCTCTTCAGAAGACCCTAACTGCCATACGCACTTTTTATGAAGTGAACCCGCGTATATACGTGCTTTTACTGAGACCAAATAGCGTATAGATCTGTAAACGTAAATTTTACATAACAGACTGGATCTATAAAACTTACCCAGATTTCTTCATTTTCTTCAGTAGACTTGCACCAGTTCTTCATCATTTCTTCAGTAGCTCATACTAGAGATTCATCATATTTAGATCTAGAGATCTTGAACCATAATTATATCCATGGGTGTATCATAGATTCAAATATATCAATTAAGAACAGATTTCATCCATGCAGATATTCCTTAGAGAAATTTATTCATCAACAACCCTTACACAACACACTTTGCACTATGATCTTCCTTTCCTTATATAGATTTAGCTTTTACCAATACCATGAGTCAAAACCACACAAATTCCGATGGTATTCTTGGAAGAAATAAAATATACAATGCAACACTCAATACTGTGGGCTAATACCATGGCAATGCCCCTTGGTATCATAATTTTAGAGTGCAAAAGGCAAACATGACTTGGAGCATTCGTTTCCACATGTATACGCAACCTCTTTTCACAAAAAATATGTGTATGCTAACCCTGAATGTATATGCGGGTTGCCTTCACAAAAGTAGCATATACATTGCATCCATACGCGGGTTTCCTTCACAAAAGTAGCGTATACATTGAGACATAATATATTTATCATTTCTCTGGTACTTACTGGAATTATTTTCTCTGTCACATATGAACTAATCTGTAGCTACATCATTCTTACATCTTTAACACATAGGTTGCTTATCATAGGCAACTTGTCAAGTAGGTTTCCATCAAGGAAAACCTCATCAAGTAGGTTGTCATCAAGGACAACACATTACATCATATTTCCAACAGCTGTTTGACCAACCCAAATTGAATTTGAGACAATATAGATGGTTGGATACCCTTAGTGAGTTTTACTTTGAGATTAGATACATCAAGGGAAAGGAGATTAACAGGGTTGCAGATGCTCTTAGTAGGAGGGTGTAGGTGAATCATATTTCAGCTATGAGCTCTTATGGGATAAATTTACAAGAGCGGATGTTGCATGCAATCTAACACGATGAAAAGTGTCCACAACTAAAGCACATGTTGTAGCGGTAGGGTGAAGGTGATAAGAATGAGGAGTATAACATCATAGAAGATGGCTTGGTCATATTTATTAATAATATTTATGTGTTGGATAATAGTATATCAGGAAGATTATCTTGAGGTAGTTTTATGTCAAGCTGTGTTCAGGTCACTCAAGATATCAAAAGACATTGAAAAAAATTAAGAAATTCTATCATTGGCCGAATCTGAAGAAATAGGTGGTTGAGTTTGTTGCTAGATGTATGGATTGTCAGTAGGTAAAGGAAAATTGTAATCATCCAACTATTTTATTGTAGCCTATTCCAATTCTGAAGTGGAAATGGGAGGTCATTTCCAAGTACTTCATTACAGGTTTTCCAAGGACATCGAAGCAAAATGATTCCATCATGGTTGTGTTTGATAGGTTAAGTAAGGTACCTCACTTCATTGCAGTGAACTCTATAAATTCAACTAGCGAGGTAGCTCATATATTCATCAGGGAGATAGTGAGATTTCATGGTGTTCCCAAGAATATTATATTAGAAAGGTATGTTAAGTTCACTTCCATGTTTTTGAAGGAGTTGTTTGTAGGCTTGGGTACAGAGTTAGCTTCCAGTACAACTTATCATCCATAGAAAGATGGAAAAAAATAGAGGCTTGACATGATTCCTTAGGACATGTTAATGATGTATGGCATGAATCAACGAAAGAAGTGGGAGGAGTATCTTACACTAGTGGAAGTTTATTATAATAATGAGTATCAAGGGTCCTTGAGGATGAGTATAACACCCTAATCCCACATTTACCTAAGTTAACCAACCTATTTCGGTAAAACTATGTCGAGAAAATACTATTATGTGATTTAACTCCCCATGTAAAGTTATGAAAGTGGAACCGATAAAAAAACAACCAATCTAACCTTCTCATGAGATACAAACCCTTAAGGAGGAAATTAATGCTTCTAGCTGCTTAACCCCTGAGACAAATTATCATTTTACTGATCCGGACCCTTAGCCACTCTCATGACAACCCATGCATGTGATTGAGGCCTTCTAGTTTCTCCCAAAGAAAGGCGTGCCAACGACTGTATACTTTTTCCAGTGTTTTGGAGCCAACGACCCCATATTATCAACCACTTTTCCAAGGCTAGGTCTCATGACACTGCCCAAAACTTCGTGAAAATTTCAAAAATGATAAATAAAATTGAAATAATTTTACTAAAGCAAACATTGGTACAAGCACTGATCTAACCCCTACTATTCATGATAGGAATTTCGTCAAACATGTTACAAATATGTAATCTACATGTCATAACAACAAATATGAGCATAGGGGTCTCATAATTATCTGAGAATCACTAAGAGGCATTGGTGCCTTATCACAATAGATCAAATATCATCTGTTAGGTCATATATTCATTGTTCATTCATTTACTAATCAAAACATGATGAGATCCATCCATCAAGTATGTCATAAAACATACTCATAACCAAAATATAACCAACGGAAACAATAACTTGGATATAATAGCCATAAAAAACGCATATGAACCAATACATTTACACATGAAATACCAAGGAAAAGAAGCCCTTATTAGTAAATTCATAAGCTAACCATTTTTGGGACTTCCATGTACCACCAGACCATATGTTGGGTCTCAAAATAGTCCCTATTCTCAATCCATTATTCACCAATACCTTCACAATTACTTCCATATTACCTTCATGTCACCTTCATTCCACCTCCACATCATTACATTTACCTCATCATTGGGTTATAACTATGCTTTTCCAAAGTTTATTAATTCTTAACATTTTTAAGTGGATTTATGGTTAAACTTTAGAAAATAATATGCTTATACGTATACCTAATAATTATAATGAGTTTGTTGACATGTAGGTACAAAGGAAGCTTCCAAGGCATCTTTATGTGGCACTCTATGATCAAATTTGAATTTGAGGAGATCATGGACCTCATGGAGGAGATCATGGATCTCATGGAGAAGATCATGGAGGATAGGGTTATGTGTCACCATTGGTTGAGAAATATGTGGGTCAAAGGAGGGAATAGTGGATTTACATTTATGAGTTTGTTATCATAGCTTTTGTATAAATAGGAGTGTTATCTCCTTCATTTGTAATCTTGGTTTTGTACTCTTAATCTTTAATCTTAGTCTTCATTTTGTAATCTTAGTATCTTATAGGTTGGTAGTGAGAAGTTAGATTTGGAGAATCATTGTAATGGTTGCAATTGCAATTTGCAATTGATGATGAATAAGACAGAGCTTCTTTGATCCTCTACATCGACTTTTCTTTTCGTGTGCTTGTGAATCCTTGGTAGGATCCCCATTTCCTAGCAAGTACACTTTTATTTTAGTAAGGTTTTATTTTATGTTATCTGTGAATTTAATTAGATTAAATTATTAGGTCCATATGTTTGAAATATTAATGAATGAACTTTCGTAAGAAAGTATTAATGTTTCCTTCAATGAATATGATTTGTTATTTAATGTTTGATTTCATTAGTTTAAGTTTCTGACTTATATGCTTGAGATATAAATGAATAGTCTCTTGTAAGAGAGCTTTAAAATTTCATGCAATCAATCAGAATTAGGTTTAAGTGCTTTAATTTCATTAGTTTAAATAGTTTGTTGATTAAGATGATTAGAAATACTAATGAAAGACATCCTGTAATGGAGCTTTGGCATTTCTTCAGCTAGCTTAGTTTACTTTGTCTCTAAGTCCATATATTTTGGATGATCCTCGAAGTTTACTTACCCGGATTGATAGTCTATTAAACTCTAATTTGCATTTACATTTTAGACCAAACATTTTGGCGCCGTTTCCAGGGAGGATGATTTAGATATAGACTTAGGAATTCATTTTTATTTCAATTTCTTTTTATGGACTAACTTGTGAAACCTGGTGGCAGCAGGATCTTCATAAAGGAGTTCAAGTTGAGCTTTTTGGTTTTTCTTTTTATATTTAGTTAGTTTCAAATTTAGTTAAAAAAGAAAACCCCCATTTCTTACTAACTCATCTATGGATGAGAAATTTGAAGATGTTAAACAGGTACTTCTTGGAGAGCAAGGATAATATCAAAGACTGGTTTCAAAAGAACCTTGCACCAAATCCAAGGATCAAACAAGTTACTCACATTCTTGCAAATCATAAAGTAAAAATTTTAAATCTTGATGGGAGAATTTTCAAGTTCTTAATCCGTAGATGGCTTCACTGGAAGCATTCTTTTACCTAGGAAATAAAAATTCTTTCAAGCAAGATAGATAGAATAAATTAGGAAAATAAAACGAGCTCGTTAGAAGTCGTTATCATTAGAAGTTTTTAGTCTTATTTTCAAAAAAAAAAAAATCATGAATAAATGAATAAATTCAATGGCACAGTAAGAGCTGCTTCATCATCACATTTATATATCTTGTTTCTGTATCACGGGTAAGCCAGGAGCTTGATTATCAAAAAGATTTGTCTTCCAAGAGTCTAAACGCCCCCACGACATTGCAGAAAGAGTATAGACAACACGAGGTTTTGTCGCAAATCTTGATTGTGTTTATTATCCATCCACGCTAACCTGCAGAAATAAAATTAATTCAAGAAATTAGTATGCTCTCTTCCTGTGCTTCGATCGATCAGGAAGATCCGAAAATCTATTGAATTATTAAAAAATAATAAAAAATCTTGCCGGAAATTTAATTGAAAATCTGCTATCGATCGTTTGAGTCCTAATAAAAAATATTCTCTTGTAGAAATATGTTCTTCGTTCTCAGTGGTTGTCACCAAATCTCTCACTGCACTCCAAGAATATTCCTCATCTCCATCACCAACTATGAGTACGAATCGACCATTTTTTTAAGATAGGATTAATTTTATTTTTTATTTTTTTTAGATTTAAAAGAAAAATTAAACAAAAAAACCAACAAACTCATTTAAATAAAAAAAATTCACAATAAAACAAAACATTAATAAATAAAAAAAATGATGAAATACAAACCATAAAAAATGCAAAACATTAAAAACAAATTAAAAAAAAAAACATTAAAACAAAACAAAGCATAGAACAAGAAGACACCAATAACCCTCATAGGGATTAGGGCATTAACCCTTTTAGGGTTACAACTTTCAATAATAAAGTATTCTGAATCCACGTGCGTTGGGCACTGGTCTCTGGATACATTTCACAGACATCTCTATGCCAATTCCAAATTAGGGACTCATTTCCAAGCCCCTTTATAAAATCCTTCATAATAAAAAAAATGCCATTCAATTTTCCATGAGGTAGTTCCATATTTGCAAGATCCTGTGTGTATTCTTTCTCTCCCTGTCGCATGGGAAGGCATAGATAGTATAGTTGTACTCTCGATCCATCTATGTCACGTTGATGATGATATTTGCATGTTGCACCATATTTATACGCTACTCTTCATAAAATAGTTACATTTAGGTTTCCCGAATCTCTCTTGCAGTTCACTCATATATTCAGCATCCCGTTTTACATTTGGGGGATGGTTGAACTGACAATGCCTTCCATAATGACAAAGGCCTATGCACATGTAGTATGCACAGTCTTGTTCATCTGGACGCTCTGGTAAAGGTCCTGAATAAAAACCGATCTCATCTAGGGGATCCAGTGACTGAATTGACATTGTAACATTGCTTCCTGAAGAACATCTCCAAGCACTCTGGGATTGGGACTAGAACTGGGACTGGGACTAGAACTGGAACTGGGACGAGGACAGAGGTGCTAATTCTCATACATTTCTTCTAAGATGGATGATGATCTTCACTCACCATCAGTGTAGGAGACCTGAAGGCCTCTGTGCGTGGTTGAGGTGAAAGAAAAGGGCCAGTAAAACTGAATCGTTGGCAGGCGTTATGGGAAAGAAGAACAACGAAGATCATTCAGCATGGGAAGATTCCTCCACCGAATCAATGAAGGGCATCGTAGTAGTCTTGGAATCGAATCCTGAAGTGTGAAAGAAACTCTAGCACCTTTTCCGATTGAGCCGAGAAATGAACATGTGATCAATCCCATCATCTCATATTCCCCCTCAACTGAAAACACAATAGCCTTATATGCCTTGACAATATTATGGTCTCAAATAGAAAAATCTCAAAATGTGTGCATTTTGGGTTCTAAATGAACTCCAAATGTTTCATAGCTGAAAACCTTAATCGCAATCCTAAACATTAAATGAAATGAGAAAGACCAATGCAAAGAGACTAATTTTCTCTTGTATTTTTACCGCCCATGTAAACAAAGCGTTGGCAAGTTAGGGGAAATTTTGGTCAAATTTATCAATTCTGGTCAAATTCACTAAGCTAAAGCAAGACTCAATGAGTAAGACAAAAAATTTTGCAACCCGCTTCTCATACAAACTATGTTTCAGTATAGAAGCATCGAAATGTGCTTGAAATGTGTTTCAATTAGGGTGAAATGCATTTCACAGTTTTGAAATGTGTTTCACACCTCTTAAAACGTGTTTCAGTTGTCATACAACATGTCTTAGCAACGCATTTGGCTCCATTTAATTGTATCAATGTCAACCCAGTGCGTAGAGTGAAGAAGGGCACGAATTCTTCAAAGGAAATTGAATCAGTAAACTCAGTATCGAACCGAGAAACGATGACCAAACGTGAGATGACAACGTGAGCTTCAGGGTGTATTATATTGGCGATGACTATGCAGTTGTACTGTCCAAATGCATAAGAAGCCGGGCTTTTCAATGCCGATATCACATTCTTCTTCTCTTCTTAAACCAGACTATGCATAGTGTAGAAATTATATACAATAAGCATGCATATATCCGGACTCTCCTGATCTCACAATATTTATCTTATTGCAAAATACAGAATCCTTCCACTATAATTCTTGCGGAAATTTAATCAACAATTGCAAAACACATGAAGCAATAAAAACACACATAACACAGTTGTTTAGTGGGAAAGCCTGAAGCTAAAAACCCCAACTATCATATTATGTATCATGGAGATCATGTAACAATCCTCATGCAAAGCTTAGTGCATCAAGCTCTCAATACAATACAATCATCACACACTAACATAGAAGAACTCTACAAATCCATGCACCAATCTTTGCCCTCCTGCTAGCTTGCCTCCACTGCACAATCCAAGCTGATTACAAAGACCAATTCAATGCAATCCCACTCTCTGACTGTTGTAGCCCCTACTGGCAACTCATATGTAGATGCATCTATGTACTACCTATCACAACCCGATAGTCCATCTTGCCTCACTCATCTCTCCATTGGTCTCCACCGAAATCGCTGTATGCACCGTAGTTAATCGTTGTAATGTTCACTATCGTAGTTATTATTTGTGAATTAATTAACTAATTAATTAATTCCCACCACTAGTGTATCATTCAGTTAGACTAGATACAACTAGCTCAACTGAGTCTAACTGAGTTAAACTGAATACAACTCCATGAACTACTCTTCCAACTCTGTCATAACTTTTCCACTTTAGTTCTAATTGAGTCTTCCATGCATGAACTCCAGTAAACCCTTAGGAATTGCGTAATTTCTTCAGCCCACTGATTTTCCAAATCTTTTCACTGAAATAAAGTGCTCCAACAGTATAAGTTGTTGTTTAGAGTACGATTATTATTAAGAGCTAATAATAATCGACATGCATCTATTTTTAGATCAGCGATCTATAAATAGACTTCGCCCAATATTATAAAAATAGAATCTCATCTATTTTTCACATTTGACCAACCATATACAAATAGATTCCTGCTACATATAGAATATGCTCACCATGTCTAAAAATAGACATACACCTAAAAATAGCCTGTGTGGGCCCCACCTAGTTTAGGTGATTATTTTCGAACTAGGATCAAGGATGATGTTTCAGGATGCCTCCTTCACTGTTTCTTGTTGAAAACTTCAACACTCCCTCTCAACAAGAAAGGAATGTCTTTGCATTCGACATGCAACTCCATGCATTCGCCCTGCAACCTTTGCAAGCGCCCTGCAACTCAATGCATCCACTCTGCAACTCTAATGCAACACTTCTGAAACTGAATAACATCCAAACAACTGAATCAATATAATGCATCTATAATCAAAGTCTTCGACTTCTACTTAGCTACTGCACATGTATTCAGGAACCACTGCGCTGTTGAACTCTGCACCCATGCACTCTGCACTTGCTGTCAACTCTGAACCGCGCTCCAGTATCCGACACTGTCACTTTGATCTACCTGCATCAATCCAACTGATCATGCTACTGCTGCTATGTGGGCACCTCGTATCTAGGGTCAATTCATGAGATCCACACCATCTCAATGAATCCTACCCAGAAATCTCTTCTTGCATTATCCATGCATGTCACCCCACCTCTTACTTGGTGGTATATCTGCATGCACTCCCTCTGCCCATTTGGCACGAAATTTCTCTGCATGAGTGGTTGCTCCCACTCCATGATCCTCATCTTGTGGCTGCTCCACATCTCGAGGTTCACTCTTACCTGCATGCAAATCCTGCTCTCTCTCAAGCTTCAATTTCATGTCTTTATTGCACTTCCCAATAGTAGGAAACTTCGTAGAAATCCCATCTACATCAAATCTATAAATATTCTTCTGCATCTCCAGTAGTAGCTTCTCCACAACCTTTTGAGATTGCTTCTCACACCGCATGTTGAGAGGCTTCCTCTCAACCACCAAGTTAATAACCTCTGCTTTGCTCCTCAAAGCTTTGCATGCATCTTGTACCTCAGTGCATGTAGATTCTTGGCTCGCGCACATTGAAATTGTCCAGCCGTCGCAAAATTTTCTAAAAAAAGAGCTGATTTTAAATCAATGATATCTCCCTCATCTGAGCTCCGATTTGACTGATTTTTTTATTTTAAATTTGGGTATTTTTTTGCAAGGAATCCAAATATGCTATTTGTTTATGAAAATATTTCACCAAAATTTTCAGATATTCTTTGCAAACTCGCGCACCCAAAAATTCCCATTCTCATTCCATGTAGAAAATCTATAACATAGCTCCGATACCATGTAGAAATTATATACAATAAGCATTCATATATCTGGACTCTCCTGATCTCACAATATTTAGCTTCTTGCAAAATATAGAATCCTTCAACTATAATTCTTGTGGAAATTTAATCAACAATTGCAAAACACATGAAGCAATAAAAACACACATAACACAGTTGTTTAACGGGAAATCCTGAAGCTAAAAACCCCAACTATCATATTATGTATCATGGAGATCATGTAACAATCCTCATACAAAGCTTAGTGCGTCAAGTTCTCAGTACAATACAATCGTCACACACTAACATAGAAGAAATATGCAAATCCATGCACCAATCTCTACCCTCCTGCTAGCCTACCTCCACTGCGCAATCCAAGCTGATTAAAAAGACCAATTTGATGCAATCCCACTCTCCTTGACTGCGTTATTATCATTGGAAACTCCAATGTATATGTAGATGCAATCCATGCATCACTGTGGTCACAACGGATAGTCCATCTTGCCCTTTCACCTATCTCTCCACTGGGTCTCCACTGAAACTGCCATGCATTGTAGTTAACTGCTGTATTGTTCAGTTGATTAATGAGTTATTATTTGTGAATTAGTTAACTAATTAATTCACTCCACTCTCACTAGTGTATCATTCAGTTAGACTAGATACAACTACTACCAATCGAGTCTAATCGGTGCTAAAATTATTACAACTCTAAGGAAATACTCCTTCCAACATACCATAACTTTTCCACTTCGCCTCTAATCAGTCCTCTATGCATGAACTTGGGTAAACCTCAGGAATTTGTGAATTCCTTCAAATTCACTCGATTTTCCTGCAACCGTTCACCCAAATAAAGGCCTCCAAGAGAATAAGGTATAGGAGTCCTGGAATATTATTAAGAGCTAATAATAATCGACATGCATCTATTTTTAGATCAGCCGATCTAGCAACAAATCACTTAACATTATAAAATATAATTTCATATATTTTTCACATTTGACCAACCATATACAAATATCATCCCGCTACATATAGAATATGCTCACCATGTCTAAAAATAGACATACACCTAAAAATAGCCTGTGTGGGCCCCACCTAGTTTAGGTGATTATTTTCCAACTAGGATCAAGGATGATGTTTCAGGATGCCTTCTTCACTATTTCTTGTTGCAAACTTCAACACACAGAAATCTCAATTCCACTCAATTAATCCTGAGGTGTATTGTTAGACATAAATTGTCCAACGCGCACCCTATGATAATTTGCGGGATTTTTATAGTCGCATTCAACATGAAGGAGTGGTGTAAGGAGCGACAGGAGGTAATGATCCTGGCTCAATTACACCAGGTCCGATGAATCAAAGCCAAGATATTTCCAGCCAAAATATCATCGAAAATCCATAAAAAATCAAGCTATTTTAAAGAAAAAAATCGCTCCAAGAGATTTAAATCCCAAGTTTTGCTGGAGGAGGTAGTTACTCCACATATCTCTGCCTCGGAGTAGAAGATGGTTGAATAGAAACTGGCCACATAATTTCCACCACAATAGGTGGACGAAATGGGCAATTGAAACAGGTTTGTGTTTGATTTTTGCAAAGTTATCCTTACTTTTCCGCTGTAACTTGGAGGCAAATAATAATTCAAAACATTTGATGGGCATAGAACTGGGAGAGTTATGTTGAATATATTTGTGGAGATTATATATGATCACCACAACTATGCTAATTATCCATCTTTGATTCTGCTTATACTTATGCTTTTTGAACTATCTTGGATTCTTGAACTGGATTGAGATTGGATCCGTAGTTGATGCTTTTTCTTTAAATTTCTATTTATGTGCTCCTTGGTGCAAAATAATATATATATATATATATATATATATATATATATATATATATATATATATAACAAAATACAATTTTTCATTTTAATTTTGTTATCTCAAAATATATATATATATTTTGAGATAACAAAATTAAAATGAAAAATTGTATTTTGTTATATATATTTCTTATATATATATATATATATAATAAAATTAAAGAAATTAACATAAATAAAAAATTAAAAAAAAAAAAAACTTTGTTTTTTTTTTTTAAATTTGTTGTTTACAAAAAAAAAAATAAAAAAAAAATCAACGCCAATCATCAATGACAAAATATATATTTTTTTTCTTTTTAATTTTGTTATTTGAAAAATAACATAATAAAAAAAATTTGTTTTCACTTAAAAGAAAAAAAAAAAAACCTTTTCCCCACATAAAATTCATAAAACCAACTATTTCTTCCCCAAAATTCATAAAATGACTAAATTACATGACGACATGCAATATTTTTAGTTAGCGGGGAAATAAAAGTATTTTGGGTTTTTAGAATTGTCATACAATCTGTGACGCTCATGCAAAGAACTGGAACACAACTTCAAACAGGGAGAAAAATTACCTTTCATGGTTATTTCTTTAAGAATGGATTGAGTCAATTTAAACACTTTGATTGTCCTTAATCTGTTTTATTTAGTATCAAATGTTTGCATAAGAAGCATGAAGGAAATGGCCATTTCTTCTTGAACACACTTATGTTTTCTTTATGTCAATTTTTTTTTCACAGGTTACAGGTTAATCAAGTGATCATTAAGGAGATTACATTGTGATGACAATTGGTCTTCCAAAGATAAATTTCATGAGAAACTCTAAAGAACCATTCCATGATCATAAACGAAATTTCCAGAAAATTACGAGTTCTTGCAACTTCCTGTAATAGCTTAATGATTTGACATGTTGCATGACAGATTAGCGAAATTCAAAAAGCTGAGTTTGTTCCTAAATGTACAAGGACAGTGAAATACCTATCCAAATTTGAATTCAATGTCTACAGGTGGCTGGTCAACGCTGGTCAAACTCAGCTATTCTAGCAGGCAGTCCAAAATTAAGGAGCAGATTTTCTATATTTGAGAGTCATTATCCATTTTTCTTTTCAATAAGAGTCATTATCCATTTTCCATTACCACAAACACTTCATTACATTTTCTTCAATCCTAACACACCAATAAAACCAACAAAGCTCATCTATAAGCTTTTTGGTCTTTTACATATTCATTGTCCATTTCCTTTTTCCTACACTTGCAAATAAAACCTTGCCTTCATACACCATTGAGTCCATAGTCCTTGAGTCTAAATATTTTTATAAAAACACCTTGAAGCTTGCATGCCTTAAGGGCAAGCTATCATGCCGATAAACAAAGGGAATACATCAATGTCCCTTGTTCATCGGATCTTCTCAGTATTCGACAATAACAAATTCATTCATACTTAGAAAGATGTGTTTGGGGCATCTTGACTCGCATTATCATTAAAGATGGGAGCTCTCGTGTTGACTAGTGGCATCCATAAATGGCCACTAAGTTAACAATTTCTTGTTATGTTCGACACCGTAACATTTATTCACATGAAAAGAATTGTGCCAATGAACATTGAAGACTTGAAGACCAACCATTTTGTAGCAGAGGAAGCAGAATTACTTTCATTACTTTTCAGTTTTTGATGTAAATGACTTGAGGACAAGTCAATAAATAATGCTGGGGGGGGGAGTGTAAATTCTGAATTTTGTATACCTTCCAAGCGTTATACATTTTTAGTCGCATTCAGCAGTAGATCGCATTCAGCAGCAGATTCTGAACATTCAGCAGAAGATCCAACAACAGATTTAGTAGCAGATGCAACAACAATAAAATATTCGCTTTTTTGATTTCATCCACCATTTTCACAACCAAGTAAAGAAGACTATGAATATAATTTTGTAGCCACACGTGCACAACTCTCATCCATTTTTGAAAGGGTAAGTTAAGGTATGATATTTTCTAACTTTTAACCATTTAATTCCTTGAAAAGTTAGAATGATAATTTTTGGAAAAACTTCACTTCCTTTTGTCATTTTGTCAAAATTTCCAAAACCATCAGTTGAGGGGGGAAATACATTCACATTCATATGTTGCCACATTCATATAACATTCAAAACATTCATATCACATTCAATGCCCACACACTTTCAAAATATATTTACTATTACATCATCATGAGCATAAAAATGGATTTTCAAAAAGTACTTAATGTTAAAAATGCAACAAGATGATGGAGCTTAGTGAAATGAAGTCGCCTTCACTAAGTGGGCCCGCAGGCTATTTTTGGCGCAAAGTCTATTTTTAGACTATGTCTATTTTTAGACATATGGAGCATGGTCTAGGAGTTGCAATATGCTATTCTTGGATGATTGGTCAATTTGGTAGAAATATATGGACCTCTATTTTTAGACATACAAGTCGAAGTCTATTTTTAGACTGCCTGTCTAAAAATAGGTCAGTCAAATATTATTAGCCCTTAATAATATTTGGACTCTAAACTTCAGTTTATTCTCTTACAGCACTTCAGTTGGAGCTACGGATGTGGCTCATGCATCTGACAGAAGGAATTACGCTATTCCTAGGGGTTTTGTGAGCTCATGCATGGTTGACTTCAGTTAGAACTCAAGTGGCGGAGTTTGGTGGAGTTGATGAGACAGTTGGTGGAGTTGTGTTCTGTTTAACTTAGTTGAACTAGTTGTATTTAGTTTAAATAGCTAATACACTAGAGATGAGTGAAGTGAATTAAATATTATTTAATTCACTAATTATTAACTCATTATTCAACTCAAGAACACATCAGTTGACTACAGTGCATGGACAGTTCAGTGAAGACCAGTGGAAGAGGTAGATGAAAGGGTGAGTTTGATATTAGTTGCGACATCAGTTGTGCATGAGATTTGCACAAGCATTGGAGGAGATTTCCCATGAGGATTGCGCAGTTGAAGCCAAGGATATTTTAACTTGTATCTCTCATTACACCAAATTGAATTGCGCAATAGAGGCAGGAAAATAGTGGATGAGTTTTGAACCAAATAGTGGATGAGTTTTAAACCTGTGACTTGTTCAAAACTGAGCTAGTTTGTGTGTAAATTTTGGAGACAGTACTGAGTACTTGTGAGGAGTATTGTATTGAGATTATTACATGTTCTCTTCTATTATAATATACAAATAGCTGGGGGTTTTCAGCTATAAGCTTTCCCCATTACATATTGTGTTTATGTGCGCATGCGACTGTTTCTATTTCCGCAAATTGATGATCAATTGTAGAAGAGGTTATGTAGTGTGTTATGCATGAATCTTAATTAGTGCAAAAGTACCTGCAGATAAATGGGATAAATCTTCATTATTCGTTAAACTTTAAGTATGGTATCAGAGCGACCTATCATCGGGATCTAATACAATGATTAACATTTTATTTCGTAGACAGAGTCCGTAACGGGCTGTAGCTCGATCTATCCTTTCTTTTGAAAGGTGATATTTAGTAAATTCTTTACAATGATCTCTATGATAGAAATAATTTGTTCTCGCATCCAAGGCTGAGTTTGAGCTAATCGAATTTTGGAAGACAGCTTTGTTTTTCAGGTCGAGTTGAAATGTTCCTCAACGGTTTAAGTACCGAATATGTTTGAAGGTAGTTCGAAGTATGTTGTATGAAAGATCTAGTGGAGGCAGATAGAAGATAATGTATCAAGGAGTTCGTGGATATGGATGTCCAAAAGCCTACTGATCCTGCTGAAGTTGAGGCTTGGCAAAAGAAGATGGCGAAATGTCGAAGGATTCTGTTGGAGGGCGTGAAGGATCACATTGTATCCAGCCTGCATGGAAAAGCTTCTCCATACTTGATGTGGAAAGCATTGATAGATCTATTCCAAAGCAAGAGCGACCAAAGGAAGCTGGCGCTCAAGGATAAACTAAGAAACATTAAGATGGAGAAAGGCGACAGTATCGCCAAGTACCTCACGAAGTTCACTCAATGCAGAGATGAGCTGGGAAGTGTGGGGGTGACTGTCGATGAAGAGGACTTGGTGGACCTGGCTCTCCTTGGTCTTCCGAAGAGTTAGCATTCCTATCAGGACTCTGTCAATGGTCGGGAGAAGTTGTCGGGATGGGAGCGACTTTGGGCGGATCTCATGAAAGAGGAGATAAAGCGGACTACCAGGGACAGATCTTCATCAAAGGTATCTGATGAAGAAAATTGTGCTTTGGCTACCAAAGCAAAGAAGGGGAAGAGCAAGAAAGCTTCTCAGTATGGTGCGAAAGGAAAGAAGCAAGACATGTCCAAGGTGAAGTGTTTTCACTGTCACCAGCACGGACACTATGCCACAAATTGTCCGCAGAAGAAGAAAAATAAGAAGGCTGCTGGATCTACAGCGGGAGAGGCATTGGCCTCCCAGTCGAACTGGATTTTTCAACGATCGCATGCTTGGTCTCGCGTGTGATGGGTTTAGTGTTCTTGGACCAGCAGTGTGTCATTTCACATGACAAAAGATTCAGATCTCTGTTTTCGTATCTAGAGGAGAAAGATCTTGTGGAGTGCACACGCAGATGGCGGGCGATGGTAGACACAAGGCGGATCAAGACGCAGACCATTTCCTTTGGAGAGGGGAGTCGTCTTGGTAAACCCTTCGTATTGAAGGAAGTATTGCATGTTCCAGGATTGATGAAGAATCTGATCTCTGTGACGATGTTGGAAGACAAGGGGTATGATGTGGTCTTCAGCGAAGGAAAAGCCTTCCTGCGTAGTAAGACAACTGGAGAGACCCGGAAGATAGGGGTTCGAGTCAAGAACCTTTATCAGTTGCAAGTAGATGGCTGCGCAACAATGGCATGCAAGGCAAGAGAAGTGGTGAGCCGGGATGAGGGCGAGTCATGGGCACAGAGATTGGGCCACCTTCACCATGGCGCTTTGAAGACATTGAAATGTATTTCTACTCGGGTTCTCCAGGCACTCTGCGCACCGATTTGCCAAAAGGTGTACTTTAGGGAAGTATGTGAAAGCCACCTTTCACGAGAAGGATAGTCGCGCCACGACGATCCCTGAGAGAGTTCACACAGACGTGTGTGGTCCTTTCTCAGTTGCTTCGACAGCAAAGCACAGGTATTATGTGATCTTTGTTGATGATTTCTCTCGAAAGTGCTGGATCTTCTCCATGCAGAAGAAGAGCGATACATTCGCGAAGTTCTGTGAGTTTAAAGCACTGGTCGAGAAGGAGTCGGGGAAGAAGGTGATTGCTCTAAGGAGTGATAACGGTGGTGAATTCATCTCGGCTGAATTCAAGGAGTTCTGCAGCGCAGAAGGGATTCGTAGAGAGCTCATCGCACCCCATAACCCACAGCAGAACGGGGTGGCTGAGCGGAAGAACAGAACGATCGTGGGTGCTGCACGGGCGATGTTGCATGATCAGGGCCTACCCATTCACTTGTGGGCGGAGGCATGCAATACTACAGTATATGTGCAGAACCGTTGTCCTCACAAGATATTTGGCATGAGTACACCCGAGGAGGCATTTTCTGGTAAGAGGCCTGATATTTCCCATTTGAGGATTTTTGGTTCACATGTCTACGTGCATGTGACGAAGGATGCTAGGAAGAAGCTGGAGCCGACCGCAGAGGTTGGGATATTTGTGGGGTACACCGATACACCCCACAACTATCGTGTGTATTTTCCAGACAGTCGCAAGACTGTTGTGCGACGGGATATCAAATTTCATGAGGAGAAAGCCATGAAGTGTTCGCTTGAGAGGGAGCCACACTTGCATGCAGATGAGGAGCTATTAGTCCCTAAGGATGAGTCTCAGGATGTGGATCAGCCACAAGATGAGGTTCATGGAGTGGAAGAGACCACTCATGCAAGCACACCACCGCAGGGGCGCAAGCGCACTAAGGAGCCGAGCGACGGCTCAAGATGCAGAGGTTGTAGGACCACCTACAAAGACAGTCATAGACAGAGATAAATACCGGATTCCAAGATAATCGGATACATGGCTCTGTGAGAAAAATGTGTTGCGATGTAACCATCCTCTTTCGAGGAAGTGAGGAACCCGGTGATGAACGTATGCCAGCGGTGGAAGAGTAGTATTCACTGTCGTGAAGTCAGCATGGGAGATTGTCCCAAGACCGGAGGGGAAATCAGTGGTGGGTTCGCGATGGATCTACAAAGTGAAGCAGGCGGCTGACGGGAGTGTGGATAAGTACAAGGCGAGATTTGTCGCCCGTGGCTTCTCACAGATCGAGGGGATTGACTATGAGGAGACTTTTGCACCTGTCGCAAGGTACTCTTCCATACGGACGATCCTTGCTCTCTCAGCGCAGATGGGGTGGCACATTCATCAGATGGATGTGAAGACTGCGTTCCTCAATGGAGTTATTGAAGAGGAGGTGTACATAGAGCAGCCTGAAGGTTTTGAGATCTTCAGCAGTGAGTCGCATGTGTGCCGACTCAAGAGAGCACTGTACGGGCTGAAGCAAGCACCTCGTGCTTGGTACACTCGGATAGACAGCTACTTCACCGGGCTTTGATTCTCCAAGAGTGAGGCGGATCCAAACCTGTACCAGATTGTGGTGGAGGGGAAGCTGTTGATCATCGTACTGTATGTAGATGATCTGATTTTGACTGGCGACGAGCAGTTGATACTTTCATGCAAGGATGATCTTGCACGAGAGTTTGAGATGAAGGACCTGGGCCTCCTTCATTATTTCCTGGGATTGGAGATTTGGCAGCGCAGCGGAGGACTGTTTGTTTCTCAGGGCAAGTATGCCCGGGAGATTCTGGAGAGGTTCAACATGCAAGGCTGCAAGCCTGTTGACACTCCTCTTCCTGGTGGTTAGAGGAAGGAGGATGCTACTTCAGCGGAGGTAGTGGATGCCACTGTCTATCGACAGTTGGTGGGTCGCTTATGTATCTGGTCAATACACGACCCGATATATGCTATGCTGTTAACCAGCTTTCGCAAGCTATGGTTAAGCCTACCAAGCTCTTATGGAAGGCAAGCAAGCATGTATTGCGTTATCTTAGTGGCACATCGGGATATGGTCTATGGTACAGACAGGAGGTTGG